>JAMPIV010007868.1:0-60000 GCA_024509875.1 Oreohelix idahoensis | reverse complement strand
CATACATACATACATACATACATACATACATACATACATACATACCATACATACATACATACATACATACATACATACATACATACATACATACATACATACATACATACATACATACATACATACATACATACATACATACATACATACATACATACATACATACATACATACATACATACATACATGCATACATACATACATACATACATACATACATACATACATACATACATACATACATACATACATACATACATACATACATACATACATACATACATACATACATACATACATACATACATACATACATACATACATACATACATACATACATACATACATACATACATACATACATACATACATACATACATATATACATATATACATACATACATACATACATACATACATACATACATACATACATACATACATACATACATACATACATACATACATACATACATACATACATACATACATACATACATACATACATACATACATACATACATACATACATACATACATACATACATACATACATACATACATGTATACATACATACATACATACATACATACATACATACATACATACATACATACATACATACATACATACATACATACATACATACATACATACATACATACATACATACATACATACATACATACATACATACATACATACATACATACATACATATGTATGTATCATACATACATACATACATACATACATACATACATACATACATACATACATACATACATACATACATACATACATACATACATACATACATACATACATACATACATACATACATACATACATACATACATACATACATACATACATACATACATACATATGTATACATACATACATACATACATACATACATACATACATACATACATACATACATACATACATACATACATACATACATACATACATACATACATACATACATACATACATACATACATACATACATACATACATACATACATACATACATACATACATACATACATACATACATACATACATACATACATACATACATACATACATACATACCCACATACATACATACATACATACATACATACATACATACATACATACATACATACATACATACATACATACATACATACATACATACATACATACATACATACATACATACATACATACATACATACATACATACATACATACATACATGTATGTATGTATGACATACATACATACATACATACATACATACATACATACATACATACATACATACATACATACATACATACATACATACATACATACATACATACATACATACATACATACATACATACATACATACATACATACATACATGTATATATGTATGTATGTATGTATGTATGTATGTATGTATGTATGTATGTATGTATGTATGTATGTATGTATGTATGTATGTATGTATGTATGTATGTATGTATGTATGTATGTATGTATGTATGTATGTATGTACATACATAACATACATTAACGCTGTATAAGTTCCCAGTGTGTTCGGGCTCATACACCTTCAGGATTATGTTCTTGACCCCATAACCTTAACAGGTGATAAATCCACAAACCCTTTGATTTTCCCTATGTGAGTATAGATTCAAACCCCTTCATTATGAACGTTAACGGTCGCGATTGTTTCCTGGGCGGGGTTTAGCACACTTGCGGACTCTAAATGATTCTCCTATATGCCATGTTGTATTTTATTATATCATGTCAGTACATTATCAATGTATTTTCTGGAGAATAAAGATTCTGATATGTATGTATGTGTGTGTGTGTGTGTGCGTGCGTGCGTGCGTGTGTGTGTGTGTATGTGTGTGTGTATGTATGTGTGTATGTATGTATGTATGTGTGTATGTATAGAGCCTTAAAAATCCTCAAAACAGTAATGCAGTATGATAAAAGAAATATACTATTACCCTTACTCGAGCGTCAGCAACGATTTTGCGTGCCTCTGTGTCAGAAACCTAGCCGCCGCTTCGATAATTAAGTCAAGACCGCACAAATTCTCACTGCGGACCAAAACTTCAGCACCAACATAATTCGTCCATTATTTCCGAAATCCGTAAATACGAGGTTCATTCATGAGAGGTTTTACAGTACTTATTTGCTTCAACCCATTATTTGTCATGGTTTTACTGCAGTCCTCATCATTGTCCTAAATATGTTGGTACTTTTAAACTGAAGGTAATATGTACACAAATAACTTGATAACAAACCTATAAAATGTATGTACTAACTTTAGAAGGTGTTTGTTGTTTGGAAGATATAGAGGCTTCATTGCATATTAATCTTTTCAAACACGGGCCGAGGTATTACTTGAAAAGAAAGACTGAAAAAACGAAAATTATGATGACAGGGAAAAACAAACGGAAATTATAGAGAATGAAAATGATTCTGTATTATTGTTAGTCCGATTTACCACTAGTGTAAAGGAAAAAAGAAATTGCAAAAAAAATTTTTTAAAGGGAGATAATATTACATTGTGAAAAAACAGGCTCACTTGGTACGATGCTCCACACTTGTATTCTTCGCCCAACAAGTTTCACATATCTGTGGGAGATAAGTTATAGTTTACAATAGTACCGTTTCCCACCGTTTCCCAGCCACTGATCTAGAAACATCTTTTATACACAGGGCCGGCCTTAGCCGTTGCAGGCCCGTTTGAGACTATTTTGGTGGAGCCCCTGGACTTTTGATTATTTCAAATTAGGTTTCAACAATATATGCTTTTACGTTGAATTAAACATAAATCAATATCTATATTAGCTAGCTATATTTTATTAACTATTTTTTGTTAGCTATATTTTGTTCGCTACATCTGTTAGCTATATTTTGTTAGCAATATTTTGTTAGCTATATTTGTTAGCTATATTTTGTTAGCTACATTTTGACACACACAAACATCGTGTTAAAACAAAACTCTACTTATAGCCCTTACCTGTAAAGTTAACAATTACAATTTCTTAACAATAGCTCTTTTATTTACGCAAATGTTTTATTGTAACTGTCGTGATTTGGATCTGTCTCACAACACGGTTTTCTAATCTGACCAAACAGCTCGCCATTAGGTAGGGAACTCTCTAATACAATAACCAATCAAAACGTACCTTTCTTATCATTGTTGTAGGAAACGTACCATGCTTAAAACCTAGAGGCTATTTTGTGTAACCGATGGGACAATAATATTTAATTTCATAAGAACTAAAGAAGTATCACCGGAAAGGATTATGTAATTCATCAACGGGAATGTTACTTTAGAGGTAGTTGTAAACACTTTATCGAATAATATTATAGTAAGATAGAAATATCGAATAAACGAGTTGTGTTACATCAGGATAAGTCAAACTTAGCTAGTTAAAGCATGCATACATGTAAATGCATTTTGCAAACTAACTAATAAATAGATAGATCGATACAAAATAATTCACAGTATAATTCCATCTTTAAATGACTAAAACCGTCCCATAAATAAGGAAGATAATTGAAAAACTAGATTTTAAACATTGAACAGAGAGCAGAAATTTTGTCTCATTTTGGGAATTTTTACGCCCTTCCTTACCCTGTCACCTCAGACGGTGGATGCGTGACTATAAAAGGCATTGCCCTTGGTTATTTGACGCCACCATCAAAACTTCAAAACCACCAGCTGTCTAGAAAGAAGCGGTAAACAGTAATCATATTTTACCTTTGCCAACCGCATCTGTTGCGCAGACCATAGAAGCCATTAACAGCCTGTTTGTGTTTTGCCTGAGGGTTTTGTCCTGCAAACGTTTTATCATGAAACGTTGTATCCTGCAAGGACATTATAGAACTTCATTGACTTCAATAAAAGATTATGGTTTATAAATTTTAAGTTTCTATGTTTATTTATTTCAAGCTGTAAATACCTTTGAGTTTTCCTAAGTTACCTAACCAAAAGAGAACAGGTTTAGGTAAATAAATTGTAAATATCAACAGACTTGCTGAATTATTTGAATTAAAGTTTCAAGTTTTGTTTGATATTTAATTTAAATTGATAGATAGACTTTATTATATACCCCTAGAACAACTTGTCAACATAAACAACACATAATACCAAAGGAGAATCTTCGAAAGGGGCAAATAGATTTTCAGGACTTAGCCTTTAAACGCCTGGAGGTTTATACAGCTGGATTCTACCTGTGATGTCAATACACCCTTATTCTTTTCCAGAAAAGGGGGTATTTCTTGTAAGACCAGTCTCTTACCTGGCACTATCCTGGTATCATCTGATACATCTTTTTGTCCAGGATATCTTAAATTTTATAACATCTCAAACCTTTCGTGACACTGGTGTCTCAGTCGGGAATTCTTTTATTAACCTGGGGTCTTTTCTTTGAGATATTCAGCTTTGGGGTTAGCAGTAGGAGTAATATTATAATAAAAATATATGTAAAGAAATAGAAAAGCTAATAAAGAAATTTGTAATATTAGTAGTGCTAAGAAATATTATTGGTGATTGAATACGCTGACAGTGGTTTTAATTAATTAATTAGTTATATTAATTTGGTCTTAAGTCTGTAATTAATTTTAATAATAGTGTATGAGAATGGCAGACTTGGCAAAGTTTAGATCTGCTACAGTGCAGTCGGCAAAGGAGTTTGGCCTAAGTGGGGAATCTCTTATTCAGTATGTTACTACTGAGTGTGACAAATATATAGACAGAGAAGATAAGAAATTAGAAACAGAAAAAAGATTACAAATAGAAGCTGATAGGGAAGTTAAGAAATTAGAAGCTGATAGGGAAGAAAAGAGATTGCAAATGGAAGCTGAGAGAGAAGAAAAGAGATTGCAAAGGGAACATGAGTTGAGACTGAAAGAACTTGAACTTCAAGGTAATGTTCCAGTAAATGGAAGTAGTCCAACTATATCTGACACTAGTGCAAGTCATGGTGCCTCAAATTGAACCATGAATTTTCACTTGGATCCATTTGTGGAGAAATGTGATGAGATTGAGTCTTATTTAAGTAAGTACAAGAGATTAGCTACCTACTATGGCCTAGAGAAAGAGAAATGGAGCCTTAAGCTATCACAAGGGCTGAGAGGAGCTTCGTATGAAGTTTTGAAAAACTTGCCAGAGAGGACCAAGAAGATCATGAAATTTTGAAACAGGCATTGCTAGTTCGCTACGAAAAGAACTCAGAATTTTATAGGAAGAAATTTAGGACTGCTAAGCTACTTTCTGGAGAAACTTACCACCAGTTCTCTGCAAGATTAGAAACCTACTTGGAGAAGTGGACTGCACTAGGTAAATGTCAAGACCTGAAAGAAATGGTCACGATGGAGCAAGTGAGAGAGTCTATGCCTCCAGATATGAGAAAATGTCTTATGGAACAAGGTGAAGACAGACTGGTGGATATTTTAACAGTTGCTGAGATATATCAGGCAGCCCAGAAAGAGATAGCAGGAATTAGGAAGAAGCAAGGAGAAGATAGTAATAGAGCCCCACAAAACCAAGATGAATATGATAATAGGGACCAACACTCTAGATACAGACAAGGTTATGACAAACCTAAATATGACCAAAGAGACAGGAACCCTCAGGTACAGGATAAGAAACCCTACAGACAGGGTGATAGGTGGTGCAAAATGTGCAAAATGAACAACCACCATACAACCGAATGTGGTAGGAAAGTCCCTCCATATCACGCTGTATGCATGATAACAGTGGGAAAGGGCAGGAAGGAACCGACATCAAGTTCGGTAGATCTCCATCATCCCCCCCCCCCAATCTGTGAAGAAGTAAAGTGTAATGGTACAACTATCAAGTGATTTTATGATTCAGGATTGGAATTTGACTCAGTTGTGAGTGCAACCCTGGCGCACCCTGACAAGTATCCACAGACAAAGTGGAGATACAAGGGGCATTAAAAGGAACAGTCACCACGACACTTCCCGTAGCCAGAATAAATGTCAAAACTCGTTATGTGGAAGGAGTGATCATTGCAGCAGTGTGTGATGATCCTAATTACCCGCTGGTGTTAGGAAGGAGATATGTTTTCCTAGGGAACCCAATAAAACCTGTGGTCATGACAACTCTCCAGAACAGGTCAAGTCCCAGGAAGGAGGAGGGAACACCACTAAACATTCATCCTAAACAGATGAAAAAGGCCCAGACTAAAGACAAAACATTAAAACCTTGCTTTGGCAAATTGCCAAATAGCCATAACACCCCTAAGAAAGGACAATTTTATGTGAAAGAGGGACTGCTTTACAGAAAAGCTGGAGCAGGACAAAGTGGACATGGACAGTTAGTACTGCCATTGAGTTATAGGGGCAAACTTATGGAAATAGCACATGTTGTATCAGACGGTGGACATGGGAAAATTGGTACCACCTGTCAAAGAGCATCTGTGAAATATTATTGGCCAGGAATAGCTGAAGACATTGCTCAGTTTGTGAATGCCTGTGACAAATGTAGCAAGGTGACATCCCCAAGTTGAGAAAACCAACAGGACCTAGACACGCATTGGGGCGAACATAGGCCTGAAAATAAAAATAACAAGGTAGACATAGTGGATAGGTCAGCACCTTCCCACACCCAGTCTTCCAATAAACCAGTTACCATGGCAACTCTCCGTCTCGTACCGAGAGGGGAAACAACCCATCCCGCGCCTACACAATATTGCTCGGAATTCCGGGAACTGGATAATAATAGAAGTATGGTTAGTCAACCAACTTTGAAATTTAAACTGTGGGACACCCCCAGACAAATTGGAAAAGAGAGATTGGGCAATTGGCCTAATGCTCAGCTCACTTCGCCATACGGCAATTGAATTAGCATTATGAGGGCACTGGCAACAGTGGTAGTTGGCCGGCCCTACACAGTCCATTGGAAGTATTTGACACGGACATGGACTGAGATTTTATATTATATTGCCATGCTACAGGGAGAATTGATTTCTTGGTGCAGGAAATTCATTTTCCCGTATAAATTATCGCTCCAGTGAGGTTCAGCTGAGAGAACCCTCTGGTGAAAATAGATTCTGCATGGATTTGGGAAATAATCACAGTACCAGAGTCACTAGTGAATCTAGATATGGGCATTACCAGATTCCAGTCAAGCCTGAGCTCAGACCATTGCTGGCTGTGAGCACTTCGGAGGGGGGCTATGAGTCCATATGTTGTTTTTGGGTTGAGGAATGCTCCGAGTGTTTTATCCAGGATGATGAGGAAATTACTGGGTCCCTTACACAACTCAGCTATAACCAATTTTATAGATGACATCCTCATAACTATTGGAACCTTAAGGAGCATCTAACACCTCTGGTCATGTCATTGAATAGACTCAGAGAAGAGTAATGGTGAACATTAATTAATAATCAGCAATTAGGCAGGCAGCAGCACATGTGCTGTTTATTAAGTAAGTCAAGTGTTAACTTTTAAATTATGTATTAATTTCTTTCAAGAATAGATATCCTGATCCAACTACAGAGTGAATCAGGAATCACAATCAAATGTAAACTCAATGTCTATGTACAAAAATTATACAAAGGATCTTTGTCCTGACATAGAATATTATTACAATATGTGTGTAGTGTTATGCTCTGGTATTAAGAGGTAATACTGGCTTTTGAAGCTATGTTGTTGTTTGTCATCTCGACTTCATGTGTTTGTTAATGGTGGAAATAATCTTGAGGGGATCACAGTTCTTTTATTTGTAAAACACTAACTGTCCCTCTTGCTCTATTATTACAGTCAATTTTAAGGAGGGTTATACAAGGGTGAGTTGCTTTGGCTGACGAATTCTTAACTTAGGTGTCTGCGGCAGGAAAACTGTCTCCTCTGCTCGCTTGCTTCTCAGCTATCTTGAGATACCCCACTGGTCGATATCTTGGACAAGGAGTCTGCTGCCAGCCCTATGGATCCAGCAAAACTCAGACCAGGTGCTGCTCTAATACTTCATTACCACGGTCCCTGAAATAAGAAGGTTGTACCTCCTTCTTCAGAACTAATATATAATATCTATTTCCACACTGAAGTACAGGACATTACAAACCAAATAAGATAGATGTCATGTTACTAAATGGCAATCCCATATATGCCACTGCAGTTATACTCCTCTCTGACAAGCTTTTACATGGTGGAGCAATATCTAGGCTTTGCCTTCTGTTTGCTACTGAACTACACACATACAGACACAATTTATCAATTCATATTCAATTTTCATATAATATATATATATATATATATATATATATATATATATATATATATATAAATATATATATATATATATATATATATATATATATATATATATATATATACATATATATGAAATATGTCTAGCTTACCACAATTCAAGGAAATATACACATGTACGTTGACTGGCGATGAATTCTGGCACAATTTTGATCTGCCTTATCCCAGGCTTTTATTAGAAAAATATTTGCTTGCTCGCCACGCACTTGCTTCTCACAAACTATATTTTCAAGACTGGCCCTGAACTGACGCTTCTATTTGACTATATCGAACTCTCTAACCAATGAGACCATGTTTACAAGAGCCTTTGAAAAAACTTTACCCATCCTATCGTAACCATTAACAACCAACTAGTATTTGCAGTCCGACTAATCAGGTTTCGCCTTACATATTTCTACAGCCAATCAAATCGTATCTAACTGGTTGGCCTCATTTCCCCTAAAGCAGTGTTGTTCAAACAGCCATTATGAGCAAATATGATCTTGTGCTGTCAGACAACCTCACTATAGTATTTTGGCTATAATTTATTAAGTACTAGACCATTTGCGTAACACATAACATATTCTTTGTCAGCAAGTCTTAAGGTACAAGAATATATAAGTTTAATGGGGTTAAGTGGCTTCGTTCAAAATATGTATTATTCTAGGATAGTCGTGTATTTGTTTTTTTATTTTTCGAACCGCCACCTGTCCTGCCTTTTCGACTGTTCTGTCAGTATAAAGTCAGGATTTCAGACGTAAAACAGTATTGTGTCATGTTTCCTAATAAGCATTAAACATGTTTTTTAAAACCTTACCTCGTATCGTTAGTGTTTTTTTTATTACTGTTTATTTGAAAAAAAATCAAGCCTGCATGCCTTTCGCGTGGGGTGGCATTACTTTTTAAATCGCGAGACGACGTGGGATTGGCATTCCTCCGTGCATCTCTCTCTCTTCTAAGCCCGTCTGTCTTTTAGGTTAACGTAGTGTATATAATGACATTAATGTAATATTATATCTAGGTCATTAAGCAGTGTGTCTATCAAGGTCGTACAAGAAATACAGTACCAGTTTTATTTTTAGAAACGCGTGTAGTTCATGCAGTAGGCTTTTACTATCAAACGTGGAAGCGTTACAGTTATGCAGACGAAGTAGAAAAAGGGGATCTCGGGTTCAGTCATTATGGCGCTCTACAACGCAGGTGTACGCTATTTAGGGAAAGCACTGGTCTTTCACCATTTTTCTTTCTATCTATTAAATTACTTCGTTAGGCTTTACATTTAATTCCTCATTTATTTATGTGGATTCGAATTTTTCACCACAGTAACCGATGTGACAATAATATTTAATTTCATA
This sequence comes from Oreohelix idahoensis, assembly GCA_024509875.1. NCBI lineage: Eukaryota > Metazoa > Mollusca > Gastropoda > Stylommatophora > Oreohelicidae > Oreohelix > Oreohelix idahoensis. The sequence goes on along the minus strand of JAMPIV010007868.1, from coordinate 50,355 downwards.
AGAACTAAAGAAGTATCACCGGAAAGGATTATGTAATTCATCAACGGGAATGTTTCTTTAGAAGTAGGTGTAAACACTTTATCGAATAATATTATAATAAGATAGAAATATCGAATAAACGAGTTGTGTTACATCAGGATAAGTCAGACTGTCCTTCCTTCCTTCCGTCTGTCTGTCTGTCTGTCCTTCCTTCCTTCCTTCTGTCTGTCTGTCCTTCCTTCTTTATGTCTGTCCTTCCTTCCTTCTGTCTGTCCTCCCTTCCTTCCTTCTGTCTGTCCTCCCTTCCTTCTGTCTGTCCTTCCTTCTGCCTGTCTTTCCTTCCTTCTGTCTGTCCTCCCTCCCTTCCTTCCTTCTGTCTGTCCTTCCTTCCTTCCTTCCTTCTGTCTGTCCTTCCTTCCTTCCGTCTGTCTGTCCTTCCTTCCGTCTGTCCTTCCTTCCTTCTGTCTGTCCTTCCTTCCTTCTGTCTGTCCTTCCTTTCTTCTGTCTGTCCTTCCTTCCTTCTGTCTGTCCTTTCTTCCTTCCTTCCTTCTGTCTGTCCTTCCTTCCTTCTGTCTGTCCTTCTGTCTGTCGGTCCTTCCATACATCTGTCTGTCCTTCTGTCTGTTGGTCCTTCCATCCATCTGTCCTTCTGTCTGTCGGTCCTTCCGTCCATCTGTCTGTCTTACTGTCTGTCGGTCCTTCCATCCGTCTGTCTGTCTTTGTGTCAGTCGGTCCTTCCATCCATCTTTCTGTCTTTCTGTTTGCTTGCTTGTCTATCAACAGCTGACACAGTGAGACAAGCATGCATAAACACACACATACATGTGTATGTACTACTGTATGTTTGAATATATAAAGGAAATAATAACGAGAGACGAAATAACAAAGACAGCACACAAATAACGCTAAACACATGATACCTATATACAGCCACCCTGAAATAACACACCAAAATGGAAGGTAGGGCGACCGAGACTGTGGCAAGTACAATGGGGAATGAACGACTAGAAAGACGATCGAAACCGCAGTAGTGGCACTTGGGATCATAGCTGTAGCGCCTTCAGCCTGAAAATTCATTACAATCAATAAATAAAGCAATCAATCAATAGCTCCACAAAGGAGCTTAGGCCTTCAACAAAAAGTCCCTCGGTTGCATGCCATCAGCTCATGGTCTTTCCGTCATTTTTATTTCTGTCTCTAGCTCTCGTCTCCATGTGTTCTTCGATCGACCTCTTTTTATTTTGCCCAGAGGAATCCAGAACCATGATGCTTGGTAATGTTGTCACCAAGTTTCTATGTCCAATCCACACCCAGTGTCCTGTTCATATCTCTTGTTCCACTGGTACTTTTCTGGTTCTTGTCATCAGCTTCACGTAAAATTCACTACAGTACGTGGTTAAATTGGAACATTCCAGGTGCTCAATCGGGAGATTCTCCTACAAGAAAAAACGGCGAGTCAGCAGCCCGAACTTCTTTCAGCTTTCTCTAGACTATTTTCTTTTATGAATGTAGATTGAGAATAATAGTGACGAGGAAAATTTTTTTAGAATTTTTCTTCATCACTCCATATCGTTCCACGTGCAGCATAGGGATGTAACTGTTGCTGACCATCGACTTCTATTTTGGGTCGTCTCCAGGCGCGTTGGTTGTTGTCTAGTTCTATTCCAGAGATTATTACACCTGCCTATTTGTTACTGAGAATGCGAAGGAGGTGTCTGTTGGTGAATGTTTAAGTAGTTTGGACTGGATATTTTTCGTGACATGCCTCGTTTCTGGGCCACCGTGGAGGGCAGAATTTAAAGGGGTGTTGAAAGGTGAATTTTCGTTTTCCGGGAGACATCTACAGACCTCCGTACCGATTTGAGAACACTGTCACGGATTGCCTCCCCTTAGCTCTGCACTAGTGGTCCACCAGTGGCCAACACTCAAGATTATCTAATATGGGTCTTCAAAGGTGTCTACCTTCTCACAAGATTACTCTTGGCAGAGCTGAAGATAGAAGGATAATGACGATTCTATCTCAAGGTAGTTTTCACAAGATATTTTCAGAGGTCAAGAACAATGCTGCCTAGGGCAGAGCACTACTAACTTATATCTGATCCGTCGTCTTTTGTGAAGAATTAAGCAATGATTTTAGCCCGTTAAAGCCCCTAGCTCTAAGTATTTGCTCTATAGATGTAACTATATGTCTAGATGTTTATATATTATAAAGTCTTGCTCATAAGTTCGCTTTCATACCTATAATAACTGAATCAACTATGATTATTTTGTTTTAAAATAACATGTAACAAATTTCATAATCAATTAGTCTTAACAGGTTAAAATAGCGATGGAATGATGGTGAATTTTAGATGTAAATAAAATTGTCTTCACTGAGACTTGGTTTGAGGATTGATAAAAAACAATTGTCCTTTTGCTGTTTCCTTAATATACTTAGCTGGTCTGTAGTGGTTTTGATGGTATTGTATGATGGTGATATTACTAAGTGTGATGTATGAGGTCAGCTGTGAAGGCTCCTGAGATAAAATGTAGCTGTGAATTTTCAGAAGTCCTTTCTTGCTACCACTACGACCTCACACCTATCTTTTTTTCTAATGAATGTGGCTACGTTAAAATCTAGGGTACTGAATGTAATGTGTTGTATTGACATATACAAACACACACACACAGATATTAAATAATATAATATTATCAATAAAATTTAGAACACAATGAACTAAATTCAGCTGGTGAAATTTTAGAAAGTAAATCTTTTTAAAATTTATTTGTTCTGAACCAAGGTTTTATTTTGGCCAGAACATATGAAAAGATTTTGGAATTTATGAGTGAATGGCATGAATAAATGGCATGATAAATAAAAGGTGTGTGCGTATACAATGTTCACAATTAGTTAATATTTCTACAGTTCATAATTTTATTTTCCCTGGGAGAACGATGAATAGATGTGCTGTTGGGGTGGCTTCATCCCTCCCTGTCTAAGCCTACCAAACATTGTCCATTAATGATGGAAGGAAATGGGATGTTTTAGTAATAATTCACTTTGGGTGCTATGTCTATGAAGTTGGTGTAAATCCAGCAGACCAGCCTGCTTACGTAACTTTGAAAGAGTAGTTCTGGGGCTGGAATCTGGTGGCCCCACCTCTCCGTGCTTGGGGGCAATATATCGGGTGGCTCCACCTCTCCGTGCTTGGGGGCAATATATCGGGTGGCCCCACCTCTCCGTGCTTGGGGGCAATACAAGGCTGTTCTGCCGAGATGCGACACTGCACGGGTCCTCACTGTCAATTATTTACCCAGCATTTGACACCACCTTTTGGTGTCACATAAAAAACTCACAGCTCAGATTATGAATAAAGAACACAGAAATGCTAGCAAAACTCAGCTGAGCTGCTGGCTATAGTATGGCGTCCCTGAACTTATTTCAATTTACTTCATTTGAAATCACCACACTTAAAATTTACTGTGTCTATCACTGGACAACTATTGAGGAATGGCAAAAAAGCGCGTCTGAGCGCTGATAATATGATTGTCTGTGGCCAATCAATGCCTTGTGTTTTTTTTTCAAATTCAACTTTCCTACACTAAAGTCATTTCAGTCATGCTTCAGTCAAGTGTGGATTTTTATCTGTTAGTCCGTCCGTCTCTACTTGCGTTTTCACAAAAAACGTACTTGGTTTTTGAACCAACCTATCCGTCCCCTCTACCAATTTGCCTGAAAAGTTATTTTTAGCCACAGCTCCCACCAATGTCCCTCTCTTTCATTCTAACTAGATTTGAACACTTGAGTCTCAAGGTCGAGGTTTTTGTGCAAATTAGTGACATGTTTGATTCAATGCAGTCTTTCGCTGATGTGAACAACACAGTCTTTTGTCAATGTCTTCATTATTATCTATCCGTCTGTATAAATAAAAGCATATTATTTCACTGCTCAAAATGGGCCATCCGGCCAGCTAATTTTTATATTCCTAACATTAGTATTAAGAAAAAGTTACTTTTTTAATTTTGTAATATTTCAAGCATCTGTGTTGTAATGCTTTTGCCGCTGAATTCAAATAAAGGCTTGGTATCGCATAAGCGTCCCTTTCCGTACCTCGTGTCAATTTGGGGACGTGACTTTTCCTCCGTTCCCTCCCCAATTGCATCTTCTAAGCCTTGCTAGTCTCACGCAATTTTTCAGTCATATATTTTTTTTCCTTTTGATCCGCCGTTCTCATCCCGTTCAAATGGTAACCGTTTCAGCAATTTAATTTCCATGGCGGGTGATGACCCGCGGGGTGGGCGATCATGCCTTCTAGTAACTTACGCATTCCTTTTATCCCTACATTTTATCCTTTGGAGATATTTTTACGTTGTATCACTGTTAATTTTATGACACATCTCCCCACTTGAAAACATGCCTACGGCAAGTTCTAAAACCAGTGATACACATAGATAAAATTACTCCTCACGTCTGCCACTACTCTAATTTTGATCACAGGTCCTTTTTTGTTTGTGGCCTAGGTGCTCTCTGCAGTTTTTCCAAGTTCTTGGGGTCAGGGGTCATGTTACCCTGATATACAGTGTGTCCCAAGAATTCCAACTCTTTGCATCCAATACAACATTTTGTTGGCCTAGCAGTTAAGTTCGCCTCCCTAAGCCTATTAAATAACATTTCTAGAGCTTCAATGTGTTCTTCAAATGTCTCTGTGGCGACGAGAATATCATCCATGAAATTCGTGATACATGGGTTATTCAGGGGATCCAACAATTTGCGCATCATCTTTGAAAATACACTCGGAGCATTTTTCAGTCCGAATGGTAGCATATTGAATCCATAATGTCCATCCGAAGTGCTAAAAGCCAAATAAGGTCTCACTTCAGGCTTCACTGGGATCTGGCAATAGCCTTTACTAAGATCCACCTTTGAAAAGTATTTTGCCTTGTTCAGTCTGGCAAATAACTGTTTTGTGTCTGGTAATGGATCCACTTGTCCTTCTGTGACAGCATTCAGTTTCCTGTAATCTATGCACAGTCTGTGTTCCCCAGACGGTTTTCTCAACAAGACGACACTGGAACTAAAGGGTGATTCACTGTGTGAAATGATCCCCTCCTTCAACAAATAATCTATTTCTTCCTTCAATGCCTTCTCCTTCGCGAACGGAATAGAATAGGCGCTCATACAGATTGGGTTTGAGTCTACCAGTTTCATGTCATACTGTAGCAAATTTGTATGGCCTGGTTTATCTGTTAATACATCTGTATGTTCCTCCAGAACCTGTTGAACTCTCTCCCTCTGGTTTTTAGTCAGGTGCTTACTGATTTTTACCTGTGCTGCTGTTTCACAAGGATGTAATGGGTATTCATGTGAGGTGAGTGGTTCCTTTTGCATTTGAGTTGCGATAGCTAAGGTCAGTAAGGGGGTGCTTTCCTGGAGTGGTCTGTCCAGATACTTCTTTAACAGGTTTACATGATAAACTTTCTCCTTCCCCTTTTTGTCAATTTTATAGTTTGTTCTAGACACCTTCTCTAGAACCGTATATGGACCTTGCCAACCAATTTGTAATTTATTCTGGCTGCCGGGTAGTAGAAGAAGCACCTTCTCTCCCACAGCTAGTTCTCGGTCCTTTGCCTTCCTATTAAAATATGCTGCATGTTTCTTCCTGGCTTGTTTCAAATTATCATTTGCCAGTTTCCATCCAGCTTTCAAACGAGTGGTCAGTTCGTTCACGTATTGATAAGATGAGGTAACAGTCTCTTCCGCCTTCTCATCTGTCCAGGTCCTTAATAAAGCTACATCTGGATCTTTAATTTATCATACGTATTTTTCATGGAACCCGTCAGGTCCCTTCCATTAGAAGCCTTATAGTGAGGACTTTTCTTCCTAGAATCATCACTCACAAATCGACCACTACCAATTTTTTTCTTGGGTGTGTCTCCCCACTTTAGATTGCTTATGAGAGATCTTCGCTCTCTTTTCTGTTCTTCCAGTTTATATAAGTCTGACCGAGGGATTATCATCTTATCCTGGGTAAAATTTCTTCTTTGTACTCTTCGCATAGTGGCCATGTTAATCCATTCAAGTGAAGACTGGGTGTGAAAAGGGGGCTCCCATTGCACTTTGTCTCCTTGAGTATCATTAGTTTTCCTTCCAGGCCTAATTTTGCCCCGTGGCGTTTCTAGGTCCTGCCCATATTTTCCCTTTGTGGGTGTTCCCTCATGAAATACGCCACATGCTTCTACAAAGTTTTCAATATCGACATTTACGTCGGGCCAATAGTATTTGCGAGCAACTTTTTGGCAGATGGTACCGACTTTTTCATGGTCCCCATCTTTTCCAACATGTAAGCTCCTTATTAAATTTGCCCTATATATCTTGGGAAGAACCAACTGTCCGTGACCAGTGGATCTAGTTCCTGTCTTCCTGTATAAGAGTTTGTTCTTCATAAAGTATTCCCCCTTGCTCGGAGGTGTGTGGCATTTGGGCAATTTTTTAAAACATGGCTTGAGTGTCCTATCCTCAGCCTGCGCCTTTCTCATCTCCTCTGGATGAGCATTTATAGGTTCACCTTCTTCCTCCTTCTTCTGTGACCTGGTCTGCACTGTCGCCATGATCACAGGTTTCTCGGGATTCCCCAAGAAGACGTATCTACACCCCAATATCAGAGGGTAGATTGGTTCATCTATCACTGCTGCTCTGATTTCTCCTTCCACATAGCGAGTTTTCACCATTATCCTTGCGATGGGAAGTGTCATGAGTGGTATGTCCTTAGTCGCCCCTTGTATTTCCACTGTTTCTGTGGTATACTGACTTGGGTCCACTAGGCTAGACTTCGCAACTGAATCATAATCCAAACCTGTATCATAAAGGCACCTTATGGTGACCCCATTACAAATAACATCCTCACAAACTGGGGGGTGATAAGGTTCCTGCTGTCCCTTAGGATTAACCTTTAATCTGTGCGTCCCCGACTTCATTGCAGCAATGTTTGAAGGTTTCCATCTACAAAATTCGGTGTTATGGTTATCTTTCTTGCACCATTTACACCATCTTTTTCCTTGGTTAAACGGTTTCCTTTCATTATTTTTTTGGTCATTGAACTGTGAGTTTCTGTCGCGATAGTCATTTCTTGGCCACTCAAAGTTTGTCCTACCTCTATTACCCTGTTCTCTATTGTCAAATTTATTAAATGGCTGTGGAGCTTTAAAATTATCTATATGCTTCTTTTTAGCACCACTTACCTCTGCCTGGGCTGCCTGATACCTCTCAGCGACATTTAAAACCTCCCCCAACTTCTCTGCACCTTGTTCCATGAGAAATTTTCTCCTGTCTGGAGCCATGGACTCTCTCAATTGCTCAATCATGATCATTTCTTTAAGATCTTGGGTCTTCCCCAGAGCAGTCCATTTCTCCAAATAGGTTTCCAGTCTAGCAGAGAATTGGTGGTATGTCTCCCCAGACAACAGTTTGGCATTTCTAAATTTCTTACGATAAAATTCACCATTCTTCTCGTACCTTAATAACAGAGCCTGCTTTAACATGTCATAATTGTCTTGGTCTTCCCTGTTCATTTTAGCAAAGACTTCATAAGAAGTACCTCTCAGTCCTTGTGATAACTTTAAACTCCACCTCTCTCTCTCTAACCCATATGTAGTAGCTAATAACTCAAAACGTCCTAGGTACCCCTCTATGTCATCGTCTTTCTCAACAAAATGGTCTAAATGAAACCCCATAGCTGAGGTTGAGGCTCCCAGACTAGGCGTAGCATCTGAGGCAAAAGGGCTGGCACCATTTTCAGGAGCCTGGCCTTGTAACTCCAGCTCCCTTAGTCGTAATTCATGCTCCCTTTGCAACCTTTTATCTTCTGCCTCCCTTTCGGCCTTTCTATCTGCTGCCTCCCTTTCGGCAGTCAATCTTTTTTCTTCTGCCTCCCTTTGCTGTCGTTTGTCTTCTGCCTCAATCTGCAGCCTCTTAATTTCTCTATCAGCCTCAATTTGTAACCTCTTCTCTTCAGCTACCTTTCTATCTTCCCTTTCAATATATTTATCACATTCAGCCGTTACGTATTGAACTAAAACCTGACCATCCATTCCCATCTCCTTTGCGGTCAGCACAGCAGCTGATCTAAATTTTGCCAGCTACGCCATACTTTTTAAACAAATCTAACAATAAGCAAAGTAAAATTTCCAACCACTAAGTACTTATAATTACTCTAGACTAAAATAATTCTAATTAATTAATTAACTAACACTGGCTGTGAAGATTCACCAACTTCTAATTGCCCTTTTAATTTAAAGGGACACTTTTAATTTTAAGGGAATTTTACAATTTTGTTCCCCTAATTTTATTTCTCCCACCAGGAGATCCTTATATTACTGTTTATGCTAATTATCCCTGGACAAGACCCCAATATATGTAGTGGTTTTGATGGTATTGTATGATGAATGTGTTGTATTGACATATACAAACACACACACACAGATATTAAATAATATAATATTATCAATAAAATTTAGAACACAATGAACTAAATTCAGCTGGTGAAATTTTAGAAAGTAAATCTTTTTTAAATTTATTTGTTCTGAACCAAGGTTTTATTTTGGCCAGAACATATGAAAAGATTTTGGAATTTATGAGTGAATGGCATGAATAAATGGCATGATAAATAAAAGGTGTGTGCGTATACAATGTTCACAATTAGTTAATATTTCTACAGTTCATAATTTTATTTTCCCTGGGAGAACGATGAATAGATGTGCTGTTGGGGTGGCTTCATCCCTCCCTGTCTAAGCCTACCAAACATTGTCCATTAATGATGGAAGGAAATGGGATGTTTTAGTAATAATTCACTTTGGGTGCTATGTCTATGAAGTTGGTGTAAATCCAGCAGACCAGCCTGCTTACGTAACTTTGAAAGAGTAGTTCTGGTGCTGGAATCTGGTGGCCCCACCTCTCCGTGCTTGGGGGCAATATATCGGGTGGCCCCACCTCTCCGTGCTTGGGGGCAATATATCGGGTGGCCCCACCTCTCCGTGCTTGGGGGCAATATATCGGGTGGCCCCACCTCTCCGTGCTTGGGGGCAATACAAGGCTGTTCTGCCGAGATGCGACACTGCACGGGTCCTCACTGTCAATTATTTACCCAGCATTTGACACCACCTTTTGGTGTCACATAAAAAACTCACAGCTCAGATTATGAATAAAGAACACAGAAATGCTAGCAAAACTCAGCTGAGCTGCTGGCTATAGTATGGCGTCCCTGAACTTATTTCAATTTACTTCATTGGAAATCACCACACTTAAAATTTACTGTGTCTATCACTGGACAACTATTGAGGAATGGCAAAAAAGCGCGTCTGAGCGCTGATAATATGATTGTCTGTGGCCAATCAATGCCTTGTGTTTTTTTTTTCAAATTCAACTTTCCTACACTAAAGTCATTTCAGTCATGCTTCAGTCAAGTATGGATTTTTATCTGTTAGTCCGTCCGTCTCTACTTGCGTTTTCACAAAAAACGTACTTGGTTTTTGAACCAACCTATCCGTCCCCTCTACAAATTTTGTCTGTAAAGTTATTTTTAGCCACAGCTCCCACCAATGTCCCTCTCTTTCATTCTAACTAGATTTGGACACTTGAGTCTCAAGGTCGAGGTTTTTGTGCAAATTAGTGACATGTTTGATTCAATGCAGTCTTTCGCTGATGTGAACAACACAGTCTTTTGTCAATGTCTTCATTATTATCTATCCGTCTGTATAAATAAAAGCATATTATTTCACTGCTCAAAATGGGCCATCCAGCCAGCTAATTTTTATATTCCTAACATTAGTATTAAGAAAAAGTTACTTTTTTAATTTTGTAATATTTCAAGCATCTGCGTTGTAATGCTTTTGCCGCTGAATTCAAATAAAGGCTTGGTATCGCATAAGCGTCCCTTTCCGTACCTCGTGTCAATTTGGGGACGTGACTTTTCCTCCGTTCCCTCCCCAATTGCATCTTCTAAGCCTTGCTAGTCTCACGCAATTTTTCAGTCATATATTTTTTTTCCTTTTGATCCGCCGTTCTCATCCCGTTCAAATGGTAACCGTTTCAGCAATTTAATTTCCATGGCGGGTGATGACCCGCGGCGTGGGCGATCATGCCTTCTAGTAACTTACGCATTCTTTTTATCCCTACATTTTATCCTTTGGAGATATTTTTACGTTGTATCACTGTTAATTTTATGACATGGTCTAAGTGAGTCCTGCAACCGTGGTTTCGTTAATTCTTCTGTGATGAAGGCCCTTCTCCACACAACTCGACCAATGTAGGCAGTTAGTGTTAATTCCCTGCTTTTAACTCACAACTAGTGACGTCGAAACTTTAGTCTTGCAGTTTCGTACCACGAACAGTCTAATAGCTTCGTTCCACGAACAGTTTGATAGCTTCGTTCCACGAACTTTAGACAAAACAATAAAAAGAGCAAATTCCTCTGCTAGGTACATTGTGGGCTGCAAATGAACAGGCGCATTGTCTCGCTGTCCACCCACCAATGTTAGCGTCTCTGAATAATTATTCTCCATTAGTATACACAGTCTAACTCGGGGAATATGATTAGAAATCACCGTTATTCTTCTGGTTACTTTAATGTGGAAAATGTTTCTGGACAGCGTGAGGGCAATGGCTTGCCTTAATTACAATTAACAAGGTACATATACCTCACAAAATGATATTATGCACTTTAGGCATATGTGATGTAATCATCACTCATCACTGCTCCATTCGGAGTCTGGGGTCACCTCTGCTGTCAGTTTTCTGTATGACTAGCAAGAAACAGCCACCAGCGCTTGCTGTAGTAGTGTATTAATAAACTATTTTCATATGTTGATGTTGTTAGCCTCATATATAACCAGTTAGCAAGAAAAACATGTCAAATTCACATGCATTACGTTTGGAGAAAATATAGAGGATCATGCAGGATACGCGAATGATTGCAGGTTTTCATACAGGACATTATGGTCAGCATATACAACAAAAGCCGGCAGGTGAACAGGTCCACGGGAAGACATGGTTGACATTTATTGTACGTTCATCCCAAGGAGACACCCATCAAAATATATACATGGCTTAATGTATGGCAGGAAAACATGTAAATGCGATAACCAGTTACGTCAGTCAATAACGAGCCTCAATCAATAGGCTTTCTTCATCGCCGCAGTTAATTGTAGAGTAAATATATATAGAGATATCCATAAATCTTTTATCAATCCTGGCCGTGTACTAGTAGGTAAGGCAATATTCCCGGTACCTAAGTAATGTGGCGGAAAAACTGATGATGGTGATCTAAACTAAGTTGCCTCAACATCTTTGAGATACTCCTTACGAAAATATCAAGAGGGGTTGTGCAAGACTTCTAAATAAGTTTCCTTCCCCATCAGGAACGTTCTTAACAAGGTGGCGGCATTCGAAAAATCCATTTAATGCCCCAGTTATTAACTCACACTCTCCAAAAAAATCCTGGAGCTTAGAAAAATCAACCAGTGAACGAATACGAAAGGCACAAATAATTAACAATTCGAACCCACGACACGTGACGAACTACGTCACTAGTGACTGTCGCTCACTACGGGTGAAATAAATGTTTACACTTACCCCAAAGTAACTTTTGGTAACACAATCTCCTGGCACAGTTAGAATGCACACAGCAGCTTAGGTTAGATGCTTTGGAATCACGTGGTCTGGGAATTTTTAGTATTCCACTTATGACGGGTGATCTGATTCATTAGGTCTCCAGTCTTTGTATGTAAAAATGCGGGTTTTCTTTTAAGTTTCAAAGTTGCCCAAATACTCTGTCCTGGTCCTTTAAGTTTCTCGTCTTTGTATTTAAAAAATGTGGGTTTACTTTTAAGTTTCAAAGTTGCCCAAACACTTCGATCTGTCTCTTATAATTTTGGAATCTTTTGTCTGATATTTCTCTCTGGCTCTGATGAATTGCCAGCTTGACGTGGCGATGCAGTATGATTTGTCTCCGATTTCGCTAGATTATATTGCCATTTCTCAGGTCAAGTCCCAGATTGCACTTCCAACGAATTTGCCAATGAAAGTTAAAGTGTATTCCGGTTCTCAAATCAAGCCAATGGTAAACTCTTTAGAACTATATGGGTCGGGTGTTAAATCATAATATCCCCTGCGTGTTTTAAAATACCACATTTTAAAATTGCAACGCGTGACATCTTGCTAATAAGGCAGTAATACTTGCGATTGCATCTTTATGCAAACTCACAAACAAATCTGTGAACTTATTTCCTGTCCAGATGCTTTCCCACAATATTGTCTCCCAAGACAGATTATAGGTAATATTGATACAAAGATGGCCCAGCGGAAACGATTATCTAATTATCGCCTGTGCCTTCGCACACCTTAAACAGCTTTCTCAGACAGACAGACCGCGAACCCAGGTGGTCACTTGCCTGTTTGAAATGAGTTACGTCAAAGTCGTTATTCCTCTTCACGTTTACTGTCAGCATCAAAAGTGGCTAGACTACTTAGGTGATAAGCGTATTATCCGCTGACATGTCTAATTAGCCTGATATTATTACGACTCACCTGGCGAAACGTAAACAAGTCTGGAAGCGGCTCAGAGCAAAAAATGTAAAGGCATATAATATGCCAAATAGTAGGACGATGAAGGAGAGAGAGAAGGGCACAAAAGTATATGTACAAAACGTTTTGTCACAAACACTGAAGCGAAATACGGCTTTATTTATTCTGGTACTGACAACTTGCTTTGTTCTTCCTTCTTATGTGTATGTTACTTCTCATGTAGGTAACACAGTTTACTTCGACAATCATATGACCATTTCTATTTATAGATCTGTTTCTTCTCCATCAATCTTCAGCTCCCCAAGGAGCATAGGCCTTAAACAAACGTATGCCAAGTCTTCTGGTCACGTGTCAGAAGCTCAAGGTCTTTCTTACTCCTTTCCTGTCTGTTAAGTTATTATTTATTATCATAGTTAGAATTCTAAGTATTCAGTAAATTAATAAGCTGCCACAAGAGACTGGGATTTCGAGCTATTCACCTCCATCGTCACTGCAACAGCAGCAACAAACAACGACAAACCTGATACAACCACGTACCTATCAGAGGCGGCATGGAGCAGAATCCAGCCCAGATCCACACGACTACAAGTTGTCATTTGGTCCTTGTATCTGTCAGCAACTTTTAAAAAAGTTGATGGTGGCAAATATGAAGGTAACGATTGAAGCTAATGCTTACCTGGTAGCGAAACAAAACATGTTATTAATTTTTTAAATGAGAAAAGAAGAGCATATCTAGCATAAATGTCAAATTCTGCTCAAATAATTGTGCAGAAAATAATGTGAAATATATATATTTTTTTATTCTGACAATAAAATGTCAATTTGTCTAGATATAACGATGTTATAGTTGCCCGAAATTTGTATATTTACTATCTACAACATGGTTTCACGAATACAAATTATAACTTGTCTTTTCCGTGGAAGGAATATAGTAATGCAAGTCAATTATAATCATTATCTCCCTTGTTACTTCTTACGGAGCATGACGTCATTACTCAGGTGGCTTGCAGGAAGTTTATATCGAAGCATTTATATGCTCTTACAGCATTGGTTTTTGTAGTAATTTACTTTTTCTGAGGCTGTCAGCCCCAATTAACAGCCTCATATTTATCGCCTCTTACGACATTCCTGTGACATCAGTAGTCACACCCTTTCTTTGTTTCCTCAGAGACCACCGCCTCAGAAGCAACTATGTTATATTTCGAACCAACGGAGACATCAAGTCGAGACAGTCTGACCTGGGCTATAATTGTATGCTCTGTTTTTTTCCGCTTGACCAGTTGTTCTCAATTGTCTAATAATAAGTATCAAGAATAACAGTAACACAATTCAATACTTAAAAACATAAAAACAAAACAAATTACACGCACACATATATTCCCTATTTTTTTAAAAAAATGTGTCTTACTGAAACAGCAATTAGAAAAATCCCACTATTTTTTTCGAGAAAATACGTAAACGACACGTTGTACCGTAAAAACTAGTGCCCTTGATATATAGAGTGACGACAACTAAAATTTGGCCGCCATTTTCGGTCGTACCCGTATTGCAGGAAAATGGACCCGATCATGAGTTTCGGACCCAATTTGCATTTTCGTTTAGGTTAGCTAATAATTTAAAATAAAATTAGATGGAAAAACAGTAGCACATATTTGTACTATTATTTGTATTTCAAGTAACAAAACAAAAAGAAGAAAACTAGTTTACTTACCGGTTTATTGAAAAGAATCAGTAGCGTGGATTTTTAACACATACTAAGTTGAATTTTATTTTCCTTAGAATTCCACTATTTAGCAACAAAGATTTTATTATAGTTTTATTATATAATTTTATTATATATATATATATATATATATATATATATATATATATATATATATATATATATATATATATATATATATATATATATATATATATATATATATATAATTTTTATTATTATATAATAATAATAATATATAATTTATTATATAATTTTGTTATCATGTTATTATAATTAATAAATATTAATAAAATATAACAAATATAAAATTTTATTATATTATATAATTTTTATTATATAATTTTGATATTTTATATATTATAATTATACAATTATATAATTTATATTATATAATTTAAAAGGAGCCGCGCTAGCGTAGTGGTTACAACACCGCTCTGGCGACCGGGTGATTCAGGATCAAACCCGGGCGACGGCATTTGAGGATTTTTCGTCAACCGGGAATTGGACTGGATTAACTCGAGACCTGGCGAGTACATTTGAAGGAGTGTCGTCGACCAGGGATTAGCGGCTCCTGAGCCGACCCAGCTCTAATGGGTACCTCCGAAATCGGCGAGTATCTGCCTGAATGGCGAGGGACACCTGTCTCTGTACAAGAAAAGGGATACTCACGTAAAATCAATGTCAGGCTAGACATTAACAATAACCTGAGATTTCGCCTCGAGTATTAGCGGGCGTACGAAAAAAAAAATATATATATATAATTTAAAATTATATAAATTATATAAAATATATATATAAAATATATAAATTTACAATTATATGTTATACTTATATATATTATAATTATAATTTGTATTATTATATAATAATATTAATATATAATTTATTATATAATGTTATATAATTTTATTATAATTAAAAAAATATTAATAAAATAATAAAAATATAAAATTTTATTACATGATATCATTTTATATTTCATATATTTAAATTATATAATTATAAAATTATAATAATTATATAATTTATATTATATAATTTAAAATTATATAGATTATATAATATATATATATAAATATATAAATATAAATATATTGTTACGGTATTTTATTGAAGTCGTCTGCTATAGTTGGCAGTGCGCTACTTCTAGGGTCACAGCGTTTAATATATTTAATATAATTGGATGTTAAGAATCCACGGACTATTGAACGCTATATACACGATCGATTTATGACGTGTTAGCGTTGATAGGTCACGCATCGTGACTTAGATACGAGACCCCTTTTATGTAGACCGTCAAGCTGTAAAGACGTGTCCTTTATCTTTCCAGTGTTGGGCATGGGATTGCCGCACAGATATATTTTATTCAAGTAGGGACATGGGTCAGTCCATTATTATTGTGAAGAGATGAAATGATTAAGGTTAGTACGTAAATGAACTCAGAGAAGAATGAATTAACAGTCCATAATATTTTATATTGTCAGACGCATAATCTCACTGTCGGCTGTTGGAATCTCCAATCGCGCGTACATATAGTTATGACGTTCTGCCTACAGTAATTCGCTTTATTGGACAAGGACTGATATATATATATATATATATATATATATATATATATATATATATATATATATATATATATATATATATATATATATATATATATATATATATATATATATATATATATATATATATATATATATATATATATATATATATATATATATATATATATTCAATCAAGTTTAATATGTACTTTTTATGATCAACATGTGTGAATTGTCTTGACGTGTAAAAACTGTATATTAAAACGTATGGACTCAATGAAAGGACGTATCAAGTCAATCGTATTGCAAGGTTCGAGTATCATTCAATTTTTCTACCCCGCATTCGCTTAATTACCATTGTGATGATGTCACCATGATACAACGTTAAAATATCTCCAAAATTAACGATGAAATGTAGGGTTAAAAATAATGCGTAAGATACTAGGAGACATGCTCGCCCATGCCAGCCTTTCCCACCGCCATTTAAAACTAACGAGTTAGAAGTGCAGACGAAACGTTTACCCTTTGTAGACGGGAGAGAACGGAGGACACAAAAAAGGAAAAATATGACTGAACACGTGTTTGAAGTTCGAACGGCAAAAAGACGCAATTGGGGGTGAAAGGAAAAAAATTCACGTCCCGAGTTGACATAAAGTAAGGAAATGGACAAGAAAAGGACATTAGCTCTTGATCGAGACAGTCATTTCTTGGACGTTTTTCGATACTTAGTCTTTATTTGAATGCCGTGGCAAAACACATGAGGGAAGGTTCTCGAACAAATTTCAAAATTTAAACTTGAGAAAAAATATGTTTTTTTAAATAATAGAGTTATGAAAATAAAACCTAGCTAGTTTGATAGCCCATCTTGAGCAGAGAAATAATATGCTTTCATTTATACAGACGGATAGATAATAAGGACGATATTGACAAAAGACTGTATTGTTCATATCAGGCAAGCGACTGCACTGTTAACCCATGTCACTAAAAGTTTTCAAAATCTTGGCCTTGAGCCTGCAAACGTAAAAATCGAGCTGTAATTAAAGATAGGGAATGTGGTGGAGCATTGTAGCTAAAAATAACTTAGGCAGCAGATTCGTGTAGGAAATGCATGTAAAACCAAGTGTGTTTTTATGAAAAAACAAGTAGAGACAGACGGACTAACAGACCGTAATACATACTTGACTGAGATTTGACTGAAGTGACTTTTGGTTGAAGATTTGAAAGTTAGGGGGGAAGTCGGCGATTGGTCAACGCATTTTATAGTAGCGGGATAGAGAGGTGAAAGTTTGCCATTTGACATAAGTCTGCTCAGAGACGCAGTTTGAATCCATAGTAGTGTTGATTCCATAAGAATATAACTATATAGTGGGACGCCATCATACGGCCAGCAGCTCAGCTGAGTTTTGCTAGCAAACTTTAACTGTGTTCTCAATTCTGAATTCTGGTAAGAATGAACAATATTTATTCTGTATATTTTAATAATTCGAGTGATTGATACTGCCATATCATAAAAATGATTACGACAAGTAAGTGTTCGCTCTAGATCCCCAGCCCTAGATCAGGGTCTAGAGACATACATACAAAGACAAAATATAGGAACGCTTAAATGAAACTATGAAAAAGGATCTAGTGTTGAGATCAGTGGAACATATCACCTATCTTATTTAATAGCAGGAAGCTATTGAACATATCTCAGATGTAATGTAGTCTTGGGGAACTAATACTATGTGAAACCAACTTGGTAAGATGTGCTGTGTGGTCAGAGAGATCTGACCCAGTCTATGTGGTGTTGTTGTGTGTAGTGTTGTGTGCAGAAGTGGTTCAGAAGATAGAGTTCTGACACATGACCCAATACTTTTGTTTCAGAACTGTGAGTTTCTATTTGGCACCAAAGCGGTGTCAAATGCTGTAGTAATATATACAAGTGTGGACCAGAGCAGTCTATCATTGTGTCAGAGCAGCCGTATATTGCCCCCAGCACGGAGAGGTGGGGCCACAAGACTTTTGTACAGGATCGACGCAGGCGAGATAAGTTATATCTGGCCTGCTGGACTTTCACCAACGAAATTTTCACTAATTTATCTCTAATTCACCATCAAATTAAGCCATGACATTGGGGAAATTAAACTATATATATTTATTCCTTAAGTCAACGGACAATGTTTGGCAGTCATAGACTGGGAGTGATGCCACCACCCCAACAGCATATCTAGAAATAAGTTCTCCTGGGACTTTCTTAAGATAATTACTATTAACCAGTCATTTGAAATAATTAAGTACACATTTTCCATTTTATTTTGTCATATGATTTTGCATTCCATTTATGACTCCATAATATTTCTTATGTTCTGACCAACTAAACATTTGGTTCAGAACAAAATAAATTTATCAAAAGATTTAACTTTAAAAACTAAAACAGCCTGAGTTAGTTCAGTGTGTTATAAATTTTATTAATATTATTAGACTTCTTAAATATCTCTCTGTGTGTGTGTGTAATCTACCTCAACACATTACATATCAGTACCCTAGACTTTTAACGTAGCCACATTCATTAGTAAAAAAAAGATATGTGTGAGGTCGTAAGTGGTAGTAAGAAGGGCCTTCTGTAATTCACATCTACATTTATCTCAGGAGCCTTCACAGCTGACCTCATACATCACACTAGGTGACATCAACCATACAATACCATCAAAATCCACTACAACCATCGAAGGCACGATTCAAACAACTGAATGAAAAAAGATGAACATATCAAAAGCAATGCAATGGCCAGAAATTTATGATTGCTTTATTAATATTACATGGAACATTGTTCAACAACTAATGACCCAGTTTAATAGAAAGTCACCTTCAACATATATATATATATATATATATATATATATATATATATATATATATATATATATATATATATATATATATATATATATATATATATATATATATATATATATATATATATATATATATATATATATATATATATATATATATATATATATATATAGAAGAGGTGTTAAGAATAGACAGACCTAGGGAACTGCATAATATAGTCAAACAATATTTATCACGAACAAATGTTAATATTAGTGTCTGGGAATGTGAAGGTCTGATGCTATTCTTACAATGCATATGACTTTTAACAGATGAAAGTCAATTAAATATCTGTTAAAGTCAGTTATATAACTGGAACCACCAGGCCTTTACACCCCTCCATTTTAATATAATTCTTGTTCAGAGTTTCTTCTTTATTTTGTTTGTTTTTTTGTTTATTTATTTAACGTATTAGCACAATTGTGATTGTCTTTATTTACAATGATTTGACAAATGTGATGCCATTTTCTCATCGGCAGTTGTTCATATTATTTGGAATTGAAAAGAATAGATATCCTAATTATAACCCATCAGAGGTTGAACGGGATATTTTTCTTCATTAATTAAAAAAAAAAAAATCTTACTCGACGCTTATTCCCGCTACTAACCCAGGTATTGTCGACAAAAAATGGCGTCCACGTCGTTCAGCCTCGTTTTCGATTCTGACTCAGTTGACGTCACTCTATATATCAAGGGCACTAGTGAAAACTAAATTGATCACCTATGGAAGAAATATGGATGCCTTTTAGTTTTTTCATAGTGCAAAAGTCATGAAAAGTTTGACTACGAAGATCCTATGAAAATGAAATGAAATAGAAAGGCACGAAGTACTCCAAAGTGCAAGCTATGTAACTACCCCTACGAAACTGTTGACCACCACCCCCTTGAATGCCCAGCACTCGATGATGTTCGGAAAATGCTCCTTCCTCCGACGCCAGATAAGTGGAACACCTTGTACGAAGAAACAAAACAACTTGCGAAAACCTGCAGATATCACTACATGGCATTGGGCCGAAAGATCAATAACAACAAGAATCTAAGTAAACACAAATAGTTTAACAGCACTGCACACCCTGTTCAGCGATCAATTGCTGCACTGAATACTGTTTCTTATCAACTCTGTTATTTTCGTTGCGCAGCCGAACTATGCTGCTTTATTCTGTCATCCGTTATGAATTCCATTTTTTAGCATGTCAAGTCTATTTAGATTTTTTGCCTCTGGCAATAGCTTTAGTTCTCTCCCCTTATTGATTACTTCCCTCTAGTCGTAGTTTGTCATGTTGAAAAAGATAGCGGAAAGAAATTGGAACGGAACTGATTATAGTATCATCATCATCTTCGTCATCGTAATCATCATCAGTGACACATGCTGTGGGGATGCATGCTGTCGCAATAATTAATTCTCAAGGTGCTTACTATCTTCTTACACCATACTTAACACATCCATTCCTGAGTAAACCAATCAACACCGAAATTTAGTCCCAAACTGAACACTGTATTACGGAAATGTCAGGAAACACAAATATGATATGAAATCCAAATATCCAAGGTAATAATTCACAATTCTTCCTAGAATTAACCAACAAGATTCAGCGATCATAACTAGCCATCTTTTTCCGCTCTACACGCAACCTTCCAGTCTTCATTCCAGTCAACAACTGACTACCTCGCACACTGCACTGTTCTCCCGTGTTTTGACCCACAGTCTCGCACGAGACACACTCACGCAAAACCCGACTGACCGCTTTTCATTCGCACTTAACATACACACAGGCCGACGTCATTTACTGTTCACGCAAACAACCTCTCTCACTTTATCATTTGCTTACACACACACCCACTGACCATAATCATCATCATCATCAGCGTAATCATCATCGTCCTCAATGTAATACATGCTTGATAATTGTATTACCGTGAAATCATCATCATCATTACGATATATGCTCGATGTCTGTATTATAGTGACAACATCATCATCATGTGACATCTACATTACACTGATATCATCATCATCATGTGACATCTACCCCCTTCTCCAGAAGAAAACACAGTTTTCTCATAGAGTAAGGCAAATGTCTGGAACAATAAACGAGTGGATTACATCTAACTACAAGTAAATTAGCATAACATAATATCATCCAAAATTGTCTCATGAAAAATCTATCTGTGAACATATTGTTAATTATAGACGGGATAACGCATCAGCCAACACATTGAATTTTCCCTCAAGAGGTATTACAGAAAAGTCATATTGTTGAAGCAGTAGGTACCATCTTGTTAATCGGCTGTTTGGTGATTTTGCAGTCTTCATATATGCTAAAGGTTTATGATCTGTGTTAAGAAAAAAATGAGCTCCCAATAGATACTTGGAAAGCTTCGCAACACACCACACTATGACGAGGCATTCTCTTTCGATGGTAGCATATCTGATCTCTGCTGGTAATAATTTCCGACTTGTATATAAGACCGGATGCAGAGTGTTTTGGTGTTCTTGCATTAGGCATCCTCCTATGCCCACAGAGGACGCATCTGTCCTGAGGACAAATGGAAGATGTACGTCAGGTAGCATCAAAATTATTTGTTTGGAGAAAATACATTTTATCATTTTTAATGCAACATCGCACTCATCCGTCCATACCACTCTATTAGGCATACCTTTGCACGTTAAAGAGGAGAGAGTGGCAGATAATGATGAGAACTGGGAGATGAATCTATGGTAAAAATTAATCAACCCCAAGAGACTGCGTACTTGTTTTTTGCTAGTAGGAGCTTGGAGATTCATAATCTTCGTTACAGTAGTGTCTTCTGGTTTGAGCATTCCCCCACCTACTCTATATCCTAGAAAACCAAGTTCATGGAACCCGATTTTGACTTTTGTGGGTCTAGCTGTTAGATTATGATGTCTAAGACATGCAAGAAGTGATGACAGTCCACGGACATGCTGCTCCCAAGTATCAGTAAAGAGGCAAATATCGTCTAAGTAAGTGACTACATCAGGCCTGTCGCCGAGTAGCTTTCTCATCATACGCACGAATGTCGCTGGGGCGTTAACAAGCCCAAAGCACATATAGTTCCACTGGAACAGACCTTTTGGCGTGACAAAAGCTGTCAGAGGTTTTGCCGATTCCGTCAGAGGCACTTGCCAGAGCCTTTAGATAGGTCGAACTTACTAAAGAACTGAGCTTTTGACATTTGTGCTAACAGGTCATCCTGATTTGGTATAGGTTCTGCGTCTGTGATTGTAATAGCGTTTAGGCGCCTAAAGTCAATGCAGATATGTAACGAGTTGTCTTTTTTCCTAACAATCACTAACGGGAATGCATATGGGGACTCAGAAGGTTCAATAATCCCCAAGTGGAGCATTTCGTCTATCTCTCTCTCCATTGCCGCCTTATAATGCAGAGGTAACGGGTATGGTTTCAGCCTGATGGGGCGTTCATCTAACAATTTGATTTCGTGACCTATCAGTGTCGTCCTGCCTGGTTTATCCGTCAGCACATCAGCATAGTCATGAAGTAAGCTTGAAGTTGCCGTTGTTGATCGAGAGGAACGGAGTTGCATATCTCTACATTCTTCCATGACACTGACTGTTGTAAGGGGAGAAGAGACAACTGGAGATGGATATCCTCCCCATCGCAGCCTTTTTCCGTCACCACTGCAGAACATGCAATTTCCTGCGTATCCTCGAGAACGGCTTCTGCAATGTGCTGGAGGGACTCAGGGCGTTCATAGTGGGGTCTTAACATGTTGACATGGAATATTTTTTTCTTCCCCTTCACTTCAATCATATAATCTACGTCTGTAACTGCTTGAATTACCGAAAATGGACCCTGCCATGAGATAAGCAAATGATTTCTATTGGTGGGGAGCAAGAGCCACACCTTATCCCCAGGTTGAAGAGTCAAGAGTTTCCTATTACGGCTAGTATAAGCTCGATACCTAGCTCCCGCTACACTCAATGAGTCGCTTGCAATTTGGCATGATCTCACGATGCGCTCTCGCAGACTGACAACTAATTCGTATGAAGATTTCACCTCCTCGTTGGGGTATTTACCGATAAACAAATCCTTCAATAGACTCATAGGGCCACGAGGATTAGCTCCATATATAAGTTCGAATGGCGAGAACCCCGTACTTTCCTGCGGTGCTTCTCTATAAGCAAAAAGCACGGCTGGTAAGTATATGTCCCACTCGGTGGGTGACTCTGTCGTCACCTTTCCTAGCATACGCTTCAACGATCCGTTGAAACGCTCGCAAGTGCCATTTGTTTGTGGATGATACGGAGTTGTGAATGACTGTTTAATATTTAGCATTTTGCATACCTCTTTCATCACGTCTGATGTAAAGTGTGTTCCTCTATCGGATAATATTTCATCCGGAAACCCGAACCTACTGAATAACATTTGGAGAGCTTCTATTACGGCCGCAGAAGTAATTACTTTCATAGGGACAGCCTCGGGCCATCTAGAGCAAAGATCTACTACAGTAAGAATGTAGCGATGTCCTCTGTCAGACATTATGGGAAGGGGACCTACAATGTCTACTGCAAGTTTCTTAAATGATCTACTAGATATGTCCGTAACCTGCAACGGTGCTTTTGGGACCCTGCCTTTTGGAAAAGTACTTTGGCACACCACGCACGAACGACAATATGCCCGAATGTCTTTATTATAACCTGGCCAATAGAACTGTGATAATACCCTATTTTTGGTTCTAGCTATTCCCATGTGGCCTGCGAACGGGCAGTCATGTGCGGTTTTCAGCACCATAGTCTTAAGTGAACTGGGCAAAACAATTTGCCGCACCAGAGAATGATTTTTGGCAAAACATCTGGTTAGTATTTCATTCTTTAATTGAAACCAATATTTCGCTGATTTAGTGTGTTTAATATCAGCCTTCTCAGCAAAATCGAACAAAGGTCGTAGAGATAAGTCAGCACGCTGCTGTTCCACAAAAGACGCACAACGAGCCTCAGGATCTTTGTTTGGGCCAGCAGCCCTCTTATCAAGCAACAGTACCGGATCCTTATCCGCCTGTTGATCCTCAGCCTTTTTCTGTGCCCTAGTAGTGACTGCATTTGCTACAAGTGAGTGTTGTTGATTCCAGTCATCTATATCCTGTTGTGTGCAGTTCTGCACTTTCGGTAAATTGCCTATAATTAAATCTGCGATGGGAGAGTCGAGGACGCACGCGCGAACTTTACCTGATATGAAAGGGGTATCTATTTCGATAATCGCTAGAGGGTAGTATTCTACTCTGCCTCCAAAGGTAACGCATCTGGCAGTTTTACCGACGAGACACGACTCGTCAATGCATGAACGTCTCACTCCAATCGTCGTGCATCCAGTGTCTCGTAGCACACTTACTAATTTACCGGCTACCAAACCTCGGTGTAAAGTCAAAGTGCCACCTTCCTCAATCGATGACAACACAGGCAGAGCGTGACCACAGATCAGTATCGGCTTACCATTAGGTTCAAATAATGGCTTACAACCTAGACAATCTTCACTGTTAAATGTTTCCAATACCGATGTAGCGTTTGCATGCTCTGTCTTCCTGGTCGGACATTCTTTTTGGAAATGATCCGTCGCGTTACACAGGTAACAGTGAGCTTCACGGTGGTAGTTTTTCCTAGGACTTCCCTTTGGGCTGGATGGTGGTGTGTTAGTAGGGCTTGGACCTGATTTGTCACAAAATTTGGATGCGTGGCGCCAGGAACCACAACTACGACACCCCCATTTCGAGCTATCTGACCTACGCTGAGGAAAACGTTTGGGTGGGGAATAACGCGGTCTGCAATCGTGGTTAAATGTCCTATCAAATCTCGACTTCCTGTCGTATTGTTTGTTCACATTATCAGATCGCGGTCTACGATATGGTGTATTGTTTAATTCCCTTGCAGAACATACCGGAAAATTATCAGGTTCCACCTGTTTATGTACTGACCTCCCAGGATGGGCAGTCATATACTGTCTCCCTAGTTCTAACATGGTGTCAAGATTCTTTGGGTCACGTTCTTGAAAGAACGCAACTAAGTCCGAACTACATGCCGAGAGGACTTTATCTCTCAAGATGAGATCTTTGAGGCCTTCAAAATCTTTAATAATCCCAGATAGATCTATCCAGCGTGTAAATGCTAGTTTTATGTTAGAAATAAAGTCGCCAAAATCCTGATCTTTACTGGGTTTCTCGTTTTTAAAGCGCATAGAATAACCATGTGAAGTCAGACGGTATTTGCGAAGCAATGCTTCTTTCACAACATCATAGTTGAGCCGGTCATCTACAGGTAATAAAAAAAAAAATTTGCAACGCCTGGCCAGTGAGCAGATCGCATAACATGGAACTCCATCGTTCTTTCTTTATCTTTAGTGATATCATCTTTCCTTCAAAGCGTTCTAAGTACACATCGATCAAGTCAAAGGAGTCCGTAAAATTTGGTAGTTTTAATTTATATGTCTGGAATGGTTCCTTCTCCGAGGACTCTCTACCAGAGGATTCATGACTAGAAGCATCTAATTCTAATTTCTTTAAAGCAATGGCCTTTTCCTTTTCAATTTCCATTTGTTTAGTAGCTTCCTCAACTTCTCTTTGTTTCGCCTCAACTTCCCTTTGTTTGGTAGTTGCCTCAAATTCCATTTTCTTTAACAGTCTTTCATCATATCTTTCTTTTCGTTCCTCGTCCTGTTTTCGCTTTATTTCTGCCTCTTTGAACTGTTCCATTGCCCATGTTTCCAGTTCAAGGCCTGTTTTGTTTAACTGTTTTCCCATATCAATAAAGTCTCTAAGACTTGCCATCTTGTATAAAAAAAAAAAAGGAACCCGTTACACGCCCATTTAGGCATATTGGGAATATGGTGTTAGGCCCATATTATCTTGACCGTCGGCACACGAGGGGTGATGTTGCCATCTTGTATTCGACTTAAATTGAGGCTACTCAAACCAGGAAAAAAATGACACTATATTTATACAAGGTAAGCTGTTCTGCAAACGGCAGTATGTATACGAATTACTAACTATACAGCGACTATCTGATATTCATGACACAGTATGACACAGTTGATGGATGAAGAAAACAGACGCTTCAATAAGGACAACGAAAACTAGCAGGCTGGTGGTGGATAATAACGTATAGAAAAGAAGAGGAAAAAAAATTGAAAATATAGATTTATTTACAACACCGAACCTGACAGACGACCAACCACAATGGGACTAAAAAAAATAACTTATGTACAATGATAGTAAGAAAATTAACTGAAGAATACAACATGTAAACTGGACAAGAAAGAGTCTTTATACGATTGTAACACTTTCTACAAACTAAACCAACACAACTAATGTATAGTATGTTCAAAGAAATCACTCAGGGCGCTCCATATCATCCGATCCAACACAGATGTGGCCCCTTAAAGGATTAATTTTAACAAAATCCTAATAGATTAACTCAACATCAGTTCCTCTATAAAGAAGAATAAATATTGAATCTAAAACATAATTTAAGCAAACACGTAAGTCACGCACAATAACAACAAGCAACAGATGATGTAAAGACAGGAATGCCAACAGTGTGGTATGCATGAACAAGAGCAATGATAGCACAAAAATGACTTATCTGTTTAGCAGCTTGTCACTGTGTGGTGCGTTGCTTAGTACGCGGTGTAGACTTCACTGTGTATAAGTATCCATGCACAAGGGAGGAGGCAGTGAGCTGTACTGATGAGTCATCTTGCTGTAATAATGTTTTAGTTTTCAAATAATCCGTTCCACTGCAGAGGATGCGGTAAGCGTCGTAGACTCTACCGTAAGGATGTCTTGAAAAATATGTCCTATAAATGTTCCTTGATACTGCAAAGATGCTTCAAGCAGCGTAGATGTTCTTGAAGTAAGAATGTTCTCTGATACTGCACAAGATGCGGCAAGCAGCGTAGACGTTCTTGAAGTAAGAATGTTCTCTGATACTGCACAAGATACGACAAGCAGCGTAGATTTTCTTGAATTAAGAATGTTTTCTGATACTGCACAAGATGCGGCAAGCGGGTCGATTTTCAATGTTTAAATATGTTGTACATATCACTGATGGTAGTCCTGACACTATGGTGAAAAGTAAATCAGTAAGGACCACAAATAAGACGATAACAATGGATATATAAACGCATATAAGTCTTCGAAAACAGCGTGCAGCTGTGCAACTAGCCACCACTCAAGCGTTGATGAATGTCAATCAAGCAAATTCTTGAAACATAGTGTAGCTTACTCAGTTCGACACAAACTCAAGTGTTAATAACTGACACTAGTGGCAATACATTTTGCTTTTACATGCAAATGTCTTGAATATTACGAGTTGCGTGAAACCAGTAATTTAAATCGATATTAGGCTGAACACGGCCTAGTCTTTTAAATTCAGTGTTCTGTGAACACGCCAACTTACATGAGCGAAATTTTCATGACTGGCAACCCTGGATTGTAAAATGGCTTAGTCTAATACTTTTGGCACGGATGGCTAGATTCTTCTGGCGGGTACACTTTCCCTCAAAGAGCCCCCAAATGACACATGCTGTGGGGATGCATGCTGTCGCAATAATTAATTCTCAAGGTGCTTACTATCTTCTTACACCATACTTAACACATCCATTCCTGAGTAAACCAATCAACACCGAAATTTAGTCCCAAACTGAACACTGTATTACGGAAATGTCAGGAAACACAAATATGATATGAAATCCAAATATCCAAGGTAATAATTCACAATTCTTCCTAGAATTAACCAACAAGATTCAGCGATCACAACTAGCCATCTTTTTCCGCTCTACACGCAACCTTCCAGTCTTCATTCCAGTCAACAACTGACTACCTCGCACACTGCACTGTTCTCCCGTGTTTTGACCCACAGTCTCGCACGAGACACACTCACGCAAAACCCGACTGACCGCTTTTCATTCGCACTTAACATACACACAGGCCGACGTCATTTACTGTTCACGCAAACAACCTCTCTCACTTTATCATTTGCTTACCCACACACCCACTGACCATAATCATCATCATCATCAGCGTAATCATCATCATCCTCAATGTAATACATGCTTGATAATTGTATTACCGTGAAATCATCATCATCATTACGATATATGCTCGATGTCTGTATTATAGTGACAACATCATCATCATGTGACATCTACATTACACTGATATCATCATCATCATGTGACAATCAGCATTCTTTCCTTTTCTGCTTCAAGAAATTCTCGGAACAAAGCTTTTGAGAACGTCTACTAGTATGAAAGCTTCTAATATAAAGTCCTGTCGTATGGCTCTGAAATATGGACTACAAACACAACAACCAACTAGTTACAGACTACTAGAAATTGGTGCTTACGTAGAATACTGGGTAATTGAAAAGTGGCTCACGATTTTTTAATTGTTATGTCCTCATTTGTATCTATCACTCCATCAGTGCTCCGATCTCGTCTCTCAGATCACACAAGGAGGATCTCAGCACAGTGCACGAACTCCGTAGAACCGGCGAGAATCCCAAATGAAATCACACATTCTTTAAATATTTTTGTTGGGGGGTAGGTTTCTAATTTTTAAATTTTGCCAGGACAGCGGCCGAATGGCGTACTCTTTCAGATTTCCAACTGCAGAGGGATTTTTAACGTACACTTCCATTTACGATTTTCGACTGCTGAGAAATTTTTAACGTGCACAGCTTGCACATGGGGACCTCCAATTTCTTTTTTGTTCGTCTTTATCCGAGAAGGCTAAGCATCCTATCTCACTATTCAGGAGATAAGGGTGGACTATGATATCATTAGGACCACTGGTTCTGAAAAAAAAAAAAAAAAAATCATAAATTATATTCCCTCAACTGGGAATCAAACCCGGTACCTCTTGGAACTCAAAGCGGACGACATTCCTCTTAGCTACTCCGACCTCAATTAGACACATTGAAAAAAGACATACTAAAAAAAGATAAAGGTAACCCCATAGCAGACACTGCCTTTAGGAGAGTGAAGTGTTAAAGACTTCACCATACCAGCTCCAGCATCGAGAGGTGAGATGACCAAAACTCGCTTCCTTTTCCTTCAACAGCAAAGTCAAGTACCCATTTACAGCTGGGTAGACTCGAACCCGTCATCTTTGCCGCGAGAGATCAGCGCTCTAACCACTCTGTCGGTCGGACGCTCTTAGACGCATTACTTTGTTTTAACCCCGATGATACACTTTTTCACAACTTTCCTCTTTAACTAACTGTTAAGGTCAAAAAGGGATGTAGTGAAATTGACAGAGATACAACGGTAAAATATCTCCAAAGATAACATATAAGGATAAAAAACATAATGCGTAGGCTGCTGATGTACATGATCGCCTAGACCGCGGGTCATCATCCTCCATAATAATTGACTTGCTAGACAGGAGGGGAACGGCGGATCAAAAAGGAAAAATATGACTGGAAAGATTGCGTGAGACTAGAAAGGCTAAGGAGACGCAATTGGGGGGGAAACGGAGAAAAGTCACGTTTTCCAAGTTGACATAAAAAGTAAGCAACTCGACAGAAGGGACCTTAGATATAATACGCCACAGTCATTTATTGGACGCTTTTGCAATACCAAGCCCTTGATTTGAATTCAGCGGCTAAAACGCAGATGTTTGGAATATTACAAAATTTAAAAAGTACTTTTTTCTTAATATTAATGTTAGGAATATAAAAATTAGCTGGCCGGATGGCCTATTCCGAGCAGTGAACTAATATGGTCTTAATTTTACAGACGGATAGATAATATTGAAGATAATGACAAAAGACTGTATTGAATCTAAAAGTGTCGCTAATTGCACAAAAAAACACGACCTCGAAACGCAGGTGTTCAAATCTACGTAGTATGGAAGAGAGGGTTTTTGGGTGGTAGCTGTGTCTAAATATAACTTTTAACGACAAAATTTTGGAGGGGAGAGAAAGGTTGGTCCAAAAATCAAGTACATTTTGTAGAAACACAAGTAGAGACGGACAGACTAACAGATAACCATCCATACTTGACTGAAGCATGACTGAAATGACTTTATGGTAGGAAATTTGAAATTAAAATAAACCTAGGCAGTGATTGGCCACAGACAATCATATCATTAGCGCTCAGACGCGAAAGTGGGGTCATTTCTCAATAGTTGTTCAGTGATAGACACAGATTTTAAAGTGTGGTGATTTCCATATGAAAGAAAGTGTAATAAATTTAGGGACGCCATACTATAGCCAGCAGCTCAGCTGAGTTTTGCTAGCAATTCTGTGTTATTTATTCATAATCTGGTAAGATTGAAATTATTTCTTTGTATATTTTGAATATTGTTTCATGTTCGAGTGATTTGATACTGCCATATCGAAATCTAGCCTTACAAACAAGTAGGGATTTGCTCTAGACCCCCCGCCCAAGTCAGGGTCTAGGGACCAACAATGTACATAAACTCCAGCAAGGATTATGCAAGACAGATCAAGTGTTGAGAATAATGAAACATATTACCTATCCTCTTTTAGGGCAGACAACTAATAAATATTTTTCAGAATCTATAGACTGGGAGGATCTATCTGATGTAAAACCACCATGGTAAATGTGCTGTTTGGTCAGAGAGATCTGACCTGTCTGTATGATGTGGTTGTTGTGTCAGGGTTGTGTCCAGACGTGGGTAGAGAATAGATTTTGACACATGGCCCATACTTTGATTGCAGAGCTGCGAGTTTCTGTTGTCAACAAAGCAGTGTCTATTCAGTGGGTGACTTTACTCGAGTGTATCTGTGCAGTACTTGTGACAGAGACCACCATTATTGCCCGCCAGCACGGAGAGGTGGGACCATCAGTTTTCAGCACCAGAGCTACAAATATAAGATGAGTGAGCCTCT
Source organism: Oreohelix idahoensis (assembly GCA_024509875.1). NCBI lineage: Eukaryota > Metazoa > Mollusca > Gastropoda > Stylommatophora > Oreohelicidae > Oreohelix > Oreohelix idahoensis. The sequence goes on along the minus strand of JAMPIV010007868.1, from coordinate 19,780 downwards.
GGTCTGCTGGACATTCACCAAAGCCCTTTAGTTACTAATAACCCCATAAAAATTCCCACCATTTTCTGGACACTGGGTAGTCAATATAGACAGGTGTGATGAGGCCACCCCAACAGCACAAACAGTAACTATCCTCCCAAGTAGATGACTACTAGAACATTTTAATAAAACTAACTAGTATAGTACATATATATGTACACTATTGCATTTATGATATAATATTCCATGCATTTCTTTCATAATCTCTAAATCTTTTTAAGTTCTGGTCAACCTAAAAAATTGATCCAGAACAAAATAAATGTAATATAATTTTATCAAAAAATTTACACTATTGAGTTAGTTCAGTGTGTTGTAATATTTATTAATATTATTAGTCTTGTTAAATATCTGTGGGTATATCTATAACCTATTACACCACACTACATATCATAACCCTAGACACTTTACGTAGCCACATTCATTAAAAAAAAAATTAAGTGTGAGGTCGTAGTGGTAGCAAGAAAGGCCTTCTGACAATTCTCAACTACATTTTATTCTCAGGAGCCTTCACAGCTGGCCTCATACAATTACATTTAGTAATATCAACATCATACAATACATCAACACCACTACATAAATTGGGGTCTTGTCCAGGGATAATTAGCCCAACAGTAATATTAGGATCTCCTGGTGGGAGAAATAAAAGTAGGGAAATAAATTGTAAAATTCCCTTTAAAATTAAAAGTGTCCCTGTAGATAAAAGTTGGTGAATATTCACAGCCAGTAATAATTAATTAGTTAACTGGTTAGTTAGAATTAGTTAGACTATAGTCATAAGAAGTACGTAGTGTATTTACTGGTTAGAGATTTAGCTTGTATATTATTATATTGTCTAAAAAGTATGGCGGAGCTGGCAAAATTTAGATCAGCTGCTGTGCTCACCGCGAAGGAGATGGGAATGGATGGTCAAATTTTAATTCAATACGTAACGGCTGAATGTGATAAATATATTGAACGGGAAGAAAGGAGGTTAGCTGAAGAGAAGAGGTTAGAGGCTGATAGAGAAATTAAGAGGCTGCAGATTGAGGCAGAAGAAAAACGACAGCAAAGGGAGGCAGAAGATAGAAGGTTGCAAAGGGAGCACGAATTACGACTAAGGGAGCTGGAATTACAAGGCCAGGCTCCTGAAAATGGTGCCAGCCCTTTTGCCTCAGATGCTACGCCCAGTCTGGGAGCCTCAAACTCAGCTATGGGGTTTCATTTAGACCATTTTGTTGAAAAAGACGATGACATAGAGGGGTACCTAGGACGCTTTGAGTTATTAGCTACTACATATGGGTTAGAGAGAGAGAGGTGGAGCTTAAAGCTATCACAGGGATTGAGAGGTACTTCTTATGAAGTATTTGCTAAAATGAACAGGGAAGACCAAGACAATTATGACATGTTAAAGCAGGCTTTGTTATTAAGGTACGAGAAGAATGGTGAATTTTATCGTAAGAAATTTAGAAATGCCAAACTGTTGTCTGGGGAGACATACCACCAATTCTCTGCCAGACTAGAAACCTATTTGGAGAAATGGACGGCTCTGGGGAAGACCCAAGATCTTAAAGAAATGATCATGATTGAGCAATTGAGAGAGTCCATGGCTCCAGACATGAGAAAATTTCTCATGGAACAAGGTGCAGAGAAGTTGGGGGAAATTTTAAATGTTGCTGAGAGGTATCAGGCAGCCCAGGCAGAGGTAAGTGGTGCTAAGAAGAAGCACATAGACAATTTTAAAGCTCCACAGCAATTTAATAAATTTGATAATAGAGAGCAGGGAAATAAAGGTAGGACAAATTTTGAGCGGCCAAGAAATGACTATCGCGACAGAAACTCACAGTTCAATGACCAAAAGTTCAATGAAAGAAAACCGTTGAACCAAGGAAAAAGATGGTGTAAATGGTGCAAGAAGGATAACCATAACACCGAATTTTGTAGAAGGAAACCTTCAAACATTGCTGCAATGAAGTCGGGGACGCAAAGATTAAAGGTTAATCCTAAGGGACAACAGGAACCTTATCACCCCCCAGTTTGTGAGGATGTTATTTGTAATGGGGTCACCATAAGGTGCCTTTATGATACAGGTTTGGATTATGATTCAGTTGTGAAGTCTAGCCTAGTGGACCCAAGTCAGTATACCACAGAAACAGTGGAAATACAAGCGGCGACTAAGGACATACCACTCATGACACTTCCCATCGCAAGGATAACGGTGAAAACTCGCTATGTGGAAGGAGAAATCAGAGCAGCAGTGATAGATGAACCAATCTACCCTCTGATATTGGGGTGTAGATACGTCTTCTTGGGGAATCCCGAGAAACCTGTGATCATGGCGACAGTGCAGACCAGGTCACAGAAGAAGGAGGAAGAAAAGTCCTCATTATAAAGCTTCTAATGGACGGGACCCGATGGGTTCCATGAAAAATAAGTATGATAAATTAAAGATCCAGATGTAGCCCTATTAAGGACCTGGACAGATGAGAAGGCGGAAGAGACTGTTACCTCATCGTATCAATATGTGAACGAACTGACCACTCGTTTGAAAGCTGGATGGAAACTGGCAAATGATAATTTGAAGCAAGCCAGGAAGAAACATGCAGCATATTTTAATAGGAAGGCAAAGGACAGGGAACTGGCAGTCGGAGAGAAGGTGCTGCTTCTACTACCCGGAAGCCAGAATAAATTACAAATTGGTTGGCAAGGTCCATATACGGTTCTAGAGAAGGTGTCTAGAACAAACTATAAAATTGACAAAAAGGGGAAGGAAAAAGTTTATCATGTAAACCTGTTAAAGAAGTATCTGGACAAACCACTCCAGGAAAGCACCCCCTTATTGACCTTGGCTATTGCAACCCAGATGCAAAAAGAACCACTCACCTCACATGAATACCCATTACATCCTTGTGAAACAGCAGCACAGGTAAAAGTCAGTAAGCACCTGACTAAAAACCAGAGGGAGAGAGTTCAACAGGTTCTGGAGGAACATACAGATGTATTAACAGATAAACCAGGCCATACAAATTTGCTACAGTATGACATGAAACTGGTAGACTCAAACCCAATCTGTATGAGAGCCTATTCTATTCCGTTCGCGAAGGAGAAGGCATTGAAGGAAGAAATAGAGTATTTGTTGAAGGAGGGGATTATTTCGCACAGTGAATCATCTTTTAGTTCTAGTGTCGTTTTGTTGAGAAAACCGTCTGGGGAACACAGATTGTGCATAGATTACAGGAAACTGAATGCTGTCACAGAAGGACAAGTGGATCCATTACCAGACACAAAACAGTTATTTGCCAGACTGAACAAGGCAAAATATTTTTCAAAAGTGGATCTTAGTAAAGGCTATTACCAGATCCCAGTGAAGCCTGAAGTGAGACCTTATTTGGCTTTTAGCACTTCGGATGGACATTATGAATTCAATATGCTACCATTCGGACTGAAAAATGCTCCGAGTGTGTTTTCAAGGATGATGCGCAAATTGTTGGATCCCCTGAATAACCCATGTATCACAAATTTCATGGATGATATTCTCGTCGCCACAGAGACATTTGAAGAACACATTGAAGCTCTGGAGATGTTGTTTGATAGACTTCGGGAGGCGAACTTAACTGCTAGGCCAACAAAATGTTGTATTGGATGCAAAGAGTTGGAATTCTTGGGACACACTGTATATCAGGGTAATATGACCCCTGATCCTAAGAACTTGGAAAAACTGCAGAGAGCACCTAGGCCGCAAACAAAAAAGGACGTGCGATCATTTGTGTCGTTATGCGGATTTTATCAGAAATACATCAAGAATTTTAACGCTATTTGTGCTCCTCTGACTGATTTGACTCGCAAGGGACTTCCAGATAAAATTATTTGGACTGCACAATGTGAACTAGCGTTCCAAGAGTTAAAGGAAAAACTCACTAGCAAGCCTATTCTCAAACTGCCTGATTTGACACAGGACTTTGTCTTAAGAACCGATGCAAGTAATGTAGGACTCGGAGGGGCTTTGTTGCAAAGATCATCTTCACCTGATGGGGAACTTAAACCAGTCGCTTATGCAAGCCGCAAATTGAATAAGGCGGAACAAGGATACCCCACAAGCGAAAAAGAATGTTTAGCGTTAATCTGGGCAATAAAGAAGTTTCAAATCTATCTGTATGGTAGGACTTTTGTGGTGGAGACGGACCATCAGCCTCTCGTGTTCTTGTCTCAGGCTAAGCATGAAAACGCAAGATTGCTGAGGTGGTCTTTGTTGCTTCAACCTTATCAGTTTAGTATCCAATATATCCCAGGCAAATTGAATGTCGGTGCAGATTTCCTCAGTCGGCACCCCTGTGATCAAAATTAGAGTAGTGGCAGACGTGAGGAGTAATTTTACCTATGTGTATCGCTGGTTTTGAAACTTGCCATAGGCATGTTTTCAAGTGGGGAGATGTGTAGTGAAATTGACAGAGATACAACGGTAAAATATCTCTAAAGATAACATATAAGGATAAAAAACATAATGCGTAGGCTGCTGATGTACATGATCGCCTAGACCGCGGGTCATCATCCTCCATAATAATTGACTTGCTAGACAGGAGGGGAACGGCGGATCAAAAAGGAAAATATATGACTGGAAAGATTGCGTGAGACTAGAAAGGCTAAGGAGACGCAATTGGGGGGGGGGGGGGGGGGAACGGAAAAAAGTCACGTTTCCCAAGTTGACATAAAAAGTAAGCAACTCGACAGAAGGGACCTTAGATATAATACGCCACAGTCATTTATTGGACGCTTTTGCAATACCAAGCCCTTGATTTGAATTCAGCGGCTAAAACGCAGATGTTTGGAATATTACAAAAATTTAAAAAGTACTTTTTTCTTAATATTAATGTTAGGAATATAAAAATTAGCTGGCCGGATGGCCTATTCCGAGCAGTGAACTAATATGGTCTTAATTTTACAGACGGATAGATAATATTGAAGATAATGACAAAAGACTGTATTGAATCTAAAAGTGTCGCTAATTGCACAAAAAAAACACGACCTCGAAACGCAGGTGTTCAAATTTACGTAGTATGGAAGAGAGGGTTTTTGGGTGGTAGCTGTGTCTAAATATAACTTTTAACGACAAAATTTTGGAGGGGAGAGAAAGGTTGGTTCAAAAATCAAGTACATTTTGTAGAAACACAAGTAGAGACGGACAGACTAACAGATAACCATCCATACTTGACTGAAGCATGACTGAAATGACTTTATGGTAGGAAATTTGAAATTAAAATAAACCTAGGCAGTGATTGGCCACAGACAATCATATCATTAGCGCTCAGACGCGAAAGTGGGGTCATTTCTCAATAGTTGTTCAGTGATAGACACAGATTTTAAAGTGTGGTGATTTCCATATGAAAGAAAGTGTAATAAATTTAGGGACGCCATACTATAGCCAGCAGCTCAGCTGAGTTTTGCTAGCAATTCTGTGTTATTTATTCATAATCTGGTAAGATTGAAATTATTTCTTTGTATATTTTGAATATTGTTTCATGTTCGAGTGATTTGATACTGCCATATCGAAATCTAGCCTTACAAACAAGTAGGGATTTGCTCTAGACCCCCCGCCCAAGTCAGGGTCTAGGGACCAACAATGTACATAAACTCCAGCAAGGATTATGCAAGACAGATCAAGTGTTGAGAATAATGAAACATATTACCTATCCTCTTTTAGGGCAGACAACTAATAAATATTTTTCAGAATCTATAGTCTGGGAGGATCTATCTGATGTAAAACCACCATGGTAAATGTGCTGTTTGGTCAGAGAGATCTGACCTGTCTGTATGATGTGGTTGTTGTGTCAGTGTTGTGTCCAGACGTGGGTAGAGAATAGATTTTGACACATGGCCCATACTTTGATTGCAGAGCTGCGAGTTTCTGTTGTCAACAAAGCAGTGTCTATTCAGTGGGTGACTTTACTCGAGTGTATCTGTGCAGTACTTGTGACAGAGACCACCATTATTGCCCGCCAGCACGGAGAGGTGGGACCATCAGTTTTCAGCACCAGAGCTACAAATATAAGATGAGTGAGCCTCTGGTCTGCTGGACATTCACCAAAGCCCTTTAGTTACTAATAACCCCATAAAAATTCCCACCATTTTCTGGACACTGGGTAGTCAATATAGACAGGTGTGATGAGGCCACCCCAACAGCACAAACAGTAACTATCCTCCCAAGTAGATGACTACTAGAACATTTTAATAAAACTAACTAGTATAGTACATATATATGTACACTATTGCATTTATGATATAATATTCCATGCATTTCTTTCATAATCTCTAAATCTTTTTAAGTTCTGGTCAACCTAAAAAATTGATCCAGAACAAAATAAATGTAATATAATTTTATCAAAAAATTTACACTATTGAGTTAGTTCAGTGTGTTGTAATATTTATTAATATTATTAGTCTTGTTAAATATCTGTGGGTATATCTATAACCTATTACACCACACTACATATCATAACCCTAGACACTTTACGTAGCCACATTCATTAAAAAAAAAATTAAGTGTGAGGTCGTAGTGGTAGCAAGAAAGGCCTTCTGACAATTCTCAACTACATTTTATTCTCAGGAGCCTTCACAGCTGGCCTCATACAATTACATTTAGTAATATCAACATCATACAATACATCAACACCACTACAAGGGAAGTGATCCTTTGTATACGGGTTGGACAGGGTAAATTAAGGGTTACATTACTTGTAGACTTGATTAACGGTGAATTGGTTAAACAAATATATGATAGAAGTTAGAGTGTACAGAAAGCGTCGTGAGCGCTGTTCTGTATTGGACAGCTGTGAATGGCTCACGGCTAGTCCGTGAAGGGACTGAGCTGTGTGAACAGCGAAGTCTCGTGACTGTTTGTGCGGGAGATTTTGTGACCGCTGCGCAGTCTGTTTTTGGGTGTGGACCGATGCGGTCAAGCCTAGTGTTTTGAAGTGTGTTCTAGGCGTTTGACTGTGGTAGTCAACCCTGGGTGTTTTCTCTAGAGTGTTTTTCAATGTGTGTCTCGGTGGAGACGTTTGAACAGGCCTGTATTGAATATTCTTTTATGTGTTAGATTATGTGATGAATTTACTTTAATATATATAACTGCAGGGGATGCAGTCGTTTGAGAGATTTTGTTATTGTGCACGTTCTAAGAGAAGTGCACCACTAATCTACAATTAGGCGCTATGGAGAGTCTGTGATTTAAAGACATTACTTTGTAGGCCATAGACATTTTTGTGAAGGAGATTAGGAGGCCATATATTGTGCAGGCTATATTACTGCAGACTGCTGGATACGCAGTCCTTTGAGGAATATTGTGGATGTGCATCTTCTATGAGAAGTGCACCACTATGTTATAATTGAGCTCTAAGAAGGGATAGCGCTGACGATGATTATTCAACTGCCGTGGAGCAGCCTTTGCTGAGAAGGGGAGATGTAGTCTTTTGAGGAAAATCGTTATGGTAATCTTCTATGAGAAGTGCACCATTATGCTATAATTGAGCTCTATGGAGAAAACATGAGAAGGCCAGTATTTTGATGAATTTAATAGTACTGCGATGTGGGCAGTCTTTCTGGATGAGGCCATATGTATGAGGCCGTATTTATAACTGCGGTGAATGCAGTTTATTAAGGAACATTGTTAATGTGTACCTTATATGAGAAGTGCGCGGGTGTGCGCTGTAATGGAGCTCTGTGGGATGTTGGAGCTTCATGAAGTTATTTACTCGATACTTTGTACTTTATGCTGTATTTCATCTATGTCGTCGTCTGTGTTGTAACGTAAATAAACTGTACTTTAAACGTTACCAATCGTTCAACAATCCATGAATCCTATGTGTGTTACTGTGATGGACGAATGTATCAGTACACACTTACTTTGAACATTCCAGGCACAGTGACAGTAGTATCATATTTATAAATAGCCCCGGGTGGGCGTGGCCTATAAGTAGAACTCATTTCGTCGTTATCCTAGCTTGGACAGCACTTCCCACCTCTTACACACTTTTACACTAACACTATTATTTAACATAAGCAAAAATGACGTTGATTACAACAGGTATTATAGAACGAACTATTAAGAATATAATTAGACACAACACTTAAGAAAATGCTTCTGGCCAAAGCACCATGTTAATCGGAATATACTGCGTGGCCTATGATTAAAACAGTGGAATGTATTTATTATGCTAGTTACAACATAGATAATAACATACGCAAATAATAATAATAATTATTATTATCATTTCACGTTACAGATGTAATTGCCAACTTCCAGCTGTCCGTAGAAGATATCTTTTTGGATGCGACCATCTTCCAAGCGACGGACTTGGCCAAGCCAGTGTAGTCTGCGCTGCCTAAGTAGTGTTTACATGCTTTGAAGATCAGCACGTGACAGCACCTTGACATTTTGTCACTTTGTTGTAAATATAAACTCATTTAACAAATTTAGTTGTGAAAAAAAAACCCTGCAAAAGTGACAAACACAAGCAAAAAAGAAGTAAGTTAGCAGAAGACTCGACTCACTTCTAGACAACAGAAATAAAATAAAGGCAGCAGTGTCTGTGAGAGTACCGTCCGAGTGGCAACAGAGCTTTGCTTTAGGCGGGAGGAGACGCTACGCTTCTGTCCAAATCCGATAACAGACATTTCGATATTCCTTATTTGTTAAACAGTTAAGATGATTTATAATTTCTCTTTATAAACTTTCGAAATAATGTCACCGAGTTCACCATAGCTCTGTTGCATCCCATATCTCACAATTTAAGTGTCAGTATAACAATTTATTTTTTGTTTTTGTTTTTAATTGTTATTGTGTTATTCTAGCAACATCTGACCCGTGGGTGAACGTATTTTCTAGTCAAGTTAAATACCTTATTAAATTGATTGTTGTTAAAAACCAGCAGATATTTTTAAAAATATTTCTGGAAGAAAAGTTAATTTCTCTTCATAAAGGACATTATTTTTCGAGAATAAGTTATCGAAAGCAGAAAAACGCAACACTGATGAACGTACAAATACGGGATGATCGAAAAGGCACTGGGCACCTACCAATAACAAATCAAATACATGAGCTTACTGATCCAAAATTTACCTTGTACCTATTATTATTAAGAGCCTTCTGTATCCCATCGAATGGCAAATGTCTCCCATAATTTGTTCCGTCTTATTTCTTCCTCTTACATAATTTCTCAAGAGCGCCCAGTTAGTAGAGTGGTTAGAGCTCTTACCTCTCATGGTAAAATGATTGGGTTCGGGGTTCAAAAACATTGTAGCATCACGACCCAGTCTACCCAGCTGTAAATGAGTCCCTAGTTCTGATCTTGAATTAGCAAAAACAAAGGCAGCTAGGACGGGAACTGGTCACCTAACTTCATAATGCTGAACCTTGTATAGTGACGTCAATAGATAAGGGGGCTGCTGTAAAACTGGTAAGGGATGTCACGGATTGCCCCCGCGGCCCCCCCCCCTGCTTTGCAGTAGTAGTCCAACAGTGGCCAAAAGTCAAGAGTATCTAAAATGGGTCGTCAAAGGTGTATACATACCCAGTATCAAGGTCTTTGTCTTGTTTGGACTGACACATACTGTTAATATATGGACCCAGTATCAAGGTCTTTGTCTTGTTTGGACTGACACATACTGTTAATAGGAGAACAACAGAAGTGATTGCGTCATTTAAGGGCTGAGTTGCCCACTGTATACTTCCGGTGTTATCTTGTGTGTTTCGTACTGATAAATAGCCAGCAAAGCATCTTTTTTTGGGGATGCCTAGCTGGCCGTGGGGTCAGTGTGATTCGCTTGATAGCTAGGCGGAGTTGTCGTACGGAAGGTACGGGGTTCGAACCCTGGGTAAGCCACTCACGTCTGTTGTTTTTCTGTTGTCCAAGTGTTCTACTTCTTTATTTCTTACGAGTGCCTGAAAACATACCTTTATGTTTGTCTAATATTAATTTACTGTATACATTCGCACAAGATTACTCTTGGCAGATTTGTAAATAGAAAGGTAATGACGCTTCTATCTGAAGATAGTATCCACAAGATAATTCAGAAATCAAGAACAATGCGGCATGGGCATAGCCATTGTTAACTTATATCTGATCCGTCGCCTTTTGTGAAGAATTAAGCAATGGTTTTAGCCCGTCAAAGCCCTCAGCTGGTGAAAATCCAGCGAAATTCCTTTTATAAGTATTTGCTCTATCTATCTATCTATATATATATATATATATATATATATATATATATATATATATATATATATATATATATATATATATATATATATTATATATATATATATATATATATATATATATATATATATATGAGTCTTGCTCATACGTTTGCTTTCACAATTAAAATTACTGAATCAACTATGATTGTTATGTTTTAAAATAACATGTAACAACTTTAATAATCAATTAGTTTTAACAAGTTAAAATAGTAGTGGATTGATGTTGAAATTTAGATGAAAATAAAATTTTTCTTCATTGAGACTTGGTTTGTGGATTTAACAAACATTTTGTCCTTTTCGTGGTGCCTTTTGCAAGCATTTAGCTGGTGTCGCGTTTATGGATAAAAAGAGAATATCTGAGTTTAGACAGAGTATAAATGGATAATCTGAAATAGAGAAAATAGAGTCACTAATGAAATTATGGGTAGAGATATGACTTCTGGAGATTAGTGCGATATGTACTGATCCCTAATTATCTACTTCTCTACCATACTGCGATTGTGTTTAAGAGGGTCAATCTCCCACCCATCCTCTCTGAGCTACTTAGAGTAATCTAAGGGGCAGTAAGGATCCTGACCACAGGATATATATATATATATATATATATATATATATATATATATATATGTATATATACATCTATATATATATACATATATATATATATATATATATATATATATATATATATATATATATATATATATATATATATATACATATATACATATACATACATACACATACATACATATATATATATATATATATACATATATATATATATATATATTATATATATATATATATATATATATATATATATATATATATATATATATATATATATCTTAGAAGAAAAAAAACAACATCAAGGAAAATAAGTAAGGCCTTAGTTAACTCTGAAGGCCAGAAAATCACAATCACAGCAAACATACTAACATACCAATTCGCCCAATCACACACAAGCAAAGCGCCTTACTCACCACCACGAAGAGTAGTCAACAAAGACTCAATTCCAAGAACATGTTCTTCCCAAGATTGATGGAAAAGGCAAATATCATCAATATAGGTAATGATGTCATAACGACTAGAGACAATTTTTCGCATCATACGAACAAAAGTCGCAGGAGCGTTAACGAGACCAAAAGACATAAAATTAAACTGGAACAATCCCAAAGGTGTAGCGAAAGCAGTATAAGTTTTTGCTCTGTCCGACAAGGGAACTTGCCAATAACCTTTAGATAAATCAAATTTACTGAAAAAAGTAGCTACAGATAGTCTGTCCAATAGAGAATCTAACAAAGGAAGAGGCTCCGTGTCAGAGATTGTCAAAGCTTTGAAGCGCCTGAAATCAATGCAAATCCGAATGGATTTGTCTTTCTTTCTAATCAAGATCATAGGAAAACTATATGGAGATTGAGAAGTAGAAATTATGTTTAATTTTATCATATCCTGTATTTCTTTTTAAACTTGTGATTGAAAATGTACAGGGATAGGATAAGGTTTAAGTTTGATTGGTCTGAAATCAACAAGTAGAATATTATTCTTTTCTTTGATCATTAGCCGCCGACCGTCAAAGCAATCAGTGGCCTGGTGGCGTCTTGTAGGGCAACAAATTGATTCCACTTTGCTCGGTCGGTGGCCATCCTTCGTACAGTGCCCCAACTCTGGTTCATTCTCTGCATCTCAGCCTCCACAGTCCTCCGCCAAGTTGTTTTTGGTCGGCCTCTCTTTCGTTTTCCTTCAGGGGTCCATTGCATAGCTGTTCTTGTGATGTCATCGGGGTCTCTTCTGAGGACATGGCCAACCCAGCTCCAGCGTCTGCCAGCTATGAGGGTGTGCATGTCCTCTTAGTTGCTCCGAGTAAGCAGATCTTGGTTGGTGATGGTATTCGGCCAAAAGATTCGGTGAATTTTTCTTAGGCATGTTGTGTGAAAAGAGGACAATTTCGACATTTCCTTCTCTGTAACTCTCCGCCATTCCGCACCATAGAGAAGCACAGAAAGCACACAGCTCTGATATAATCTTAATTGTGTCCTTGTGCTGAACTGAGAGGACTTCCAGATGTTGTTTAGACTAAAAAAGGCTGTTCTTGCTTTGTTCATTCTGTTGTTCATGTCTTTGCTTGCTCCGCCGTCTGGTGTTACTATGCATCCTAGGTATGTGAAGGTGTCTGTCTGTTTCAGTTGCTGATTCCTTACTGATATGGGCTCAGGGTTGATCACATTGAGCGTCATGACCTCTGACTTCTTTAGATTGATGTTCAAGCCCACCTGATGGCTATACTTATTAAGTCTATCCGTTTTTTCCTGGATGTGTTGATGTGAATGTGCTAGTAGTGCAATGTCATCTGCATATTCCAGATCTTCTAATGTAGAAAATGTAGTCCATCTTATTTCTCTTGTGCTGCTCTCTGTTGTCTGGCGCATCTCCCAGTCTATGTTAAAAATAGAGTGGTTGATAAGGGGTATCCCTGTCGTACTCATGTCTTCACATCAAATGTTAAGTTGCTCTACCCAACGCTATACTAAAGTTGGCATAGAGGCTTTTTATGATTGACACTATCATCATCATCTCAACCCATAACCCGTCATGGGTCGTAGGGGTACTATGGTGGAAGCATCAGCAGACATGGTCCTCCACTGCTCTCTATTCTCAGCAATGCGTACAATTGTGGAAAAACCGTGTCCTGCCCATTCTTTGATGTTATCAGCCCAGGATTTTCTTTGCTTTCCTCTTCTCCGTTTACCTTCGACTGTTCCCTGGAGGATCGTTTTCGAAAGGGAGTCATGACGAGTTACATGCCCAAACCAGGCAAGCTTTCGACGTTTCACTATTGACAAAAGTGGTTCTTGGTGGCCTGCATAGGTGTTTATCTTCTCTCTAACATAGACATTTGTTTTGTGCTCTTTATAGCAAATGCGCAAAATTCTTCTATAACATTTATGCTCGAAAGCCTGAATCCTTCGCTCCGTATCTGCAGTGAGTGTCCAGCCCTCACACCCATACAAGAGAATAGATAATACAAGTGATTTGTATAATTTGATCTTCACAGGAAAACTGATGTTACTTTTCCAGATCACATTCAACCTTGTCATGGCAGCTGAGGCCATCTCAAGTCTTGTCTTGATTTCTTTACTTGATCTTCCATCACTACATATAGTGGACCCGAGATATTTAAAGGTGTTAACTTCTTCTAACGTTTGCCCATTTAACGTAATATTGGTCGGAACATGTTTCTTATGGCTATTCACCAATATCTTGCTTTTTTCTATATTAATTTCCATCCCATACGTTCTTGTTACTTTCTCCAGTCTAGAGGTAAGGTCTTGAAGTTCTGATTCTGTTCCAGCTATCAGATCAATATCATCAGCAAAACGTAGATTACACAGAGGGCGGCCTCCAATCGATATGGTTGATTTATAATCGTAGAGAGCCTCCTGCATAATATGTTTTAGATATATATTAAAGAGCACTGGTGACAGGATGCATCCCTGGCGAACTCCTACAGTTGTTTTGAAAAATTCTCCAATGTCGTTGCTTGCAAAAACAGCACTGCTTGCGTCCTTGTATAGTGCTTCAATGATATCTATGATGTTGGTATCAAAATTGAATTTTCTCATTATTTGCCATAAGCCTTTATGCCAGACTCGATCGAAGGCTTTTGTGAAATCGATGAAGTTATGGTATAAATCATGTTGATGCTGGAGATGTTTTTCGATCAGTAATCTAATATTGAAGATTTGTTCTGAGGTACTTCTTTTTGGTCTAAAGCCAGCCTGTTCCTCTGACAAGATTTCTTCTGATTTCTGTTTTATTCTGTTCAAAAGTATCCTTAACACCACTTTACTTGGATGACTAATAAGGCTAATGGTTCTGTAGTTCTTGCACATTTTTAGATTTCCTTCCTTTGGAAGCGGTATTACTAATGACTGCGTCCATTCTTTTGGCCATTTTTTTGTACTTCATATCTTCTGGTATATTATCCACACCCGGTGACTTCCCTCCTTTCATCGAACATATAGCCTCTTCCACTTCTTCCCGTAGTATTGCTGCATTTCCGAGTTCCCTGTTTTCGCACTTAATGTTGTTTAATATGCCTAAGTCAGTGTCAAGTTTACAGTTATATAATTCTTTACAATATTCTGTCCACCTTCTCATTACAGATGTTTTTTTTTCATTGAGCAGAGCCCCATTGCTATCTTCTTTGACAGTTACCCTGGGCTTTTGGGTTTTGATAGTCTTATTAATGTGTCAAAAGCTGCCCTGCTGTTACCTTTTATTAGCCCCGTATTAATGGACTCACATTGATCAGCTACCCATTTTTCTTTGGCCTGTTTCATTTTCTTTCTAATATTTTTTATTCACCATACTGTATTGCCATGCTGCTTCAGGAACCTCTTTCTTAACCTTTTTCATTTCCCGCCGTGTATCACATAACTTCAGAATGTCATCTGTAACCCATGGTTTGTTTATTTTCTTTCTTTTACCAAGTATTTCTGTTGCTGATTCAATGAGCACGTCTTTCATGTTCTCTGTGATTGAGTTGATATCATCCTCCAAAAAGTTGAGAGCTGCGAATTTTCCTCCAACAGTTGCCTCAAAGATTCCCGCGATTTCTGGATCTTTCAGTTTGTCTAAATTGAATCTTAACTGAGAAAATCTGTTTTGATTATAGTTCTTTTTGAGTTTAAGCTTGAGCGTCATCAATACCATGTCGTGATCACTACCAATGTCGGCGCCAGGAAAAGTCCTAGTCTTGGCTTTATTAATGCTGGACTTGAATCTTTTGGATACAAGAATAAAATCAATTTGGCCATGTATCTCAGTTTTTGGGGCATGCCACGTTGTTCTTCTTGATAACTTATGAGGAAATAGTGTATTTGCAAGGGTTAGTTTATAGTTGCTGGCAAATTCTAGTAGCCTTAGTCCTCGATCGTTGGTTTCTCCTGTCCCAAATTTCCCCACTGTGCCAGCCCAGTGACCGTATGCATCTGGCCCTATTTTAGCATTCCAATCACCTAGCACGATGAGAAGATCTTTCTTTGGAATTTTCTTAATTGCTTCATCCAGATTGTCATAAAATGTATCAATTGCCTCATCCTCATAGTCAGTAGTGGGTGCATATACCTGTATGATGGAGATGTTCTTTGGATGTGCTGCAATACGAATGGTGATAAGCCTGCTATTTATTGGGGTGCAGCTGATGACAGAGTTCAATCTATCTTTGTGTACGATAAAACCTACTCCATGCTGATGTTTAGACTCATCTCCACTAAACCAAATTTTGTGACCATCATCCGTTATTGATTCACCTAATCCTGTCCATCTGACTTATGCTAGGCCCAGGATGTCCCACGAGTATCTAACAAGTTCATGTGTTAGTTCTTTGACTTTTCCACACGCATATAGCGTGCGTACATTCCAAGTTCCAACAACAAAATTTTCTCTTGGAAGTTTCAAAACAGGTGTTTGTACCCCATTCGCTGACTTATCACTCTCAAGGGGCAATGAGAGCGCGGTCTTTGTTAATCCGGGCATCGGCCGATCCGGCAAATTATTACTGAGTTGACTTTCCATCATAACATTTCAGTGGGCAAGAGGTTTGCTTGGCGGTGCCCATCTCCTCTCCAAGTATCCTTGCAGGTACATACACAAATGGACCTGAAGCAGTAACAATAGCCCTCAATAAATCTGTAATGTTTTGAAACACTGTCCGGTTAACACATCACAAAACCGCCATCTTGGCTACTCGGTACCAACACAAATAGCGAACTCACATGATAGGCAAACTTGATGTTTTCATCTTTAAAATACTTATCAACATAATCCAGAAAATGTGCCAAACACACTACAAACTCATACAGCATTAATGAGGGCTGTTACCACAGATGCAGACTCCAAAACGACATGAAATGCACAACACAAAAGTGCGGCCTACCACGCCGCCATCTTGGATCACATGACTGTCATGTGATTGACACTATGCAACTTGGAATTCCATAAGCCCTCAGTATTTTCCATAAACTGTCCCTATGTATGCTGTCAAAAGCCTTTTCACAATGAACTAAATTAATGTACAGCTATCTTTGCCATTCTGAGCACTGCTCTAAAATGTTCCTGAGTGTAAATATATGATCTACACATCCTGCTTGTTCTTTCCTCAGTTTGTGGTCTACTGCTTTTGAAATTCTCTGTATAATTATCCTGCCTAGTATTTTGCTGGGAACTGAGAGAAGAGTGATTCCTCTCCAGTTATTGCAGTCTGCAAGATCTCCCTTCTTGGACAATTTGACAATTATTCTTTTGTTCCACTCCGTTGGTGTTGTCTGTGTTTTCCAGTCTTGTGCAAATAGTTCTGCTGCTAGCTCAGGGTCTGTCTTAAATAGCTCTGCATTTAAGTTATCATGGCCAGGAGCTTTTCCATTCTTTAACCCTTTGATTGCTGTGATGATTTCTTCTTTTCGCGGAATGTCTGTATTAACATCTACATCATTTTCAGCCTCCGGAACATTCAATTGTGTCTCTGGTGGTTCCTTGTTCACAGTTTCTCTGAAATGCTCTGCCCATCTTGTTTCCTGTCCCTCTGCTGTCGTGATGAGATTTCCTTGCTTATCTCTTACTAATGTTATATTGTTTGCACCTCGTTTTCCACTGATGATTTTAGTTATTTTGTATACTGTGCTTTGTTTATTTCTCACTGCTGCCTCTTCTGCCTGTCTTGCAAGATCGTCTAGGACATTCCTTTTGTTGGCTCGGGTTTGGCGTTTAACTTCCTTGTCCAGCTAACTGTACTGTTCGCTATATAGTTGTTTTAACCTGGGAGACTTCGCTTCTGTTTTTTTCTTTTCATCTCCTTTCTCATCGTTATGGTGTTTAATGTTTCTGGTGTTATCCAGTCTTACTTTTTCCTTTCCTGGAATCCCAAGCATGATTTGCTGCTTTCCTTAGATATTGTTAAAATTGTGTTGAATTTCTGGTCTATATCATCAGTCAATGTCTTTTCCTGACTTTTAGCAAATGTCCTTTCTATTCCTTTCTGTAGAATAATGGCTACACCTTCATTGTGCTGTCCATCCTCTCTTCCAGAGTAAAGTACTGTTTCTCCTGTTGCTGTTTTAACTTTTCCTGCCCCTGTCCATCTGCTCTCGCTTATCCTTAGAATGTGTAATCTATAGTTTCTCATTTCTGCTGTGACCTGTTTTAGTTTACCCGTCTCGTTCATTGTCCTGACATTCCAAAATCATATTCTTGTTTCGCGTTTTGCGGTCAGGACGTCCGTTTTCGTGTCAGTAGCTTCCTTTCGGCTTTCACCACTGACAGTCATACGAGCCTCAGACTCCGGATGTTCATCCCGCAGCAAAGTTTGTTCATTTGTTGTCGTTTCCGTAACTTCATTTCTTTTTACATAGACAGGTGTGTCAGCCCTATGCTAAAACCCCCAACCTGGAGGACCAGGGTGTCTGCTTTAGTCTGACCCCTGCCCGCGCTAATCTGTCCAGCTTGGTAGAACTTTCCAGGAGTAAAACTCCCGCTGGCATAGCTCTGGGGTTAATCAGGGTACGCAAGCGCCATACCTCGACAAGGTATTGACACCAGTGATGGCAGGAGAATATCATGTTAAATTATATTTATACGCCCAGGAATATCCGTGAGCACGTCAGGAAAAGATCTATGATCTTGCTTATATGGAGCAAGAGTTGGCGAAATAGAAATATCTCTCCAATTCTCAGTAGAAGAAAGTGGTAAAGTAGGTAGAGATAAAAGAGGCTCAGAAATATTAGGTAATTCAGACAACTCTCCCTGTATGACAGCAAAGGAAAAGCGACGATCAATAGGCGTGAAATTGATGCAGCATGTTGATGTGAAAGGTTTTTTCCTTTCCTTTAATATATATAATGTAGTCAACATCTGATAATCTTTCCAGTACAGTATATGGTGTCATGAAATATTCTAATCCACATATATAAATTATTAGGTAAATATGAAGCCTAACAAATAAAATTAATAAAGAGAAGAGCAATGGTAAAATAACAGTGCTGTCACAAAGAATGTACTCGAAATCCCCCTTGTTTTCTGCTTCGTCTGCAAATTGTAACGCTTTCACGTTGATAGTAAAAGCTTACTGTATTATACCCGCTTTCTTCAATGAAACGTGTGCTGTATTTCTTGGAAAAACATTAAGAGGCAGACTGCGTAATGACCTAAATTTTAAATTCCATTCATGTCTTTTTCTACATTACGTTACCAAAACGAACGAACAGATGGACAAAAGGATAGCGAGAAGGGAGAGGCAGAAAGCCGAACATTAAACACGCGTCGCGCGATACACAATTACTACTATCACGCGTGTAAGTCTACAAGCACTAACTTTTTCAGACGGACAGTGATAAAATACACTACCCTTTCCCAGAGTTAGGTTTATAAATCATAAAAAACTCTTATTAGAAAAGATAACATTAGATGGGTTTACGGTTGAGAACATAACAGTACCCAGACAGAACATCTTCGAAACAGGAGGTAAAAGAAATTGCATATTTTGAACGCAGCCACGTAGCTCCTTTAAATTTGTATTTTTGGGTTCCTTAGGGCTTGCTGACAAATAATATGTAAAACGTTACGCAAATAGTCCAGGAATTAATAAATTATACCCAAAATAAAATATTGGGGGTGCCTGACAGCATAAAATCATTTCTGCTCATAAGATTTTTTTTTAACGTGTTTGAAAAAAATTTACGTTACAGAAATAGCCTACCATGTAAACTCCAAATTGATTGGAGCGCAACAAATGAAAGCCTAACCACGATTGGTCGGGCTATAAATACTATCTTGGTTGTTAGGGGAAACGGGGAAAGGTAACATTTTTTCAAACACTTGTCGAAACGGGGCTCATTGGTCAGACTCGCTGATATACACACTTGGGAGCGTTAGTTCGAAACCACTTGTTTAAAATAGCTTGATAAAGCATCAGTGCGTTGAAGCCAGCATATATTTTGCTCAATAAAAGCCTGGAACATAGGCAGATGGAAATTTGTGCCAGTTTGTGCCAGAATTCATTGCTAATCAACGTATCTGTGTTATTCGTATGAATTGTGGTAAGCTTGAACCATTCAATATCTTTTAATGAAAATTGAATGTGAATTGTTGATTTATGCCTGTATATATATGTGTAGTTCAGTGGCCAACGTGAGGTAAAGCCTGTAATGCTCCAGCCTGAACAGAGGGTGTCGGAGAGAAGTAAAACGGCATGGAATGGCCAAATAGTACACTGACACCTGGATGATTGATTAGACAGAAATAATGCTGGAAGTGCAGAGGCGTAGTGACCATTAAGGATGGTAATGCTGGTATAAAGTATTTCAGATGAAGCTGACTGTTGGCCTAACGCTCTGAACGCAATGTTTGTGATGTATTGTGATCAGTGTAAAAAGAAAATATAAATTAGTTATGAAGTAGAAGGTACATCCTTCTTGATTTCAGGGACAGTGGTCTTGATGGTACTGAGCAGCACTA
>JAMPIV010007867.1:190000-312362 GCA_024509875.1 Oreohelix idahoensis | reverse complement strand
ACCAAACACACAATAATAAATACCCCAAAACACAACAAACAACACAAACCCCCCCCCCCAACACAACTCAAACAACCAAACAAACAAATCACAAAAACCAAAAATCCAAAACCCACAACAACACACAAAACAATCCTACAAAAAACAAAACACAAGAACACCACAATCCAACAGAAACACCCAAAAACCACCACACCAAACACACTAACACACAGCACACTACAATTAAAAAAACAAACAAAAAAAACCAACACCAAAAAAAACAAAACAAACACCAAACACATCAGAAAAGTTATTTTGCAATTATGTCTGAACAAACTTCAACACAAAATAACGGGAAACATCTAACTAACACATAAAAAAAAACCAAGAAAAAAGACATTGAACCTGAAGAAGAAAATAACACTATATTTATTAAACCACAAAGAACCCACTGGAACCAACCAAACCATTTAATTACACATACCAAACCAAACTAACACCCCCCCAACTTTCACTAAATCGGTCAAGTTTAAGACAAATAAAAAAAAAAACATTACGGAAATAACGAAAAAAAAAATAAATGACAGAAAATTTAAATGAATAATAAATGGAAATAATTATAATATCACTTTGAACAACACACACAAAACATACCACTCCACACACTCACACACCAACCCTATCAAAAATCTACGACAAATGGGTTCTCGTCCGACGGATTTTTGAACTTAGAATAGGAAGACGAGTACGACAAATGTGGACTCGTCTATCTGGATTTTGTATTTAGGATTCTTTATTCTGTAATAGAGTAAGAGGGTGATTGTCTTGTGAGTTTTATTTTAAATAATTTATCCCCTAGACTAACGATCTGTTTACGGGCGTGCTGACCACACAAACTGATAGTTTTTTTTTTCCACAGCATTTAGAAATAATATACATTTCAGTTACAGGTTGATTGTCGGAATATATGTTAATTACTGATTTTGTAATACTAAACGCTGGTAAAGTAGTGAGTGTATAACATTCACTGGGTTTTGAAGAAGTAGGTGTTTGAGCAAAAGCTAAGGAGTTCGTTTTCGGACTTTTTGTCCAGATTAATTCCCTCCCTTACCCGATCTGACTTCAGGGGCGAACTTATAGTGGATTTTTAAAAATTAAGGGATTATTTTTCTCTTTAATTTTTGCAATAATTATTTTGCTTTTCCACTGTAGCAACTTATTTTTCAGAAGTAATCTTAACTACCATTTAGTTGGCGTAGTCGTGTTTTGCATTAAGTGCTTTATTGCCGATAATAGCAGCGATAGTTAGATTTTAATTTGGAGGAGGTATCCCAGGGTTAAGGATATCAGCTTTTAAAATATATGGAAATTTTTTTCTCGTAAGTGGTAGGAACCAGTGTATCCTTTTTCCTAGTTTTTTTCTCCACTAGTCTCAGTCACTGACATAATATGGCCGAGAGGGCAAAGCTTAGACAACTTCTCAGGGACGAAGCGAGAGAGGAGGGACTGGAAGGAGAGGAAGCGAAAGCATTTGTCAGAGACGAACTTGAGAGATATGATGCGGAGAGAAAAGCAGCTGAAGCTAAAGAGGAAAAAGAAAAAAGAAAAAGCGGAGAGAGGAAAGAAGCGGAGGGAACGTCTATTCCAGCAGAAGAAGATTGAGGAAGAAATGGAAATTCGCAGGGCGAACGAACGAGAGAAGGAGAGACAGCATGAGGAACGAGAGAAGGAGAGACAGCATGAGGAGCGACAGAAGGAGAGACAGCATGAGAAGGAGAGGGAGGAGAGACAGCATGAGGAAAGAGAAAATGAGCAACGACGACAGCATGAGCTGGCGCTTAAGACTCTAGAGTTCCAAAGCCGTGGTGCTGCCTCTACCTCCAGCAATGGAGAGTCTTCTCCTCATTCTTCCTTAACTGATCCTTCTAATACTCAATCTCTTCACCTCAGTGCTATGTCTTTTCCACTAGAATCTTCCCCTTGTTCTAACAGAACAAATAAAGAACACTTTGTCTGCGGATACCCGGAGATTTCTCGCTGAGCAGGGGGCAGAAAAACTTGAAGACATCTTAGAGAAGTCTGAGCGTTACCATAACGCGCTGGCTGAACTACCGGCCACAAAGCGGAAACCGACAGAGGAGCATTTTCGAAAACATAACCTAGAGCAATCTTCTCAGGCTTCTAACCTAAATAACCATAGAGAAACTGGACCTCAAAACCCCCCTCCTGAAAAATCCAAGTTCTACAAGAACAAGTACCCCAACCACCCCAAACAGTCTGATCAACCCGACCGCCCTACATGGCAGCGTAGCCAGAAAGGACAAGGTGGCAAAGGGAGAACCCCTGAGCACGGGACATATGATCAGACCGAGCACACCGAGCCGAAACGCATCGGATGCTTATTGACAGTCTCGCAAGGCGGAATTGTTGACAGTGATTCCAAACCTGTTGGGGATAGACCCTCAACGCGAGGTACTGTTACTTTGAACGGTTCTCAAACTTCTTGCTTATTTGACACGGGGCTTTCTTACGATTGCATTGTTGCCAGAAACCTGGTTAAACCCGGTCAAGAGACAGGAGAGACCGTCAAACTTTGTGGAGTTCGAAAGAGTGATGCACCTACAGCGCTTCCCATCGCATTGGTGGAGATACACTCTGACTTTGTCAGAGGCGTGATCAAAGCGGCTGTTATGGATGATCCCATCTACCCAGTCATACTTGGCGGTAGATACGTGTGTATTGGGAAACCGGAAGAGCTGATTGTGGCAGCAGTAACTACAAGAGGGCAAACCAAGAAGGAACGGGAGCCTGCGCCTAATTTGTTACCTATGGAACTTAAAGAAGCGCAATACAAGGACCCTACTTTGGCACCCTGCTTTAGGAAACTGCCCATGGCTAAGGAACCCAGACAGCACGGGGACATTTTTTCGGAGGATGGCGTACTTTATCGGAGAACGGGCAAGCCTGACCAAGGTTACAACCAGCTCCTAGTACCGAAACAGTACAGAAGCCAAATCCTAGAAATGGGGCACTCTCTTCCCTTTAGCGGACACATGGGACAGAACGCCACAAACCAACGTATAACCACTCATTATTGGTGGCCAGGAGTAAACACTGATATTATCAGGTACGTCAAATCCTGTGCCCAGTGCCAACGTGTGCCACCCAAGCAACGGGCACCCCCAGTCTCTTTGGGGGAAATGCCAATAGTGGGAACACCATTCGAACGGGTTGTGATCGACATTTTAGGGCCTTTCGAAAGGACTAAAAGAAGGAACAGGTTCATCCTTACCTTAGTCGATACATGCACTTTATGGGCAGAAGCTATCCCGCTAACATGCGCAGATGCCAAGCATGTCGCAGAAGCCCTCGTGCAGATTTTCACTCGGTTGGGATTCCCTCAACAAGTGTTGACGGATAACGGATCTCCATACCGAAACCTGTTGATGGATGAGATCGTTAAGATCTTGAGGACCCAACACATCCACACTAAGCCATATACTCCGGCCGGAAATGGGCTCGTGGAACGTGTTAATGGAAACCTCAACATGATGCTAAGTAAGCTGGCACAAGTGAAACCTGAAGATTGGGATCTCTGCATTCCTGCAGCATTATTTGGCTACAGAGAATCTCCTCATACTTCCACAGGATTTCCGCCAGCTACACTCTTATTCGGCAGACCCATTAAGGGCCCGCTTGAAGCCTTACTGCAGTCTCTGACAGACGAGAAGGCGGATGAGACAGTTGTCTCAGCAAGTAAATATGTGTCGGTTTTAAAGGAAAGGTTGAAACTAGGGTGGGACCTAGCAACGACTAACTTTAAGCGAGCACGCACAAAGCACGCTAACCGATACAGGAAAGTCGCGAAAGAAAGAGAACTAGAAGCAGGAGAGAAAGTTTTGGTGTTACTCCCTACCGAGAACAACCAACTGAAGATCGGATGGCAAGGGCCGTTTACCGTCCTGAAAAAGATTTCTAAGGCTAACTACCAGATATCTATTCAAGGAAAGGAGAAGGTTTTCCATTTAAATCTCTTAAAGAGATACTTGGAAAGACCAGCGCCAACCTCCGACCATCTCCTGATGATCGCCAGAGCTGACGAAGATGATGATGATAGGGGCAGGGATATTCCACCGCTATCACAAGAAATCTTTCAAAAATGTCAGAAGCGGCGACGCTCTTTCAAGCGCGCAGGGGAGACATTCCAGAGGAAGGAAACTTTGGGGAGTAGACTTGAGTAGGAATTGGAGAGAGATGAGGGGGAAGATGAGAAGGAAGAAGACAGACACCCCGAAGCTACGGTTATAGGAAATTTAATTCCATAACGTAGACATGGAGTGCTTCCATATCTTAAGGGGGGACGTCCTGTCACGTGGGTCTTTATATCATTAAATTACCTACATCTTCTTCCTATTCTCTCACCCTAATCCTTTCATTTTATTATCTTTCCGTACTTGTTTTTCCTGTATTTTTTCGCATCACTCGTTGCGAAAAATATATTTCTTTCCCATCATCGTTTTTCTTTCTCATACTGACTAGTAACCTTATTGCATCAGATGTCAGTCGCGCAGGTAAGACGTGAAGGTGTGAGAAATTCGTTTCGCTGGACATAGAGCAGACTTTTGGTCTACCATTTTGTTCACCTGTCACTAGCTTAAGGTGTCAAACCCGGCATCTGTACGACGCAGTTGTAGACTGTTGTCTGAGATTTGCAACTGTCACGCGCATTTCTCGGTCACTGGTGGCAGTTACGTCACGCGTTAAGCTGACGTAAACGTTGGGAGTAGGGGAGATAATTTCGCTTGGCGAAATAAGTTGGGGCCCTTTGTCTGATTTTAAGATATTGGCCCGAGTTTGAAACTTTAATTTCATTCTCGCTCCTATATTCGCAGTAGACAGGTTGTTCGAAACAGAATAACTGTTAGCGAAGTTTCTCAGTTTGTTTCGGCAATTTGTCGAACTTCTAGACTTCCTTAAATATTCAGCATATAATTCTTAAGTTGTGCGACAACCTGTAGTTCTGTGTGAGGTAATATATATTATATCTAGTATTTTGTGAAATGATAAAGTGTTAAGTCGCTTATTTCATATTTCACTAGTTAGATTTTGCGCAGAGTGCCAAATTTATATAGTCTGTATTATTTTCTAGTGACGTGTTTCAGTGGATAGCAGAATAAATTATATCTTAGCTTACTAAACAATAATGTAGCTATAATGAAGTTAATTTTACTGCTAAGAAATCAGACGAGATCATATTTTTCTAAACTAACTTACAAATGCTAGAAACCTCATGAGATGTTGACGGAACACGCACGTGTTCCTAAATTCATGGGGATTGATGATTTTTTTTTTTAAGATATAACTTACTTTACGGGAAATTTAAATGATAAGTCAAGCAGTACACTTGCGGTTTAATAATGTAAGTTATAGTGGGTACATATTGTAAAATTATTTGATATGTGTTCTTTCTTTTATATATAGTGAAACGGTGGTACCCAACTTTACCAGCGTTCTAGTACGTGAACTTTATTTGGGAAGAAACAAATCACTTTCATTACCTGAACTGTAACAGTTAAATGAAGTAAGAGGCCTTCGCGCCAGAATTAATTCTTCCAGAATAACTCTTCAGTACAATTCAGCCCGTTGTGGCAAGCAAAGATCAGAAACATTCCGACAGAGTTTTGACTAGTACTGTGGTGACCAAATATAGTAACTTCCTGAAAGTAGACACCGATCTGACATTCCTTAAATTCTAGAAACCAAAGCTAATGACATTGTGCTCTGCTAACTTTCGTGCCTGGACAATATTTTATGTGACTTAATCAGACATTCGAAAAATTAGAACACCCAAGGAATCGTTCCCTGAGAGTTTAGTACGTCTTTTGGAACTGGGGATTTCTTGGTCAAGGACTGCATTTTCGGGTCTGTGTGAAGGTCCTAGAATTGAGTATGTTCCCAGAGGCAGCGAGCAAAGTTGTGAGTATAACTGTGTATCCATGGCCATGGCTGAATGAATGAGTGTACGCAGATCAGAGTGTTATTTTACAGTTATAGATTGTCACCCATTTACTGTCTTAATTCTTGTTGTTTAACCTGCAGAATTTGTTACTATTTGCTAGAGTTTCTTTACTTCTTAGGCTAAATCAGATTATTCAACTCTGTGCATACAGTTACGAGAAAAGAAGAAAAACTCTTAGCCTCAACCCTACGTATCTATAACTCTTTGGGCCATCATCTGTTCTCTTAACGGGGCTGTGGGCTAAACCTAGAGTAAGATTTTAACGGGCTATCATCCTTGTAGCATTTTCTTAAATTTTATGACTATTTGTATATGTTTTTCCTTGATGTAATTTTTTTGGTGTTGTGAGAAATTTTGATATGATAATTAAAATATCTCTCTTGAACAACAACAAAAAATCAGTGCGTTGGTCAGCTCGATCCCAATTATCTGTATAATCATTGTTATAGTTTTCCCACGTCTGTGTGTTTACCTGTCGTCACGTGTATGTGCGTGCCCGTGAGTAGATAGAGATATATTAATATATATATAGATAGAGATATATTAATATATATATATATATATATATATCTGTGTTTAGACTGTCTGACGCCTTTAAAAGCGGTCGTAGAAGATAGGAGAGAGAGAGAAGATTATCTCGATTCTCAAAGACAGCCTCTATATCACATTCTATCATCTCACGTGTGGAAATTCCATTGCTTCTCACCAGCTCACACTGTGTCTATCACTCATTCCAACCTATTCAGAAGGGACCAAACCCAAGTCTTAATACTCCTATCAAAAATCTACGACAAATGGGTTCTCGTCCGACGGATTTTTGAACTTAGAATAGGAAGACGAGTACGACAAATGTGGACTCGTCTATCTGGATTTTGTATTTAGGATTCTTTATTCTGTAATAGAGTAAGAGGGTGATTGTCTTGTGAGTTTTATTTTAAATAATTTATCCCCTAGACTAACGATCTGTTTTCGGGCGTGCTGACCACACAAACTGATAGTTTTTTCCACAGCATTTAGAAATAATATACATTTCAGTTACAGGTTGATTGTCGGAATATATGTTAATTACTGATTTTGTAATACTAAACGCTGGTAAAGTAGTGAGTGTATAACATTCACTGGGTTTTGAAGAAGTAGGTGTTTGAGCAAAAGCTAAGGAGTGCGTTTCGGACTATTTGTCCAGATTAATTGCCTCCCTTACCCTAACTGTCTTCAGGGGTAAACTTGATAGTGGATTTTAAAATTAAGGGATTATTTTTCTCTTTAATTTTTGCAATAATTATTTTGCTTTTCCACTGTAGCAACTTATTTTTCAGAAGTAATCTTAACTACCATTTAGTTGGCGTAGTCGTGTTTTGCATTAAGTGCTTTATTGCCGATAATAGCAGCGATAGTTAGATTTTAATTTGGAGGAGGTATCCCAGGGTTAAGGATATCATCTTTTAAAATTTTTGGAAATTTTTTTCTCGTAAGTGGTAGGAACCAGTGTATCCTTTTTCCTAGTTTTTTTCTCCACTAGTCTCAGTCACTGACATAATATGGCCGAGAGGGCAAAGCTTAGACAACTTCTCAGGGACGAAGCGAGAGAGGAGGGACTGGAAGGAGAGGAAGCGAAAGCATTTGTCAGAGACGAACTTGAGAGATATGATGCGGAGAGAAAAGCAGCTGAAGCTAAAGAGGAAAAAGAAGCAGCGGAGAGGAAAGAAGCGGAGGAACGTCTTTTACAGCAGAAGAAGATTGAGGAAGAAATGGAAATTCGCAGGGCGAACGAACGAGAGAAGGAGAGACAGCATGAGGAACGAGAGAAGGAGAGACAGCATGAGGAGCGACAGAAGGAGAGACAGCATGAGAAGGAGAGGGAGGAGAGACAGCATGAGGAAAGAGAAAATGAGCAACGACGACAGCATGAGCTGGCGCTTAAGACTCTAGAGTTCCAAAGCCGTGGTGCTGCCTCTACCTCCAGCAATGGAGAGTCTTCTCCTCATTCTTCCTTAACTGATCCTTCTAATACTCAATCTCTTCACCTCAGTGCTATGTCTTTTCCACTAGAATCTTCCCCTTGTCCAAATGAGAAGATTGACACTTGGCTAGAAAAATTTGAGAAGATTGCAACTCTGTACGGTTTAGAGAGGTCGCGTTGGAACATGAAGCTTTCCCAGGTTTTGAAAAGTTCTGCGTATGATGTTTACGCCAAACTGGAAAGTAGCCAACAAGACAACTATGATCTGTTGAAGAAAGCGTTACTGGAGCGCTTTGAAATGAACGCTCGCAAATTTTTGCAACTGTTTCGCAACAGCAGAAAGGAGAATTCTGAATCTTTTCACCAGTTCTCTTCTCGTCTAAAGGGATATCTAACAAAGTGCCTTGAGCTTTCGCAGCTCCCCTCTACCTATGAAGGTCTTGAGGAATTTGTTTTAACAGAACAAATAAAGAACACTTTGTCTGCGGATACCCGGAGATTTCTCGCTGAGCAGGGGGCAGAAAAACTTGAAGACATCTTAGAGAAGTCTGAGCGTTACCATAACGCGCTGGCTGAACTACCGGCCACAAAGCGGAAACCGACAGAGGAGCATTTTCGAAAACATAACCTAGAGCAATCTTCTCAGGCTTCTAACCTAAATAACCATAGAGAAACTGGACCTCAAAACCCCCCTCCTGAAAAATCCAAGTTCTACAAGAACAAGTACCCCAACCACCCCAAACAGTCTGATCAACCCGACCGCCCTACATGGCAGCGTAGCCAGAAAGGACAAGGTGGCAAAGGGAGAACCCCTGAGCACGGGACATATGATCAGACCGAGCACACCGAGCCGAAACGCATCGGATGCTTATTGACAGTCTCGCAAGGCGGAATTGTTGACAGTGATTCCAAACCTGTTGGGGATAGACCCTCAACGCGAGGTACTGTTACTTTGAACGGTTCTCAAACTTCTTGCTTATTTGACACGGGGCTTTCTTACGATTGCATTGTTGCCAGAAACCTAGTTAAACCCGGTCAAGAGACAGGAGAGACCGTCAAACTTTGTGGAGTTCGTAAGAGTGATGCACCTACAGCGCTTCCCATCGCATTGGTGGAGATACACTCTGACTTTGTCAGAGGCGTGATCAAAGCGGCTGTTATGGATGATCCCATCTACCCAGTCATACTTGGCGGTAGATACGTGTGTATTGGGAAACCGAAAGAGCCGATTGTGGCAGCAGTAACTACAAGAGGGCAAACCAAGAAGGAACGGGAGCCTGCGCCTAATTTGTTACCTATGGAACTTAAAGAAGCGCAATACAAGGACCCTACTTTGGCACCCTGCTTTAGGAAACTGCCCATGGCTAAGGAACCCAGACAGCACGGGGACATTTTTTCGGAGGATGGCGTACTTTATCGGAGAACGGGCAAGCCTGACCAAGGTTACAACCAGCTCCTAGTACCGAAACAGTACAGAAGCCAAATCCTAGAAATGGGGCACTCTCTTCCCTTTAGCGGACACATGGGACAGAACGCCACAAACCAACGTATAACCACTCATTATTGGTGGCCAGGAGTAAACACTGATATTATCAGGTACGTCAAATCCTGTGCCCAGTGCCAACGTGTGCCACCCAAGCAACGGGCACCCCCAGTCTCTTTGGGGGAAATGCCAATAGTGGGAACACCATTCGAACGGGTTGTGATCGACATTTTAGGGCCTTTCGAAACGACTAAAAGAAGGAACAGGTTCATCCTTACCTTAGTCGATACATGCACTTTATGGGCAGAAGCTATCCCGCTAACATGCGCAGATGCCAAGCATGTCGCAGAAGCCCTCGTGCAGATTTTCACTCGGTTGGGATTCCCTCAACAAGTGTTGACGGATAACGGATCTCCATACCGAAACCTGTTGATGGATGAGATCGTTAAGATCTTGAGGACCCAACACATCCACACTAAGCCATATACTCCGGCCGGAAATGGGCTCGTGGAACGTGTTAATGGAAACCTCAACATGATGCTAAGTAAGCTGGCACAAGTGAAACCTGAAGATTGGGATCTCTGCATTCCTGCAGCATTATTTGGCTACAGAGAATCTCCTCATACTTCCACAGGATTTCCGCCAGCTACACTCTTATTCGGCAGACCCATTAAGGGCCCGCTTGAAGCCTTACTGCAGTCTCTGACAGACGAGAAGGCGGATGAGACAGTTGTCTCAGCAAGTAAATATGTGTCGGTTTTAAAGGAAAGGTTGAAACTAGGGTGGGACCTAGCAACGACTAACTTTAAGCGAGCACGCACAAAGCACGCTAACCGATACAGGAAAGTCGCGAAAGAAAGAGAACTAGAAGCAGGAGAGAAAGTTTTGGTGTTACTCCCTACCGAGAACAACCAACTGAAGATCGGATGGCAAGGGCCGTTTACCGTCCTGAAAAAGATTTCTAAGGCTAACTACCAGATATCTATTCAAGGAAAGGAGAAGGTTTTCCATTTAAATCTCTTAAAGAGATACTTGGAAAGACCAGCGCCAACCTCCGACCATCTCCTGATGATCGCCAGAGCTGACGAAGATGATGATAGGGGCAGGGATATTCCACCGCTATCACAAGAAATCTTTCAAAAATGTCAGAAGCGGCGACGCTCTTTCAAGCGCGCAGGGGAGACATTCCAGAGGAAGGAAACTTTGGGGAGTAGACTTGAGTAGGAATTGGAGAGAGATGGAGGGGGAAGATGAGAAGGAAGAAGACAGACACCCCGAAGCTACGGTTATAGGAAATTTAATTCCATAACGTAGACATGGAGTGCTTCCATATCTTAAGGGGGGACGTCCTGTCACGTGGGTCTTTATATCATTAAATTACCTACATCTTCTTCCTATTCTCTCACCCTAATCCTTTCATTTTATTATCTTTCCGTACTTGTTTTTCCTGTATTTTTTCGCATCACTCGTTGCGAAAAATATATTTCTTTCCCATCATCGTTTTTCTTTCTCATTTTGACTAGTAACCTTATTGCATCAGATGTCAGTCGCGCAGGTAAGACGTGAAGGTGTGAGAAATTCGTTTCGCTGGACATAGAGCAGACTTTTGGTCTACCATTTTGTTCACCTGTCACTAGCTTAAGGTGTCAAACCCGGCATCTGTACGACGCAGTTGTAGACTGTTGTCTGAGATTTGCAACTGTCACGCGCATTTCTCGGTCACTGGTGGCAGTTACGTCACGCGTTAAGCTGACGTAAACGTTGGGAGTAGGGGAGATAATTTCGCTTGGCGAAATAAGTTGGGGCCCTTTGTCTGATTTTAAGATATTGGCCCGAGTTTGAAACTTTAATTTCATTCTCGCTCCTATATTCGCAGTAGACAGGTTGTTCGAAACAGAATAACTGTTAGCGAAGTTTCTCAGTTTGTTTCGGCAATTTGTCGAACTTCTAGACTTCCTTAAATATTCAGCATATAATTCTTAAGTTGTGCGACAACCTGTAGTTCTGTGTGAGGTAATATATATTATATCTAGTATTTTGTGAAATGATAAAGCGTTAAGTCGCTTATTTCATATTTCACTAGTTAGATTTTGCGCAGAGTGCCAAATTTATATAGTCTGTATTATTTTCTAGTGACGTGTTTCAGTGGATAGCAGAATAAATTATATCTTAGCTTACTAAACACTAATGTAGCTATAATGAAGTTAATTTTACTGCTAAGAAATCAGACGAGATCATATTTTTCTAAACTAACTTACAAATGCTAGAAACCTCATGAGATGTTGACGGAACACGCACGTGTTCCTAAATTCATGGGGATTGATGATTTTTTTTTAAGATATAACTTACTTTACGGGAAATTTAAATGATAAGTCAAGCAGTACACTTGCGGTTTAATAATGTAAGTTATAGTGGGTACATATTGTAAAATTATTTGATATGTGTTCTTTCTTTTATATAGTGAAACGGTGGTACCCAACTTTACCAGCGTTCTAGTACGTGAACTTTATTTGGGAAGAAACAAATCACTTTCATTACCTGAACTGTAACAGTTAAATGAAGTAAGAGGCCTTCGCGCCAGAATTAATTCTTCCAGAATAACTCTTCAGTACAATTCAGCCCGTTGTGGCAAGCAAAGATCAGAAACATTCCGACAGAGTTTTGACTAGTACTGTGGTGACCAAATATAGTAACTTCCTGAAAGTAGACACCGATCTGACATTCCTTAAATTCTAGAAACCAAAGCTAATGACATTGTGCTCTGCTAACTTTCGTGCCTGGACAATATTTTATGTGACTTAATCAGACATTCGAAAAAATTAGAACACCCAAGGAATCGTTCCCTGAGAGTTTAGTACGTCTTTTGGAACTGGGGATTTCTTGGTCAAGGACTGCATTTTCGGGTCTGTGTGAAGGTCCTAGAATTGAGTATGTTCCCAGAGGCAGCGAGCAAAGTTGTGAGTATAACTGTGTATCCATGGCCATGGCTGAATGAATGAGTGTACGCAGATCAGAGTGTTATTTTACAGTTATAGATTGTCACCCATTTACTGTCTTAATTCTTGTTGTTTAACCTGCAGAATTTGTTACTATTTGCTAGAGTTTCTTTACTTCTTAGGCTAAATCAGATTATTCAACTCTGTGCATACAGTTACGAGAAAAGAAGAAAAACTCTTAGCCTCAACCCTACGTATCTATAACTCTTTGGGCCATCATCTGTTCTCTTAACGGGGCTGTGGGCTAAACCTAGAGTAAGATTTTAACGGGCTATCATCCTTGTAGCATTTTCTTAAATTTTATGACTATTTGTATATGTTTTTCCTTGATGTAATTTTTTTGGTGTTGTGAGAAATTTTGATATGATAATTAAAATATCTCTCTTGAACACAAAAAAAAAAAAAAAATCAGTGCGTTGGTCAGCTCGATCCCAATTATCTGTATAATCATTGTTATAGTTTTCCCACGTCTGTGTGTTTACCTGTCGTCACGTGTATGTGCGTGCCCGTGAGTAGATAGAGATATATTAATAGATATATATATATATATATATATATATATATATATATATATATATATATATATATATATATATATATATATATATATATATATATATATATATCTGTGTTTAGACTGTCTGACGCCTTTAAAAGCGGTCGTAGAAGATAGGAGAGAGAGAGAAGATTATCTCGATTCTCAAAGACAGCCTCTATATCACATTCTATCATCTCACGTGTGGAAATTCCATTGCTTCTCACCAGCTCACACTGTGTCTATCACTCATTCCAACCTATTCAGAAGGGACCAAACCCAAGTCTTAATACTCCTATCAAAAATCTACGACATACAGTTATTTTCTTTTTTAAATGTTATATTAAAAAAAAATAATAGCCATGACCAAAAATAAAGATTTGTCTCGCAGCTAAGTACATTTTAATTTGTATGCAGCAATTTCACGTGCGTGACATAGCTCGTGTGGATATTGGGCAACACCTAAAGATGACTGCATCAATGCGTGAGAAGCATTCAGAACAGCACAATCCGTGCCAGTTCAACGCAATATCGCATTGCGTATGTTCCACCCTGATATCTCTCTCTCTCTCTCTCTCTCTCTCTCTCTCTCTCTCTCTCTCTCTCTCTCTCTCAGTTCTCTCTCTCCATATATATATATATATATATATATATATATATATATATATATATATATATATATATATATATATATATAATTACATGTAATAGCATATACTCCTGATATCAAATCTGAAATAATCAAATGTTCAGTGGCCCACCAACATGGTCCAAATAGGGCCCCGCAACGGCAAAGGTTGGCCCTGATGATGCCACATGATAAGGATGTATAGCGACGATGATGCCACATGATAATGATGTATAGCGACGATGATGCCACATGATAATGATGTATAGCGGAACAATAATAAAGTCATTCATGCTATCTGCTGCAGGTGTTGTCGTTCTGACCGGTCTCCCAATTTTTACCAGTCCCTCTTTCTCCTGTAGGCTTCCCGGGGATGCCCGTGGTTTGATTATACGAACGAGGCAAGAACTGGAGCGAGACACCCTGCCAACGCTTTAGCTGTGGGAGTCATTCATGCCGTCATCCGTCGGCACGTGCTGGCTGACGGAGCAGTAAAGCGAGTCCAGGGCCACACTAGAGGCCAGATAGAATCTTCACACTGTATTCAGCGAGCTTCTATTCACCACCAAACGGCCCTTCGTTCCTGTGAATGAGGACTGAATCAGTTTCGTGGGCAAACATAAGGTAATGGATATGAAATACTTCAGAAAACATCGTAATAACCTCAGCCCGTTCATTCCTTTCACATTTGTTAACATGAGTTCTTTCTGCTTGGTGTCCTGGATTTTTTGATATGCTTTCTCTTTTATGCTACTCTTTCTTACCGCGCACAGTTGAAGAAAGGTCGCAAGTATCTCCTAACATGTGCTATTAAGCGAGTAGAGTTCACGTCTTTCATTTATTGTTAAAATCTCGTTTTTCTAAGGGCATCTCTGCTGGCCTGGTCTGGTCTGGTTGTGATATAGTTTTATTGCAAACAAGACGTCTTATATTACCTAATACATTTTCAGACTTGTTAACTGAAAACCACACTGGGTTGTCTGTAAATCATTTGACCATGGATTTTACATTATCGAGTAACATCTGATTTTAGATGCGACCTGCAAATTGTCATCCTTAAAGACGCTCACTTTTAAATAGTACACGTGTTGGAAAACTCAGCAATAATGTGGCTGTAATTTTCTTTCAGCCCCATGTAGTGCCCGCGGCTCTCTAATGAGACAAAGAAGCCATCTCCTACAAAGCGACTAATAGGTAGTTGTTCAAGAGGCTGGAAATCTCACTTTGTAAAATAAATTGATACAGAAACCACGGCTGTAGGAGCATGTGAATGCCTGGTGGAAGCTTCCTTTCAAAGGCGGTCGGCTACCGTGGTGTCTCTATGCTCAGTAAAGAACGAAATAAAAAGGAAAAATTATAACTATTTAATACTGTAACTCTGAATTTGTATCGTAGTTTTCTCAGTCGTGGAAGGACAAAGTGACACATGTCGAGGTGCTGACCTTCAAAAAATGTATACACTGCTTAGACCGCGCAGACTACGTTGGCTTGGCCATGTCTGTCGCATAGAAGATGGGGTCGAATCAGCAAAGATATTTTCTACTGGCAACTGGCAGAAACACAAGGCAAAACAAAAACAAACAAACAAAAATACACACAGCTGAGGGCTATCACTTTAGGGACGCATTTCCATAGTCATTTAATGACTGAAGGGAGCTACTTCAGGCTTCTCAGGTGTTCTGTCAACCTGGTGTTTTCTTTGGCCGTGTTATACATTCTTGCACAGTCTGTTACTTTATCTTCTCTCGTTTCTTCTCCCAATCAGTAATTTGCCACATCATCTTTAACTTTCTTCTTCTCGACATGACTACTGTACTAAAATCTACAAAGATTATAGTAGCCTGATGCTGATGGGATTTGGTGAGTGTAAGAGTCTATATCATCATATAATGTTAATATACCGTCTTCTTGGCTACCAAATGTTGGCTCCTACACTTGAAGATATTTACCTGTATTAGTTTTTCCATTTGGCGAGCAAAAGTCTGTCTCGTGTACTCCAAAAATTATTTGATTGCTCTAGAATATGTTTCCATGACAATCACTTCTACTATTCTTATTTGCTTGTCACCTCCTTGCATTTTTAGTATTTTTTATTTTTATTTTATTTAACTGACTCTTCTATAGATGTACCTGTCCAGTTCATTTCACTTGTTCTAGAATATTCATTGTTGTTCTCTCCATTTTGTTTTAGGTCTACATCTTCCTGCAGTTGTTTGATCTCTGGTCTCTCGTGGCAAAGGTGCAGGGTTCGATTCACGGTATCGACACGTTTCAGTCCACCCAGCTGTAAATTGGTACCTGACTTTGTACTTGAGTTTGGGAAGGAAAAGACAGCGAGGAAGGGAACTGGTCACCCCACCTCTCATTTCTGGACCTAGTACAGGGAAGTCTCTAACACTTCACTCCCCGATGGCAGTATCTGTTATGGGACTACCTTTACCTGTACATCTACCTGCAGTTTACGGATACCCCACGTGACTATTCTAAAGTTGCTAGTTTTGTCGTTGGATTATGGTCTGGTATCAACTGTGACTAATGAATTTCCCTACAGGACAAGGACTTTCCACTGGTACTACCATTAACGCATTTCACCTTCATCAGATCTATTTTGAAACATAATTGTTGTTTGGGGTTATCAGCGGTTTTCTATTGCCTTCTGTAAATCCCTGGTCACCTTAGCATCTACTCTATGTCGTATGACAGAGTGAGCCTTGGTAATTTTAAGGCGCTTCCGGCTTCCTGGACAGTCCTTTCTTTCAGCTATTGAGGCACTTTGTAGAGATTAGTGTGCCGTTCGCTGTCACGTCTCACTTTCCTTGACGCCTGCACCTGGGTTCATCCGCTGTGTATTTGCTATAACCCTTAGCTAACAACAAAATATGGTGGACACACACTCACACATCCACCCATACCCACACACACATTTATATATATATATATATATATATATATATATATATATATATATATATATATATATATTCTTGTGAACCATCAGGCCTTCAGTTAAGTCAACTGTCATCTCCAATGGTGTTCTGCATGTGTTTTTGGCTATCCCTCTATTTGATTGGCCGTGGGGATCTCAGAATAAGGACTCACCAGTGGTGATATTATCTGATTTACGCCATGTGTATCCACCTCTTAAGTTTATGTGCGAAACCTCTTGTTTCACTGGTATTATCTTGGACTGTGCAGTCTGCTGTCCCTCGTTCCATTCTTCTATGTGTGTATACATTCTAAACTGTCCCTTCAACGTGTTCACCTCTTCAGCGGTTTTCTCAGTTAACATTTGAATAGTGCATTATCTTTCTCTCTCTCTCTCTCTCTCTCTCTCTCTCTCTCACACACACACACACACACACACACACACACACACACACACACACACACACACACACACACACACACACACACACACACACACACACACACATCTTAATGATCTTAATGAATGATATGACATGTGACAGGTGCGTTTGAATTTTGATAACGACCACTGGAACAGGAGGTGAAGAGAAACATTTGACGCTGAACAGGACATACGCATTCAAAAATGGCCAATAATTTCATAAATCACAAGACAGCTCTTATTCTGGGATAACCAGAGAATATAAATACATACAGTATTTCCCAAACAAATGGACAAGACAACTTGAGACAGTGATGTGACGAAAAAAAGAAAACATAAAAAAATGAAACGGGTAGTGCAAGGCAAAAGGCATGGCAAGAACAACAGTAGTTGAAGGCCTATGCTAATCGGGGGGTGGGGGGGGGGGGAGGTAGGTTGAAAAAAAACATCTGAGTTATAATGCTACTGGTGTAAGTTTAGGTTATGTATTCAGATTAATCATTCACTAATGCTTCTATCAGTTTTGTTTTTTCTGTCCATTGTGTCATAATAATATCTGATGACAGGAATCAAACAAATACTAGTGGAAGAAGGATGAGAAGAAGACGCTGGCCATAGTAGGACTCTGTTGCTGTCGTTTTTGACGGTTTCATAAGACATAAATCTATTTAATATTTTTTGATGATCTAAGTTAGAGAACTGTATATTGACTCTCTGGGACAGGTTGATTTGGGGTTATCTTCCCTTTGTTTTATTCATTGTGTTGACCTGTCTTAAGTCGGGGTTAGCTGTTCTCAGATCTGTTCTGTCTACGCATGCGCAAGTTTTTTGAGCGCAAACGGATAGACTTCCGTCAGGGAGTGATAAACTGTGTTCTGACCGGACTAGTATGTCCGTTGTAATTCTCTGCATTTTCTGGGGGAAGGATAGTCTTCAGTGTGACTGGGATGTTAGTGATTCTCCCCAGAGTTATTCTGTTCGTCAAGAATGACGACAGTTGTTATCTGTGTATTTCTCGGATTCTGTCAAAGTTGCAGAACATTTTGTGGTGACCTGTGAGTAGAGCTCACAGTTCTTTGAGATACAGAGTCCATTATGTGTGCTCGAGGTAGCCAACTAAGACTATTCGTCTAACTATATTACAGAAGCCCAGTGAAGAGAGATTATTATGAAAACCGCATGTTAGCGGTATGTTTCGGCATGGATGATTATGCCTGCCTATGAAGAATACACAGTTGTTCACATTATTATAGAGGTCCGATATTACGGCCGATATCTTTGAGCAGAAGAAGAAGTGTCTGGCGTGTGAAGCCAGATGAAGTTTTGACTTTCATTAAACAAGTTCATAGACTTTGATATTAAGCAACTGGAACCGCCTTTATCGTGCTGATAACGCGAATGTCGTGGGTTCGATCCCCATACTGGCCACCAGATGTAAAATGCTGTTTTGTGGGTAAGGTCGAGTCGTGCCTGGACAGTTCAGTGTTGAGGTGTATTTAGGTCAGCAGCGTGAGGCGCTGCCAGGGTGTAGTGCAGACACTCACACATAAAACAGCATACATGTTTTTCAGGAGCGTAGTACTGTTGTAAACAGTTCAAGCTATTGTTTACATATTACAGTCTACACATACCAACGTTAGATCTTCCGGTTTCAACTGGTTTGTTGGGAATGACATTGTAGCTGGACATTTGGAGATCACTACCTGTTGTTAAGTTGCTGGGTACTTCAACGGTGGATCGTCTACCTTTACTGTTTACAGCTGTACCGCATTATACTGCATCTTTGCGGGTGTTTGAGGATTGTGCTTGAGATAAGTGGCCCGTTTATGTGTTAAACTGTGCTTTTATTTATGTTCAACTGAGCCTTCCTCTATACACATTCTTTATATTGTGTATTTACATATTACATGCATTCTTTGTTTACATGTTTTTTGTTTACATGTTGTGTTAGTGTGTATATTTTGCGGGTTGGTTGGGAAGGTGACTCCTTTAGAATATCCCACGTGATAGAGGGTCTAATGAGAGCGTTTTCTTTAGGGACTGTGCAAATTTTCCACAGTGAAATTTGCTAGCGACAATTGTTGCTATTTTTGTTTAGCTGTAACGTAGTGTGCTTTTCATCGTTGTTGTTGTCATATTTTTTTCTTTAGTTTTGATTTCATTTGTTTGTATTTGTCATCCTCCTCTTCCTTTCATTTATTTCTATACATCTTTTTGTTTATAACAGTGTTGTCAGTTGTTTTGTTTAATTTTCGCAGTTATCATTGCAATTCTTTGCAACATTAGATTTAGTTAAGCTTTATTTTGATTTGACTTCTGCGAACGTTTTCGGTTGTTCTATATTCTTGTCTTTGTATTGTTATTGTATACATGTTTATCATACACAGTCTATATATATATACTTGGTCATGAACTACTATTATTATTAATATGATGCACTTTTTAGATAGAGGTTATTTATGAGGATATTATTATAGAGAAACAAGGTGATTATACAAAGTCTTTGACAAGGACTTGTCTCCCACTGAGGTTGGGATATAAAGTGTATTATTATTTCAGGTGTTAATAGCACATTAATAGACAGAATGTCTACATTGGATTTCTTCATCGAGCAAGGGAACGCCCTTGGCAAAACTGATGAGAAATTGGAAGAGTTTGCACTTACTCAATATGCCAAGGCACAGAAGGCTGAAGAGAAAAGGAGAATACTTATGTAGTGAATTTCTAAATACAATATCTAAATTAATATATAACAATACCGGGCATAAAGGAAAAGATAATAAAGTACAAAAGAATTTTCTACTAGAACTGTTGGTATCGCCTACGCCTTCAGATTATTATTTGCTAACGAATAGCCGATCAAAACGGTACCCAATTTTTCAAATTCGTCCTTGACATAATCACTTTTCCTAGTTCTAAGAAAATATTTGCCTAAAATGCATTGTGGAACGAGGGGGGGGGGGGGGGGGGGAATGGATAGATGAAATGCTAATTCGTTTCGCATTGATTTTAAACTAAAAGCCAATACCAGCACAGGGGCAAGCTTTGCCTTAGGGGTTTCCCCAAAATACGAGGAAAAAGTTAGAACATGTAGACAACTCGTGTCACAAAAACAACCTTAGCTCTTATTTCAAAGGACGCAATTATCACGTAAATAGAGAAGACAGCACATGGAAAAGAATTGAACGTGTAGTAGACTAAAAATAAATAAAACTAACATAGAAAAAAAAACTGTGTACTTCTGAACCAAGCCAACTAGTCCCATATAAATTGTATATTCGTGTACCTTAGGACTTGTTGACAAAGAATATGGTAATAGTTACGCAAATAGTCCATTAATTAACTAATTATAGCCATAATACTATAGTGGATCCGACCAGACTGTCAAGTAAAGATCATGCCTGCTTATAATTTTTTATGGCATGTTTTGAAAAAAACGACTTTGGGTAAATGAGGTTAAAAGGTACGGGATATTTGATTGGGTGGATTTTGAAGGAAGGCGAAGTATGATTGGTTGACCTAAAACTAAAAATATATTTGCCTTGGAAACATATTAGGAGTTGTTATTTGAAACGATAGATTCAAAAATAAATGTAAACATGGTCCCATTGGACAAAGCAGTAGATACTGGTACGAAACGGGGACTGTTCACTGCCATTTCAAGTAAATTTTGTGTAAAGCAAGATCGATGAGAGCAGGCGGAGAAATTTTCTAACATAGGAAAAGCCTGGACAAAGGGCAGATCGAAAATGTGCCATATTCTATTGGCTAGTCATCGTTAATTGTGTTATTTCCTTGCATCTGTGGTAAGATTGATTTTCTTAACATTTTATTTAAAATAAAATTTGAATGTGAAATACTAACATACGACTATAAGTAAGTGAGTCTATGGCAGGCTCAAAACAGAGTCTAGAGATTAACCCAGCATATGAAAGACTATCAGAGAGGTGTAGACCAACTAAATTATATATGATTATCATCAGGAGCATAATACCTATCCTATTGTATGGACAACAGATTATTGCTGGAATTGCAGAGGCGTTGTAACTATTAGGGAGAGGAATACTGGTATACCTGGTCACATCAAAAGAAACTGGTGAAAGGGATTGTCGTAAAGAGCTGATCTTACATGTTTGTTTGTAATGTGCCTGTACTGGTTGTTGAATATTAGTGTAGGCTGTTGATTACGAAGGAGGCATATCCTTCTGATTTCAGAGATTTTTGGTGGCTGTCAATAACTGGTGCCAGACTACAGTGGGCCGATATATTCATGCCACAGTCTTGCCTTTTTCGGAGACAACTGTAAATTACCATCATTCTTGAAGAAGTGGGAGCTGAAGGTTGTCGTTCAGCGAAGTGCAGGAAGAGTTCTACATCATATTACAAAGATAGGTGCATGTTCGGCACCTGATCGCTCAACGAACATTATATTAAAAATAAGAGGCTGGGAATAGTGATATAAACATTCCATCAGTGTCCATAAAAACTTACAAACAACATGCAGAGATGATGATAATAAACAATCAACCAGTGTATACTAAAAGTCACCTCAGTTAGACAATACAACTACACCTTTATATAATAATATGTGTATTATGGTCAGAAGATCCATTGTGTAAATTGATTGATGTAATTAATTTCTATGATTTCACTTTTGATTGTCAGTCCTGATTCCAAATAAATTAGATTCAGGACAATACATTGAAAAACATTAACTTTATCAACCTTTCAACCACTGACTTACTAAAGATAGTCTTTCAAAGTGTAGTTCGTATGTGATTGTCGTGGTACTGTTGTGTGGTATTAGATAATAAAATAATTTGTGTAATTGTTTATATGTTTAGTTGGTTAATGCAACCTTACACTAACATTTCATAACCCTAGACACCAAACGTAGTCATCTTACATTCTATCTAGAATAAGTCTGAATGAGATCATAGTGGTGGTAGTAGAAAGGTGCCCTGGAAATTTACTCTAATATTTATTATATTCAGGGACCTTCACAGCTGACCTTATTCAGTACACTAAGATTTCTTAACAACAAACTGTATTAACATCAAACATACCACAACTTATAAAGTCAAATTGCCCCCTTTCAACCCTCTAAAGGACGACATAACCTTCTACCTTGATAGATTTCAATTAACATGCGTAACGCATAAGTTAGATAAGGAACAATATGTCGGACAACTGATGGAGTTACTTTCAGGTAAACCATTAAGTACTGTAATGGCAGTAGAGGAACCTGACAGAACTAATTATGATGTTGTCAGGGCAACATTACTTAAAAGATATCAATTAAAAGAAGAAGATTATCGTCTTCGTTTTAAGACAATGCTACCAGAAACTGGAGTAGAGTTCTCTGACTTTATTACGAAGATACGTCTTACATTCACACGTTGGATTGACCTGTCTAAAACAGAAAAAACATATGAAGCCCTTATGGACTTATTACTTCGAGATATGAAATGTTATGTCATCTGTCAATGAGTCTTTCCTTGCTTTTCTTCATGAGCGTAAACCTAAGAACATAAAAGACATGGAAGAATACTGTTGCCAGTACGTCACTGCGCATCCCCATGCTACTGTTAGCAATTCTAAGGTGAAGGAAGAGTTGCCAGTTGCTTCTGCAGCACCATATGGCCCTAACTTTATGCATAAATTCCAAGGTGCTCAACACAACTTTAATAAGAAGAGCAATCGTAATTATGATCAGAATCAGGGTAACCCATCATATAATGGGTCTTCTACAAAGAACTGGAGG
Organism: Oreohelix idahoensis; assembly: GCA_024509875.1. Taxonomy (NCBI): domain Eukaryota; kingdom Metazoa; phylum Mollusca; class Gastropoda; order Stylommatophora; family Oreohelicidae; genus Oreohelix; species Oreohelix idahoensis. The sequence goes on along the minus strand of JAMPIV010007867.1, from coordinate 289,646 downwards.
CGATCTGATAGTCCTCGTTATGTCGGGTCCAATAATTATGGAAACTTTCGGAGAGGTAGTCACAATAGACACTATCAAGGCTATTCTTCGCGGGGACATCGAAACCAAACAGGTAGACACTATAATCAATGGGAAAATGACAATAGTGATTGTGGAAACTGGGATTCGAACAGAACGGTGGTCGCGGTAGATCAAACTATGACAATTTCAGAGGGAATAATAATCGTGGTCACCCGTGTGTTACCGGGGCCCGAAAGGGGAGCAAAGAATAGTAACACTGTCCCCTGCCAAGCATGTCGTAGAAAGCGACTAAGGAGGGTTGGGCATGGGGCCGGTTACCCCATCCGGTAAAAAATTTAAACCACAAAAAACTTCAACAAATATGGACAAGTCAAATAAAGAAAATAAAACACAGCCATCCAAGACAGGGGAAGGTCCTCTCGTGGGGAGGCGTATGATGCAACACAGAGAAAGCCGAAAGGAGTCTGTGTTGCTGACTAACCTTCTTTCTTCTAGGAGAACTTCCAGATTTGGCACCTGGAATGTTCGGACATTGAACGAACAAGGGAAAGTGGCACAAGTAGCAGCAGAAATGAGGGAATACAAAATCGAGGTTCTGGGAATGTGTGAAACAAAGTGGAAGGGGGTAGACAGGAAGAAACTCATCACAGGTGAATTGCAGCTGTCCTCAGGACATGAAAACGAAAGTTCACACCACAGTGAAGGGGTAGCTCTTATGTTATCTAAAGAAGCACAGAAAGCACTCATTGAATGGGAAGCTGTTGAACCCAGAATAATAACAGCTACTTTCAAAACAGCTAAAAAGAAAATTCATGTAAATGTCATCCAATGTTATGCACCAACTAATGACAAAGAAGAGTCTGTGAAAGAAGCATTTTATACTAAACTACAGGAAATTATGGATAAAGTAAAAAGAAGAGACATCACAATTTTGATGGGTGACATGAATGCAAAGATAGGTACAGTCAACACCGGATTTGAAGAAGTCATGGGAAAACATGGGCTAGGAGTAATGAATGAAAATGGAGAACTATTCGCAAACTTCTGTGCTTCAAATCAACTGGCTATAGGAGGAAGCATGTTTCCACATAAGAGAATACACAAGGCAACATGGATATCACCAGACCATAGAACAGAAAATCAGATTGATCATATATGCATAAACAAGAAGTTTAGATCATCATTGCAGGATGTAAAGGTATATAGAGGAGCAGATGTGGCATCAGATCACCATCTTCTGATAGCCAAAGTAAAAATGAAACTCAAGAGATGTGCAACAATGCAAAATTATAGACAACAGTATAATGTAGGACAGCTAAGAAATAAAGAAACAAGAGACAAATTTGCGGTCACAGTATCCAACAAATTCCAAGTGCTCCAACAGCTGGAAGAGGTAGAGAATACAGAAGACTATTGGCAGCAGGTCAAAACTGTATGGAAGGAGACATGTGAAGAAATACTGGGGAAAAGGGAACGACAACAAAAAGCATGGATAACAACAGAAACCATCAATAAGATAAAAGACAGAAAAAAACAAGAAAGCAGAGTTAAACACAAGCAAAACCAGAAGTTCCAAAGCCAAGGCTCAAGAAGTGTACACAGAAGCAAACAAAGAAGTAAAAAGAAGTATCAAAAGAGACAAGAGGAAGTATATTGAGGAGTTGGCAAGAGAGGCAGAAGATGCTGCAGCCAAAGGAAATATGAGAGAACTGTATAGCAGCACAAAGAAGCTAACAGGGAAATACAAGCAAACAAGTTGCCTCATAAAAGACAAGAATGGGAAACTGCTCAGCAATATACAAGAGCAAATGAAGAGGTGGACAGAATATTTTGGGGACCTTCTCAATAGACCAGCTCCACAAAACCCGCCGGACATCCAGCCAGCAGAAGAAGAGCTACAAATTAACGGTGAAAGACCAACGAAGGAAGAAATAAAGAAAGCCATAAAGCTTCTAAGAGATGGAAAAGCGTCTGGACCTGATGGCATTCCAGCAGAGGCCATCAAAGCAGATATCGACATGGCTACAGAGATGTTATATAAATTACTTGGTAAAGTCTGGGAAAATGGAAGAGATACCAGCAGAATGGAAGGAAGGATATCTGGTTAAGTTGCCTAAGAAGGGAAATTTACAAGAGTGCACAAATTATAGATGAATAATGTTACTATCAGTGCCAGGAAAAGTATTAAACAGGATTATCCTTGAGAGATTAAAAGAGTCCATAGACAAGAAACTGAGAGATGAACAAGCAGGTTTTCGACAAAACAGAGCATGTACAGACCAGATAGCCACTTTGAGAATAATAGTTGAACAAAGTCTGGAATGGAATTCACCACTATACATCGGATTTGTGGACTACGAAAAGGCATTTGACAGTGTAGACAGATAATCACTTTGGAAATTGTTGAGGCATTATGGAGTTCCCCTGAAGATCATTAATTTAATAAAGAAAACATATGAAGACATGACATGCAGAGTTCTTCACGAAGGACAGCTTACAGAACCGTTTGGGATAAGAACAGGAGTGCGACAGGGATGCCTCTTGTCTCCATTTCTTTTCTTGCTGGCAATAGATTGGGTTATGAGATCATCGACAACACACAACAGAAATGGAATCCAGTGGACTCTGACTAAGCAGTTGGATGATCTGGATTTTGCTGATGACTTGGCTCTTCTGTCCCATAGCTGTAATCAGATGCAGGACAAATTGAAAACACTCGATGAGAGGTCACAGCAATTGGGTCTGAAAATACACAGGGAAAAGACAAAAATAATGCGAATAAATGCAGGTAATGATAACAGGGTTGAACTTGAAGAAACACCAATACAAGATGTAGAATCATACACATATCTTGGCAGTAATATAGACAAAGTTGGAGGGACAGACAGCGATATCAAAATAAGAATACAAAAGGCAAGAGGAGCTTTCATTGCATTGGGAAATATATGGAGATCAAGAGAAATAGGATCCAACACGAAAATAAGAATCTTCAACTCAAATGTGAAGTCAGTCCTATTGTATGGCTCAGAGACATGGAGAACAACAAAGACAACAACCAAAAAGCTACAGACTTTCATAAATGGGTGCTTGCGTAGAATAGAGGGATTAAAATGGTATGACAAGGTTACCAACGTGGAACTGATGACAAGAACTAGACAAGTGCCAGTGGAACAAGAAATGAGAAGAAGACGATGGCGATGGATAGGACACACACTGAGGAAACCTGTTGATAGCATTACAATGCAGTCCTTGTTCTGGAACCCCCAGGGCAAGAGAGGCAGAGGAAGACCAAGAAGTACATGGAGAAGAGAGTTGGAAACAGAGGTGAAAATGATGAGGAAAACATGGAAAGAACTTGAGATGATGGCACGTGACAGGAGGACTTGGCATGTGTTTGTTGAAGGCCTATGCTCCTTTGGGAGTGGAGGGTTATGAATGAATGAATAATCGTGGTAGATCTAAATATGACAAACATAGATCTCATCACCAGGGAAACTCTGTACAACAAGAGTCTCATGGTGCCAGTAATCAAGTGATTGATAATAAAAACTCTAATGCTATCACTTGTTCTGCTTTTGATTTTGGGAAAGCATTTCAATGCCCCCAATGCACAACATTATTTGAACCGACCACAGTAACTACTTTAAGTTGTGGTCACCCTCTTCCCTCTTCCTGCTGCAGTTGCGCATGACGGGAGAGGATCGCTTATCTTGCATAAAGGTCTTGTGGATAGTAAGCCAGTCTCAGTGCTTTTTGATTCTGGGTGCACTACTATTGGGGTTAAGCAATCTCTTATAGATCCTCGCTGTGCCACAGGAAAGGTGGTTAAATGTGTAACATTTGTTGGCACAGTAGAAAATTACTCAACTGCTATTATTCACATTGCTACTCCCTTCTTTACGGGAGATGTCCACGCGTGTCTTCTACCTAATCCTATTGCGGATCTTATCATCGGTCGTATTCACGGGGTTAAGGAATGCACCCCGCAGCAAATTGCTGCCTGGGAAGAACGGAATATCCAAACAGCCAATGCAGTGGTAACAAGAGCACAAGCTCTTATTCCTCAAACTTCATCTATTGAAGTTAATGAAGTACAGAGCCAAGAGGATCACTTGGTGATTTCGCATGACTCGTTTGTGAAACTACAAGAAAAAGACCCGTCTTTAAAGAAATTCTTTCTTCTCGCTAAAAATGGTGATCCGAATCAGAATACAAATCGCAAATCATATATCACTATGAAGAATGGTATACTAGTGCGTATGGTACAACACTCAGATACGTCTATGCATTATCAAATTCTCGTGCCCAAAAGTATGAGAGCCCTAATTCTTCAACATGCACATGATTCTCAGTGTGCTGGACATATGGGTTTTTCCCGAACTAAGTCGAGAGTTCTGGGGTCTTTCTTTTGGCCATTTGTCAATAAAGACATACGAATTTATTGCCGGTCTTGCAAAATATGTCAAGAAGTCAAATCTAGAGGTCTACGGCATGCTGCGCCTATTCAGGCTGCAGACATTCCTATTCGTCCGTTTCAGAAATGGCCATGGATATCATTGGCCCTTTTAAGACTAAATCGGCCAGAGGACATCAATTTATCCTTACGTGCGTTGACATGAGCACGCGTTGGCCAGAGGCTATACCTCTTAAGAGCATTTCCACTGCTGATATCGCAGACGCTCTTTGGCTTATATTTTCTCGTTTGGGTTTTCCCGGGGAAATATTGTCAGACCATGGCACACAATTGATATCAGACACAATGTCGCAGGTAATGTCTACTCTGCACATTAAAAGATCTTTGAGTAGTATTTATCACCCAATGTCTAATGGGTTAGTTGAACGTCTTAATAGAACACTCAAGAACTTACTGGGGAAGATAACTGAGGATCATCCTCAGGATTGGGACAGGGTTCTACCCGCGGCTCTCTTTGCCTATAGAGAGGTCCCCAACGAAAATACAGGATTTTCTCTTTTTGAACTTGTCTTTGGCGCGCAACCGCGCGGTCCTATGTCTTTACTGCATGATCTAATAACTGCTGATAATATCGACAATGACACACAATCTTCATATGAGTATGTCATTGCTCTAAGGCAAAAGATTATTGAAGCATGCAAGCTAGCACCTTCCTCATCCGAATTTGCTAAAGAAAAGGCAAGGCGATTTGCTAATAAGAAGAGACGCATACGTCAACTTTGTCCTGGAGACAAAGCGTTTGTTTTACTTCCTTCTAGGGAGAACAGACTCCTTATTACATGGAAAGGTCCATATACAATAGTCTCGAAAACTTCCGATGTCGACTATGTTGTCGATATTGATGGAAGGCATAAAACCTTCCATATAAATATGCTTACGGAATATCATGAACGACCAGACTATTTGCAGCTTATTTTCCAGGCGACGGACGATTCTCCAGTCCAACAAGGTCATATCTCACCCCTGTCAGTTATACAGGATGAGGAAACTACTTTTTCGGATGTTAATCTACCTTTTCCTGTGATTCCACTTACTTCTACGGAATCATGGAGAAACGTTACTGTTTCTTCTAATTTGTCTTTTGAGGAACAGCTACAAGTATCTTCTACGTTACAAGTATTTAAGGATGTCCTTACCGACATTCCTGAACACACACATGTCATTGAACATGACATTATACTTACTGATCATAAGTATTAAAACCAATAAAACGGTATTTAATCAGTTTTACGAATAACGGTTCACAAGAAACAAGGGACGTTTCGGGTTTTACCCTTCGTCAGCCACAAACAGGTGACAAAGACAAGAATACAAATAGGTACTAAAAAACTATACGGTGATGAGAAATATACAACAAATGAGCGATACAAGCAGATGGAAAAAGTAAACAACAACAGTGATGAGAGAAAAAGAACAATAATAATACAAGAAAATCGTAAAATCTAACAGAAATACCGAAACAAGAAAGTAAATTATCAACGAAACGAAAAAAAGAGAATTAACAAAACTGATGAACTAATAAAAGTTATCTCAGCTCAATCCAAAGAATCTGTGAAAGAAAGCTGTAGTACTCCGTCACAGAAATCACAAGGACATGACGTACGATAGCGGCAAAACCAAAGATATAAAAAGATACGAAACGAACCAAAACAAAAACATAAGAAGATAGATCTAAAAGGCAACGAATAAAGAATGAAAAAGAGAAAAGCTACCAGAATTTATGTAAAATGATGTTGGATATTCAAACCATCGGGAGCTAGAACACCCATATTAAAAATAAGACGATTCTCCAACGAAAAGCGAGTCTTGTCATTACCGGCACATGAAAGGAGGGCGGTAACATGAATATCAGAATTACCTGCATGGTCAGGCCTATTGAAATGAAGGGCCACCGGTAAATGTTTGTCATGATAGATGTCACTCAAGTGCTCACGAAACCTGTCTGCCAAACGCCTGCCAGTTTCACCAATATAGGTCATGCCTCATCTCTTGCAGATGATAGCATAAATCAGGTTTCTGGATTCGCACGTAAAAGACTCTTTAATGATAAATGTTCCTTTCGGAAAAGTGACTGTCTGAGTTTGCAGTACAAACGGACAGGTCTTACATATCCGGCATTGGCACGGTTTAGTACCAAAGTAAGACGGGCTAGTATGTCGCAAGCGAATGTGTACAAGAATATCCCTAAAATTTATATCCCTACGATAAGCTACCAAAGGTGTATCACGAAACAACTCTTTGGTATCAGGATCAGAGTTGAGAATAGGCAGATGTCGAAACAGAATTCTCTTTACCGCCAGACAGTGAGGATGGAAAGTTAGAACCAGTTTGAGTCTGTCAGATTGGACAGAAGGTTTAGTAGTGAGTGCCGTCTGACGAGTGACGCGTGTGATACGATTTAGGGCATCAGATAAAACATGTTCTGGATAAAGACGTCGGCGAAAGAACTCAAGCATCTCTTGAGCTCGCGGATGAAAATCATCGTCATCGTGACATAACCGACGTAAGCGAAGAAGTTGAGAAAAGGGAATGGAATTTTTACAACTAAGAGGATGCGATATAGTATAAAGAAGGAAACCATGTGCTGCCAATTCTTTTGAGTAGTCGTTGGAAAGAGGATCGTCAAGGCTTTCCAGCAGCTCTGTTACGTCATTTTATGTAACCTCGTCTAAGCTCATCTCTTGTACCAGACTTCTAACGTCTTCAACGCTGTTCTGCGCTGGTTGGAATCATGCGAATATTATTTCACGTTAATTAAATAAAATTTAAAATATTTATTTTTAAATTAATTTTTGTTACTTTTTAACCTTCGACTTTCAGAATCGGCGCTATTGTGAATCGGCGCAAGTTGGACCGGCATTTCGCGGCAAGAAAGCCTCTGCGGAAGTGACTCCAATCTATCGAGTTGAAGAAGAGATCAAGCGAGTTGCGTGGCTCTATTTGCAAACAATGAGATTGTCATCTCTTTCACAGAGACCGCCATTTCATTTTTTTTTTTTTTTGTGAGGAGGGAGGATCGATTATAAACATATTTTTAAAATTTAAGGCAAACTTTTCGTGAATATGTTAAATATAAAAGAACAAAACAAAACACTTCTGCACCAGAATCCAAACATCTGATGAATGATTAAGGATAACTGGATTACGAGGTCGTGGTTGCGCTGAGGAAGTTAAAGTGTTCAGGACAGACATGGGTTCGCGAGTGTTGAAATTAACAATAGCAGGACGTGTGTCCGATTTCGCCAAAATGTCTATTGATTCGGCCTCCAATTGTCAACCACGTTGTCACGGGTGGGATTAGGGTTAGCCTTAGGCTTAGGGTTAGGTTTCCTAAACCTAACAGTAACCTTAACCCTTACCCGTTATTACTGTGACTCTGAACTCTTATTTAAGGCGGTATCAATGAGCGCGACTTAATTCGCTACCGCACTGATAGACATTGGGGCGAAATGGAACACGTTCTACTATTTTTCATTTCAACCTTTGCGAAAATCTAACCTGCTCACCTTTGCGCAGAAGATAGTCGCTCCACTTTATGTCGGGAGAGTTCGTTTATTTTAATAACTTTGGTGCATTAATAATTACCATCATCCCTATTTCCAGTTTTGCTCCCTATGGGCTATGGATCCGCCACTGTAGCTTAGGAAACTTGCATCAAAGAATGTATACTTCTGCAGCAGTGGTTTCTGAAGCAATTCATTCTACATGATAATAATAATAATAATAATAATAGCCCCTTCAGTCATAACTGACTATGGGAATGCGCCCCTGAGGTGGCAGCCCTCAGCTGCTTATTTTCCTGGTGCTCCTTTCGACGGTTTCTCCTCACCTCTGCTTCTTGTGTGAGCCTCTCTTCGCCCAATCTGAGGTGGTGCCGTAAATAGCATCGCCACTTAGTGCGATCGGCAGCTTCATCCTCCCATGTTGCTGGATCCATGTCCAGTGCCCTCATATCTCTCTTGCACACATCTTTGAACCTCAGCTGTGGTCGCCCAACTGTTCTCTTGCCATCTGCTAATTGCCCGTAGAAGATATCTTTTGGGATGCGACCATCTTCCATGCGGCGAACATGGCCAAGCCAGCGAAGTCTGCGCTGTCTTAGCAGCGTATACATACTTTGAAGGCCAGCACGTGACAACACCTCGACATTTGTCACTTTATCTTTCCACGAGATGCCGAGGATGCGGCGTAGACACCGCAAATGGAAGGTATTGAGCCTTCTTTCTTGCTTAGCATAGGTCGTCCAGGTCTCGCTGCCATATAGGAGTGTGCTGGTGACGCAGGCATTATATACCGTAGCTTTGGTCTTCATTGTGAGTTTAGAGTTTCCCCAAACACGCGATGTGAGGCGGGCAAAGGTAGCTGCAGCTTTGCCAATGCGGCTGTCGATTTCTGTATCCAGTGAGAGTTTGTCATTGATGGTAGACCCTAGGTATGTGAAGTGGTGCACCACTGCCAATTCATAGTTATCGATAGTGATAACTGGTGCAGCACCCCATCCTCCTGACTCAGCACATTCGTTTTCTTTAGACTTATTGTGAGGCCAAAGTCCTTGCATGCTTTAGTGAAGCGATTCATCAAGCTCTGAAGCTCCTGTTGGCTTTGGGTGACGACTGCAGCATCATCAGCGAACAACAAGTCTCTTATAGTGACCCTTCTGATTTTTGTTTTTGCCTTCAGCCTTGACAGATTGAACAGACGGCCATCTGACCTAGTGTGAAGGCATATTCCTTCAGTTGCATCTCTGAATGCATGTTTCAAGAGTAAGGCAAAGAAGATTCCGAAGAGGGTCGGAGCCAGAACACAGCCTTGTTTAACGCCACTTCGTATATCAAAGGGCTGTGACGTGCTTCCAGCATATTGGACTGTTCCCTTCATGTCGTCATGGAATGACTTTATCATTTCCAGCATTTTAGAAGGGCAGCCTATTTTCAGGAGGATTTTAAAGAGTCCATCCCTACTAACCAGGTCGAATGCTTTTGTGAGGTCTATAAAGGCGATATATAATGGTCTTTTCTGCTCTCTTGATTTTTCCTGAAGCTGGCGGAGAGAGAAGATCATGTCTGTTGTTGATCTGCCAGCTCGGAATCCACACTGTGCCTCTGGATATATGCGCTCAGCTAACTTGTGTAGTCGCATTAAGATGACTTTGGCAAAAACCTTACCAACAATACTAAGAAGAGCGATGCCTCTGTAGTTATTGCAATCACTTCTGTCTCCTTTATTTTTATACAGTGTTACAATCTTGGCATCTCGCATGTCTTGAGGAATAGTTGTCTCTTCCCAGCACTGGCACAGCATCCTATGCAGGGGATGTAATAGCGTGCTCTTACAGCATTTGATTAAATCAGGAGGAATCCCATCACTGCCTGGTGCTTTGCCAGAGGCCAAGCTATCAATGGCCTTACTGAGTTCCTCTAATGTTGGTTCGGCATCCAGCTCCTCCATAGTTGGCAGACTATTGACAGCATCAAGGGCTGCAGGCGTAACGGTATTGTCTCTAGCGTAAAGCTCAGAGTAGTGCTCGACCCACCTCTCCATCTGCTTACCCTTATCGGTTAGCTTCTCTCCGCTGATGGTTTTTAGCGGTGCCGTCTTACTTTTATGGGGGCCAAGTGCTTTCTTTATACCGTCATACATTTGTCTAATGTTGCCTGTTTGCGCTGCGATCTGGATGCTCTCACTGAGCTGGAGCCAATAGTCATTTGCACAGCGTCGAGCAGTTTGTTGAACTTTGCTTCTCGTAGCCCTCAGGATCTGAAGGGTTCTGGCACTCGGTGAACGTTTGTATTCATTCATAGCACTGCGCTTAGCTTCAATAACAGGTGCCATCACATCTGATGAAGCGTCAAACCAGTCATTTGACTTTGCTGTTTTCTTACCAAAGGTGGCAAGTGCAGTACTTTGAATGGTGTTCCGTATATGCTCCCAGTTCTCTGTAATAGTATCACCATGCTGAGGGCTACTGAGCACTTTCTTGAAGGTCGCAGTGAATTGAGCGATCATGAAAGGATCTGACATCTTGCTGGTATCAATGCGTGGTTTCCCTTCGTGTCTGACACGATAGAGTTTTCTTGGTTGTGCTCTGATTTAGCAGCAAACCAAGGAGTGATCTGTGTCACAGTCTGCACTATGGTACGAGCGCGTGGAGAGCACAGACCTGAGGAGTGGCCTTCTGACGAGAATCAGGTCAAGTTGGTGCCAATGCTTGGATCGTGGGTGTCTCCATGACACCTTATGCTGGGGTTTTGTCTGAAAGTAGGTGTTGGTCACGCAGAGGTCATGGTGGACGCACAACTCTAAGAGCCGTTGTCCATTTTCATTCATCTTGCCAATACCAAACCTGCCCAGACATGAAGGCCATGAAACATTATCGGCACCCACTCTAGCGTTAAAGTCACCAAGGAGAACAAGCTGTTCTTGCCTAGGTATGCTTTTGATTACTGCTGCTAGATTCTCGTAGAACTCATCTTTAGCTTCTGAGGCAGAGTACAGAGTAGGAGCATACACACTGACAAGGGTGATGGGACCTGTGCTAGTTTGCAGGCGGAGCGTTAACAGGCGTTCTGATCCATTCTTGCCTGGTTCAACCATGTTAGTTAGCGATTTTTTTGACCGCAAAACCTACTCCGTGTTCTCTAGCTTTATTAAGATCTTTCCCTTGCCAATAAAATGTGTAGTCCTTCTCGCTCACCATTCCAGAGCCCGCCAGGCGCGTTTCCTGAAGTGCAGCTATATCCACCTGAAGTCGTTTAAGCTCATCATTAATTATGGCTGTCTTCCTTACATCGTTTACATCCTGTAGGTTTTCGGATAGTCCAGTCAACATAGTCCGGACGTTCCAGCATCCCAATCTGAGAGTTTGCTTATTTCTATTTTTTCGATAATTGCTTGGTGCAAAATTTTCTGTCCACAGTTCGGGTTTGACCCTAATCCCCATGCACCCAATGGGGAAAGCAGACAGTGGCGGGACAACACCTTATTGACTGGGGGCTGCCCAGCTTGAAGCGGGCGGTAGCTGTCCAGTGAGATCCTAGAACCTCTCCCACTGTCGGAAGTAGCCCCTGGCGCCATGCCCTACGCCAATTGGGCAAAATGCTTATAACCGGTAACTGCTACTTCCCGTGTTTTGCCGACACCTATAGGGTGAAGCTGGAGTGTCCTCTCCAGGGCGCGAGCTTGGGCACAGTTATATGGAGATCAAGCTGTTGCCCATGCAGCATGTTCCCCCTCTCCACACAGCCGGTAGATCCAAAGGATCGGCAGTAGCCGATACAGTTTGGTACCAGCCATGTCGCAGGAGTTGCCAGAATAATGTCGAATCGACATTAGACTGCCTTAGGGACTCCGACTCCGGATTTATCCTCAGGGTTTACTCCCGAAGCCAATTCCACAAATGGATATTCCCGCAAGGCAGCGGTGGTTTGAATTCAGAGTTCCTTCTCTTAGATAAGCTACCAACCAAGGATCACGAGCCCTATCTGCCCGAAGCTGCTGGTTTTAAGGCGCCAGTCGCTCGCCTTTGCCCCTTCTCCCGTCAGTGGAAACAGTTCCGCCGGGCTCAAATTGAGCCACACGTGAAGGCCGGGAGCTGGACTTGGTTGTCAGAGGCTGTTTGAGGCGCGTGCCATAGAAGTATTTTATCTGCAGTGAGAGCTTATCCTCACTACAACTCCCGGCAATAACAACCTTTGGAACCATTCTACATGACGAGGTTGCCAACAAAATACAAGGTATCACACATTAGTAATTTCATACACGCCAGAGAAGACAGTAGCCGTTGTCTTTTTTTGTCTCATGAGAGACCCCCGAGAATGACACGGGGCTTTCCACTAATAGAAATAAGATTCCCCCCCCCCCCCTTTTTTTCCAAAGAAGGAAAGGGGCGAGGGAGGCATAGCCCAGTTGTATGAACTGTGTATGAATGAACAAAAACATTAATTGGCTACAACTTTCACCCCATCTACTCTTCATAATGGCGGATTCTTCTAAACACATTAATTATGTTCAAATATTCATACTCTACTACTCTGTGTGTATCTGCGTGTTCCCCAAAACTCTCATCTCTTGTCCTGTCTTTGCAACTATTTATTTAGGTCCCCCTAGCGTTTCAATGCTGACTGCTGGCATAGAAGTCTGAGCTGTCTATGGTTATCAAAGGTTAATATGGCGGTTTTGATAACACGAATCTGGAGGCAGATATTAGTTCATGGATTTCATCTTTTTATCCAAGAAGGGCAGAAGCATCGCAAAAAATATAGTAATAACTGGAGGATAGGCTGACGGCATAGGGTCAACTTAGTACTGCTAATTCCATCTCCACTTCAGCTTGCTTTGGGAAAAACGAGTTTTTGGATTTCTAATTTTAAACAAAGATATACGCCAGTCAAAAAATGATGATCCAAACGGTTAACTGTAGGATTTTGTGTAGGATGATATATTGAACTACATGATGGGACCCAAAGATGCAGCAATAGAGAATGCAGTCAGCGACCCATAGCTTGACTGCTTGCGTCAGGGTCAGCGAACCAGAGCTGACCAAGACCCTACTCCACCTCCAAGTGGTAGTCCTGGAAACAGGCTGCATCACTGCAGTCTGGCTGGGAGAGTAGGGATCGAAGTGGGAAGGCAAACCCGGTCCCCAAAAAATGTCGTGCTGAAGTCGGATGTGTCGGCCGAAAGGTGCAGATATCGCAGCTTCGCTGTAAACGGACACAACGCAACCAACGTCCTTTTCAGGACGAACGAAGAAGAAGAACTATATGATGTCGATTTATGACTTCCGGTCAATTTTGGCCAAAAGTGGAGATGGAATAAAGCAGTACTGAGGCGACAAACTAAGTCACATAGTGTCAGGTGAGTGACAGTAGGAGAGACCAAGAATACATACGACAAAGGATATACCAGAAGGACAAAAAGGCAGTATGTTTATGTAATTACTAATGAATGATACAAATGTCGTGAATTTAGTCTGTCTCACAACACGGTTTTCTAATCTGACCATAACGCACGCCATAGGTAGGGAACTCTCTGATACAATAGCCAATGAAAACGCACCCTTATTATTGTGTGTTAGGAAACGTACTGTGCAAAAACCTAGAGCCCTATTCTGTGTAACCGATGGGACAAGGATATTTAATTATGAAAAGAATAAAGAAGTATCACAATGGAGGATTATATATTTCAACAACGGGAATTTTATGTTAGAGGTAGGTGTAAACACTTTCTCGAATAGTATTCTAGTAAGATAGAAATATCGAGTGAAAGAGCTTCGTTACATCAGGATTAGTCCCAGCTTAGCTAGTTAAAGCATGCATATATTAAAATGCATTTTGCAAACTAACTAATTAATAGATAGATCAATACAGAATAATTCACAGTATAATTCAGACTTTAAATGACCAAAATCGTCCCACAAATAAAGAAGATAATTGAAAAACTAGTTTTTACTCATTGAACAGATAGGAAAATTATGCCTCAGTTTGAGATTCTTAACACCGCTTTTACCCATGCCATCCGAGAGGGAGGATGCGGTACTATATAAGTCCTTGAACGTGGCTGAATTGAGGCCACAACTTTTTCCAAAACTGCAAGCTGTACAGAAGAAGCGGTAACCGTGTAATCGTCATGTATCTTTGCCACCCGCAACTGTAGCGCAGACATTAGATGCCATTAACATGGTACGCAACCAGACGATACGTCAAGGCCTTAAATCCTACCCCCTGCAGACCCAAGTAGAACAGTCCCAATTAAGATGGTTTGGCCATGTCTGCAGAATGGGAGAAGATCGGATACCACGACAAGCATGGGAAACAAAGAGCCAAGGATCCAGACCCCGAGGACGACCCAGAGTCCGCTGGGAGGACAACATTAAACAATCTTTGAAGGACCGAGGACTAGAATGGAACCAGGCCAGGAGGAAGACAGCCGATAGGATAGTCTGGCGCTCTCTCTTCCAAACCTCTACACCTCACGGTAGAAGAGGAACGACTAAGTAAGTAAGTAAGTATGTTTTCCCTGAGGGTAAGAATGACTATATATATATATATCTATGTATATATTTATGAGTTTTTGCTGTGATTAATCCACTGATGTGTTAGGAAGTGCATAGCGTGTGTTAGGATATTAAAGTACGAATGTGCTGTCGGCTGAAACGCAAGCATGTGTTGACTTTTAGAGACGAAAGACAGCATTGTGAAAAGTGTAAAATAATTGAGAATGATGGCAAAAATACGACAGTAAATTTAATAATGTATTTGAAAGAGTATTTCTTAAAGGAATGACATTTATCAGGAACCTAAGGAAGGACTGACAGGAATTGTTTTAATGAATCGATCAAGATATTACTTAGTACATTTATACTATACCAAATCATTGTATGGAAGCAGATCATGGACAAAGGAATCTAACTTAGGATTTATAAGGAAATTGTAGTCACAGTGAACTGGCTGTGATTGGTGGTGAGGTAAATTGTCCTGTGCATTTGTTAGCACTATGTCTGACACTGTGTGTTATGTCCATTGTATGTAAGGACAGAATAGTGCTGGACCATACAGGGATTGTGATTATTTGTATTCCAGGTTTTATCCTGCAAACTAATAGAAGAATCTGATCAACTAACTCTATTGGACTCTGAGGTGCAAGTGCTCGTGAAGTCATTGTAGCCAGCCACCCCCTGTTCCACTGCCTGAAATTTCACAGATGTGTTAGTCTATGGCGGGAGGAGTTTGAATTCATCACCCACGAGATAAGTGGCGATATATAGCCACTGGTCAGCCTATTCAGCATATAGGCTACAAATATAAAATAACATATAAAGAAATAAGAAAAACACAGTGACGGATGATTTCTTATGGACATAATGTATCTATTACTACCTTCACAGTTCAACTCAGTGACAATATATAGTGAATTATAATAATTAATCAGTGTAAAGAAAAATAGAACTTTCAAGACAGGATACTGTTTGATAATTAAAGTTTCTATGTTTATTTATTTTATGCTGTAAATATCTTTGAATTTCTTTAAATTACCTAACCGAAAAGAGAACCGGTATAGGTTAAATAAAATTGTAAATATGTACTATCAGACTTGCTGACATTATTTACATTGAGTTACAAGTTTTGTTTGACACATATTATAGTATAGAGATAGATCATAAATTAATACCTCTAGCAAAATTAGCCAACATCATCAAATAATAATACATAATATCTTAGGCGGATCTTGAAAGGGAGCAAATAGACTTTCAGGACATAAACTCTCATCACACCTGGAGCTTTATACAGCTGATCCTAACCTTTGATGTCAATACACCCTTATTATTTCAGAAAATGGGGTATTTCTTGTAAAACCAGTCTCTTACTTGGCACTATCCTGGTATCACCTGAAACATCTTTTTGTCCAGGATAACCTTATTCTTGAAATAACAACAACCCTTTCGTGACAACAAGCAACAATAACAGGATGCAGACTGAAGCACAGACTTTGAATCTGTGGGAAAATTCTTAGGTTACAACCAATCAATCCGCTTTAGTTGCCCAAGGAACATTGGCCTTCAACAAACACATGCCTCCTGTCGCGTGCCATCAGCTCAAGTTCTTCCTATGTCTTTTCAGACTGGTCTCCAGTTCACTGTTCCCTGTATATTTTAGTCGACATCTGCCTCTGTTACCATGGGGATTCCAGCATAAGGACTGCCTTGTAATGCTATCAACAGGTTTCTTCAATGTGAGTCTGTAAAATGTTGTTTTGTGGGTAAGGTCGAGTCGTGCCTGGACAGTTCAGTGTTGCGGTGTATTTAGGTCAGCAGCGTGAGGATCTGCCAGGGTGTAGGGCAGACACTCACACATAAAACAGCATACATGTTGTTCAGGAGCGTAGTACTCGTAGTAGGATATGGTAGAGAGTAAAGGTGTGTGTAGGAAACAGCAGATCGTGAACATGAAGTCGTATAGGCTCTTATTCATCTACACACCAAACTCACTCCACCACAAGTAGAAGTCATAGACGTGGATAATACCGATGACTTTTCTTCAACATTTATTACGGCAACAGTACGCTGACAGACGACACAGTCAATAGCACAAAGGATCATGGACATGTCATGTGTGGTAATGATTATAAACATCAAGCATCATAAATCTTGTATAGCTCATGTATAAGATGCTAGTAGAGCTGGCTTGAAAATTTACGTTCGTTCATACAGTAGCTCAGGGCCCCTGACTAAACGCGTCAGGTAGTCCTTTAACAAATATCCCGCACGATAAAGGCGGTTCCAGTTGCTTAATATCAAAGTCTATGAACTTGTTTAATGAAAGTCAAGACTTCATCTGGCTTCACACGCCAGACACTTCTTCTTCTGCTCAAAGATATCGGCCGTAATATCGGACCTCTATAATAATGTGAACAACTGTGCATTCTTCATAGGAAGGCATAATCATCCATGACGAAACATACCACTAACATGCGGTTTTCATAATAATCTCTCTTCACTGGGCTTCTGTAATATAGTTAGACGAATAGTCTTAGTTGGCTACCTTGAGCACACATAATGGACTCTGTATCTCAAAGAACTGTGAGCTCTACTTATAGGTCACCACAAAATGTTCTGCAACTTAGGCATAATAATTAAGTTTCTTTTACCTTTGACAGAATCCGAGAAATACACAGATAACAACTGTCGTCATTCTTGACGAACAGAATAACTCTGGGGAGAATCACTAACATCACAGTCACACTGAAGACTATCCTTCCCCCAGATAATGCAGAGAAGTACAACGGACATACTAGTCCGGTCAGAACCCAGTTCATCACTCCCTGACGAAAGTCTATCCGTTTGCGCTCAAAAAACTTGCGCATGCGTAGACAGAACAGATCTGAGAACAGCTAACCCCGACTTAAGACAGGTCAACACAATGAATAAATTAAAGGGAAGATAACCCCAAATCAACCTGTCCCAGAGAGTCAATATACAGTTCTCTAACTTAGATCATCAAAAAATATTAAATAGATTTACGTCTTATGAAACCGTCAAAAACGACAGCAACAGACTACCACACCCTCCGGAAAAAAAATGAACATTTTTTTTTTAAATACATCAATGAGCAAGAAACCACATGCTCATAACGCATGAATGATGTGCCGATGAAACAACAACATAAAATAATGTCTTAATGACAGGCTCAATTGACGCACAATAGAGCGTTTAGTGAGAACAAAAAATTACCTCACAAGATAAGAGAAAATATTTTCTCCAAGGAAAACATATCCGGAAGGTACCATCAAAGAAATCTCAGTTGCTGGCGATGCTAACAAAAATCACATACATATCAACAAATGCAATATTATAGCAATGTGAATGACAATATATATCGAGAAGTCATATGAACATATAAATCTATATAAGTCTCATGCTATATATTCACTGTTATCTAATGGATGGACATAATCAAAATTTGTAAAGTCATTATATATACATATGACAATACAAGTGTACAATGTAACAAATAGAAGATGGCATCCACAGTACAAAATAATGCTGTGTCTCGAAGATCAATGTAAGCAGCATCCAAATAGTATGTAAGTGTGACATATGGCATCGTCATGATTCTCAAAAGCACTCCGCAGCTGGTACTAGTTTGCACTGAGAACAATATAAATGACACAATTAGCAACATGCTATAATGTACTATAATTACTATTACATGTGTAAGTATTACATGTGGCCGCATTAATTTATTTGACCTTTATATTATGTCAACTCAACCTTCTCCATTACACCAAAGATGGTAATAGAGAAAGAAAACAATTAATTTACCACCCTAAGGTGACAACAAATGTGTTAATATATATTGTTATATCGAAGAGACATAAGTCTAGAAGTGTATCAGAAAAATCTAGGACACAAGACTTAAGTGGACTCATGTGGGCATCTAGACAGTATGTCTGCCATCACATTATCCAGACCACGGATAGCTCGTACCGTGAAATGAAAAGGTTGAAGAGCAATAGCATATCGAGTAGATCTCGAGCTCTTCAAGTTTTTACACTGAATAGCTGTAAGAGCTTTTTGGTCTGTTTCCACAATGAAATGCGCACCAAGAAGGAATCTTTGTAACTTAAGGATTGACCAAACCATAGCCAACAATTCACGGTCTAAAACCGAGTAATTCCTTTCTGCCGCATTCAGCTTCCTAGAGATATACATTACAGGATGCAGAGTTCCTGAGTACTCTTGCATTAGTGCCGCTCCGATCCCTGTGGATGAGGCGTCACTACGAAGAACAAAAGTCTTATCAGCAATAGGTAGCCTTAAGATAGGTGGGGATGAGAACAAATTCTTAATCTGATCCAACGAAGATTGACATTCTTGAGCCCAGCGCACCATATTAGGAGACCCTTTCTTCAATAGGGTTGAGAGTGGTGCCATGATAGAGGATAGATTCTTAATGAATCTTCCGTAGAATTGTATTAATCCCAAGAGACTACGTACTTGTTTTTTTTTTTGTTTTAGGCACAGAGATATTTAATATCTTAGAAATGTTTTGGTCCTCTGTCTTCAATAGACCGTGACCAACACGATGACCCAGGAAAGAAATTTCACTAAACCCAACATAGGCTTTAGAGGGTTTTGCAGTCAAATTATGCTCGCGTAAAGTAGACAGTAATTCATTTAAACCCAAATAGTGATCTTCCCAAGTATTACTGAAAAGACAGATGTCGTCTAAGTATGCAATGACATCTGAACGATATGAGAGAATTCGACGCATCATGCGTACGAAAGTAGCTGGGGCGTTCATAAGCCCGAAAGGCATAAAATTCCACTGAAACAAACCCCTAGGTGTTGAGAAAGCAGTGAAAGGTTTGGCGCGTTCAGTTAACGGAACTTGCCAATAGCCTTTCGACAAGTCAAGTTTAGTAAAGAATCGAGAGTTAGAAAGTCTAGTAAGTAGATCTTCTAGTAAAGGCATAGGTTCAGCATCAAACTTCGTAACTTGGTTCAATTTGCGATAATCTACGCAAAGGCGTATGTTATTGTCTTTCTTTCGAACAATAACCATGGACGAAGAGTATGCTGAGGTGGATGGTTCAATTATTTTCAATTGTATCATTTCATTCAATTCTTTCTCGACTTGTGCTTGATAATGAATAGGAATAGGATACGGTCTTACTCTGATCGGATTATGATCAGTAAATAAATAAATGCCTATACGACTGGTCCATGATGATCTTCTTCCTTCTGGTGCTTTATCTCTCCATATTTTTGATAGTAGTCTTGGTAAGCCTTCCTTTTACATGCTTCCTAAGGTGCATAAAATTGCTTACCCTGGTAGGCCTATTGTTTCAGCATGTTCTTGTCCCACTGAACGTATTTCGGAATTCTTTGATAGTATTTTCCAGCCTTTAGTCGCCAATCTGCCTTCTTATTTGAAAGACATTACTCATGCTATCACTACTTTTGATTCGATCAGATTCACGCCTGATCGTACTTACCGTCTTTTCCTCCTAGATGTTTGTTCCCTTTATACTTCTATTCCACATGCTGATGGTCTGAAGGCACTCCAATTTTTTCTCGACCAGCGTACTGATCTTACAATAAGTACAGGTCCGCTTCTTCGCCTTGCTGAGTTGGTTCTTATTCTCAACTCTTTTGAGTTTAATGGCCAATTCTTCAACCAAATTAGTGGCGTCGCTATGGGTACTAAAATGGGCCCTAGTTACGCTTGCCTGTTTACGGGCCACTTTGAATATTTGGTCTTTCAAAGTTATGATGGACCAATACCTGAGTTTTACCGCCGCTATATTGATGATGGTATTGGTATTACAGACATGTCTGAGGTAGACCTCCGTCGATTTATTGACTATGTTGGTAATTTCAATCCTGCCATCAAATTCACTTCTGAAATCTCTACGACCTCAGTGAACTTCCTTGACATCACTGTGACTATTAGTCCTACTTGTCTTAAAACGTCTGTCTATTATAAGGCTACTGATCATGTCAACCAAATTGCTACAAAAACCACTGCTACAAAAGCATGTGAACGCTTGGCTCAGGCTTCCTGTAGGTGACCAGCTACAGCTTTGGCTCAGGCTTCCTGTAGGTGACCAGCTACAGCTTTGGCTCAGGCTTCGTGTAGGTGACCAGCTACAGCTTTGGCTCAGGCTTCCTGTAGGTGACCAGCTACAGCTTTGGCTCAGGCTTCCTGTAGGTGACTAGCTACAGCTTTGGCTCAGGCTTCCTGTAGGTGACCAGCTACAGCTTTGGCTCAGGCTTCCTGTAGGGGACCAGCTACAGCTTTGGCTCAGGCTTCCTGTAGGGGACCAGCTACAGCTTTGGCTCAGGCTTCCTGTAGGTGACCAGCTACAGCTTTGGCTCAGGCTTCCTGTAGGTGACCAGCTACAGCTCTGGCTCAGGCTTCCTGTAGGGGACCAGCTACAGCTTTGGCTCAGGCTTCCTGTAGGTGACCAGCTACAGCTTTGGCTCAGGCTTCCTGTAGGTGACCAGCTACAGCTTTGGCTCAGGCTTCCTGTAGGTGACCAGCTACAGCTTTGGCTCAGGCTTCCTGTAGGGGACCAGCTACAGCTTTGGCTCAGGCTTCCTGTAGGGGACCAGCTACAGCTTTGGCTCCAGGATCCATAAGGAGCCACAAGGAAAATGATTATGGGGGTGTGCGTGCGTGTGCGTGCGCGTGCGCGTGTGTGTGTGAAAAACGTACCCAGCCTTTAGAACCGTGTAAATAAAATGGAAATATTCATCACCATCATGTGACGTATTCTTTCCAGAACGTTGTCTCCATTACAGCTGCTCTGAACGCATCACAATTCTGGGCAAGTCGACCTGCATCAGCCAAAGACAAGTTCAGACTCTCTGTGATGTCCTGGGTCCACTGTCGTCTAGGTCGACCCCTTCTCCTTCGACCATGCCTTCCATCCCTAATTTTTCCATACTATTCTGTCTTTTTATATGACCAAAAAATGTCAGCTTCCTTATTGCGATGGTATTAAGGAGCCAATTTTCCTCTACGTTTATGGAAATATTAAAGAAAGTTAATGAAAGTAATTTAAAACAAGGTTTCATAAACTAGACTTTGTTGATGTTAAAGCTGAAGGTAAACATAAACTAGACTTTGTTGATGTTAAAGCTGAAGGTAAACTTAATCTTATAGCAGATACTCCCGGAGGGAATTGAAGTGCTAGAGATAATCCATCCATTTTGCTATAAAACGATTTCCAGCTTTAATAGGTGATCAATTTCCTTCCTCGCTACGTTTGCCTTTCCCAACTCGAGAGCATTTACACCTGGGTAGACTAGCGACTGATCCAAGTTCATGCGCAACCTCATATTGGTCACCTTGTACGACATGCTTGAGGGAACAGTGGTCTTATTCTTTCTTTGTCTCCTCAAAGACCCCCGGGAACGACACAGGAATCTCCAGTATCATCCAGGTCACTATATGTCACAATAAACCTGGGACAACGTTTTTTAATCAGATTTTTCTAACGGCACAGTTACCAGGTTCCGGGTTCAAAACCTGTTGCCGTGATGCTCCATCTACCTAGCTTTAAATGTGTACCTGATTCTCCTCATGAGTTAGGGAAGACAAAGGCAGCGAGGAAAAGAATTGGTCACACCCCCTCATAAAGTTAAATCAAGTACAGAGAAGTCTCTAACTCTTCACTCCTCTACAGCAGTATGTGCTATGGGATTACATTTTCTTCTAATGCACTCGTCGTTTTTAAACAAAAAATATACAGATTAATAATAAGAACAACAACAACTGATTCACCACTCCTGTTATTTGAGCCTGGGCGAGATGCAGTGTAACTGTTTTGAATAGTAAAAAATAACACTTCACCTTTCACGCGAGGCTGCAATTAAATTGCTTTGATACATGGGAACAGAAGTCTCGATTTCATGGTCTTGTGATCTGTCGCTCAAGCAGCAGTGTTCGAAGTCTTAAGTACCGCCTGTTTGAAGGAAGCGCCCTCACGAACTTCATAAAATGAATCCTTATGGGGATAACGTTTGCCCGCTCTGATGATCTTGAAAACAAAACACTAAACGCTTGCGAGAGCACGCACCGCTATGATCAGATCTTCCAGGGGTAACGGTCCAAAAAGTGAACATGGCAGGACTTTCAAAGGCGCAGCAGCTACCTAGTAATTTACTAACCTGAATGAGTGGTTCCAATGAGAAAGTTAAGATTAGATAAGCATTTGTGCAGTCCAGGCTAGATTGCTGTCAATGCGGGTTTCATAAAATTCTTCTGTAAACAATTCTGTCAGGAATAGTGTTTAATAGCTATAATTTTGGGAATCGGTAGGAAAAGGTTACTGTCTTTTTTTCCCCTCTTCAACTCTTTTCTTTTCATAAAACACAAACAATTTGCTTTTACAAATATTGTCTCAATTTTGCTAGAAAACGATTGGTTTTGCCCTACTTATAAACCCGCCTACGTAATACCTACCCATACAACTAATTACCTTCCTTTGTACCTATGTACTTACCTCCTTACCTACCTTTGACCTCTCTCAATTAATTATTTTGCATTCTTGGCGATGGTTCTCAGTCATTCTCAACTCATAAAGGATCGGAAGGCGAAGCACGTGCGTTAAGGAAATAGGAGGCTGAAAGGAGGGAGAGAACGAAAGATACACACAGAGAGAAAGAGAGAGAGAGAGAGAGAGAGAGAGAGATTGAGAGAGTGATAGAGAAAGAGAGAAAGAGAGCGTGAGGAAAGTTCAGCTTAGAATCATAGCGGGTAACGAAGACAGAGAATCACTTTGGAAATTGATGAGGCATTATAGAGTTCCCCTGAAGATCATTAATTTAATAAAGAAAACATATGAAGACATGACATGCAGAGTTCTTCATGAAGGACAGCTTACAGAACCATTTGGGATAAGAACAGGAGTGCGACAGGGATGCCTCTTGTCTCCATTTCTTTTCTTGCTGGCAATAGATTGGGTTATGAGATCATCGACAACACACAACAGAAATGGAATCCAGTGGACTCTGACTAAGCAGTTGGATGATCTGGATTTTGCTGATGACTTGGCTCTTCTGTCCCATAACCGTAATCAGATGCAGGACAAATTGAAAACACTCGATGAGAGGTCACAGCAATTGGGTCTGAAAATACACAGGGAAAAGACAAAAATAATGAGAATAAATGCAGGTAATGATAATAGGGTTGAACTTGAAGAAACACCAATACAAGATGTAGAATCATATACGTATCTTGGCAGTAATATAGACAAAGTTGGAGGGACAGACAGCGATATCAAAATAAGAATACAAAAGGCAAGAGGAGCTTTCATTGCATTGGGAAATATATGGAGATCAAGAGAAATAGGATCCAACACGAAAATAAGAATCTTCAACTCAAATGTGAAGTCAGTCCTATTGTATGGCTCTGAGACATGGAGAACAACAAAGACAACAACCAAAAAGCTACAGACTTTCATAAATGGGTGCTTGCGTAGAATAGAGGGATTAAAATGGTATGACAAGGTTACCAACGTAGAACTGATGACAAGAACTAGACAAGTGCCAGTGGAACAAGAGATGAGAAGAAGACGATGGCGATGGATAGGACACACACTGAGGAAACCTGTTGATAGCATTACAAGGCAGTCCTTGTTCTGGAACCCGCAGGGCAAAAGAGGCAGAGGAAGACCAAGAAGTACATGGAGAAGAGAGTTGGAAACAGAGGTGAAAATGATGAGGAGAACATGGAAAGAACTTGAGATGATGGCACGTGACAGGAGGACTTGGCATGTGTTTGTTGAAGGCCTATGCTCCTTTGGGAGTGGAGGGTTATGATGATGATGATGATGAACGAAGAGACATACAACTGTTAAATGCTAATAAGCAGACATATACTTGTTATATACTAATAAACAGATATGCAACCGTTAAATGCTAACAAACAGACATACAACCGTTAAATGCTAATAAACAGACATACAACTGTTAAATACTAACAAACAGGCACACAACTGTTAATACTAATAAACAGACATACAACCGTTAAATACTAACAAACAGACAGACAACTGTTAAATACTAACAAACAGACATACAACTGTTAAATACTAACAAACAGACTTATGCTTGTTAAATGCTAGCAAATAGACATACAACTGTAAAATGCTAATAAATAGACATGCAATGAAATGAACATTCCTTGTAATGTTTATGATAGACCATTTTGACCAGACTACAACAGCTGATCCAAGCAGGTACAAAATCTCTGTACGGGATTCTCATACCTGATAGCATTTTTGTTATTTCGAATCACTGCCCATTCATTTTATGGAACTCTTACTCACCTCCAACCAGCGGTCACAGTAGTAGTTAAGTTTCATCAGTTACAGCAAAACACAACTCTTAAATTACATCGACCTTTATATCTCCCCTCACCGCTTGGCGACCTGTGTCAAGTCAGTTAATTTAATACAGTCCACTGGAACCCTACTTTGCATAATTATTCAGAATTTCATAAACGGGTCTTCTGTTGGCCGTTGAATTTAACATGCGAATTTTTGATCGTAATATTATAGAAAATGGTCTGACGAAAGCAAAATGTAAATCAGGGTTATTATTACAAAGGTAAGGGAATAATGCGGTACTGTTATTAGTGCTATTTGGCGTTCCCCCCCCCCCTCTTTATCTCTGAGGAGACAAAGAAAGAGGACGCCTTTACTTTCCCAGGGTTGTCTTTGTAAGAACCGACTTATGTGAGGTCGTGTTAATGTTCCAATCCCCTCCTGTAAAACAGGGGCACCAAACTCGATTCTTATATGGGCCGCAAAGAGACGTCACGAAGTTGAGAGAACCGTACCCTAGCTATGCTAAATGGTTGCGTCACACATACACACACACACACACACACACACGCGCGCGCGCGCGCACACACACACACACACACACACACACACACACATATATAAGCACAAATATATTTATACAATATCACAAATTTGTAATAGATTAACGAGGCCATATAAAATATAATCGACGAATGTATCAGTGCTTATAGTAGTAGAAATCTGTAATTCTAGTCGATATAAGACTCCAAGGCTGCTTGCTAGTTTGAAGGGTATGAGAAATAAACAAGGATAAATCATAACACACAATGCCTACGCACAATTTTTCCAAAATCCTACTGCTTCGCTGGCCCAGGACAAATTGCAGCTGTGTGCTACGGCAGACCAAACTCCTGAACACATTCTCCAAAACTGTCCAACCCATGACGATCCATGACACCTGGTCTGGCCAGGGGATGCTGAGCTCAAGCAGAATCTATGGGGCTGCAGCGCTGACCTGAAAAATAGACTGTGGAATTCGTTCTAGCGACAGGCCTGCAGATTTAACATGACTACAAACTAAACGCATAAAAAGACGAAGGTTATCTTGTACCCATGCATGACCAGGACAGTAGAGATGGCTACTGTGTTTATGTGTCGAAACAATGTGTCGAAACTGCGTCGTACCCGAACTATTCGATGCGCAGATTTTTGCGGTGTCGAAACAGTGTCACGTCCTGTCTGTTTTGCAGAGACACATTGTCTCACGCAGATTCGACACATAGCCTGCTTCGAACAGCAGCTTCAGTTCCCGTCTGCTTCGCTGTTTTGCAAAAGGCACACTGTATCATTGTCTCATGTGTCAAGCGTGCGCTACATATGGCGTTCATAGATAGTATGGAAAATCAAACAAGTCATAATTTTTTTTAAAAATAATTCCTCAGGACTGAAAGAGGCTTACTACTATTAGGTGTCTGCTCGGTTTGAGTTGAATCATTGTCGCTGACTGTACCTATTCTAGTTTTATATAATGTGTCATTATTACTGTTATTATTATAATTTTTTTCACTTTTACTGCAGCTGTCAGCATGTTCCCCTTGCATATCATCATAATGAAAACGACTGTGTAAAATTCTTAACAGTGGTCACACGAAATACCATAGATTTGTACTAACGAGAATAAGTAAATCTGCATACTAGGGTGTCACGACTCATGTCTCATTGTTTCAGTTAATTTACTTGTAGTCTGCTGTTTCGAAACAGTTCCATAGTTTTTTTTCATCCAAGCGCTAATTATACGCATGTTACGGTACTCTTGATTCCTGACTTCAGGCGCTCTCGTAAGAAAACGTGTTTTGTTTATATACATAAAATAGTGTTTAAAACTTGTGTTCAACCTCATTTAATCTTCATTTATGGCGGGGAGAAGCCCTGTTTGGGATTATTTTGTAAAGATCAAAGACAACAAAGTAAAATGTAACGTGTGTTCTGGTATTTTATTATTCAAGGGTTCGTCAACTTCAAGTATGACTAGGCACTAGAGATGGCTAGTGTGTGTATGACGGTATGTGTCGAACAATGCTTCGAAACAGCGAGCGATTCGACACTTCCTGCTTGTTTCTTTCGTCTGCCTCGCTGTTTTGCAGCGACACACTGTCTGAGCCTATGTAAAATTTGAATCAACCGTTCGGAACATTAGTATGGAATATCAAACATGTCATATTTTTCAGGGATGTATTATGATGACTTGATTTTACAAGTGATATTATTTTTGCTGAGAAGTTATAGACACTGGAAATTGTGTCAGTGTTGCAGTTGTCAATGTTTTAGGCGCGATGTTAAAGTTGAAAGTGTCAGTGTATTCGTATAAATGTAATATACACTTTATTAGCTCTGCTGATATGTGTACTCGGTGTGGATTTGAATCATTGTCTACCAAATCTAGCTTACTCTAGTTTGATATCATGTGTTATTATTACTGTTATTATTATTGTTGTTTTTTATTATTTTCCCCTATACTGCAGCTATCATCATATCTACGTTTTATTACATCATAATGAAGACTTGTGTAAAAATATTGAATTGTGGTCACACGAAACGCCATAGATTTTCACACACGACAGTAAAAACAGAGGAAAGTGTCTCACACAGTTCATGTATACCCGCGCCGGTACTGTCTATAAGAGACTTCTTTCTCCCCGATACGGGCAATTGTGTCGTTGTGTCGTTGTGTCGACTCACTGTTTCGAAACAGTTTAAATCACTGCGCTAACTGTTTCGAAACAGTTGAGTGTGTCAATTTGCCCACCTCTACAGGACAGTAGATCCACACGGTAGCCATCCCTTTTGGACCCTCCGAAACATGGACTGAGAGTCTAACAACAGAACTGCTCTTGTTAATTAAGTTTCAGATAGCCACCTCAGGGCCGCAGTAAGCTGCTTCTACCTCCATTCTCAAGCTGGAGGCTGTTGTCATGTCAGCCTCGCTATGTTCAGCGATCCTGTTCTTAACTCTAGCCTAGAAGACCCGTCCTGATTTCTCACCATGGACTACAGACCCATCAGTGTATGATCTGGCACTGAGGCAGATCATAGATTGGCATTAGTACTGGGGAAGTTAATAAAAATAGTGCTAGTACTAAGGCACACTATAAACGTGAGTGAAGGTCTGAAGCAGATGTACTGTACAGTATAACAAATGTGATATTAGTAATCATGGTAATAATAAATGTAACCTGGGGACGACATGACCTCATATGAACGGACAAGACTGATAATAGAAAATAACGTATGTGGATTAAAAGAAAGAAAAACAAACAAACAAATAAACGAAGAAAGAAAAGAAGAAAGAAAGAAAGAAAGAAAAAGACAAAACTTCAGAGCAAAGGAAGGATAACAGACACCATGCACTCTAAATTTCCGTTCACTTCTAACAAAGGTCATCATAAAACTATCATTTACATTGGCCATCGCAGGATTCACATAACCAATGATCCCACTTATGTTTACCTGTTTAGTGTCCGGCAACTGTACAACTATTTTTGATCCACCAACAACCCAGGCCTGAAACAGTTCAGTGACCTGACCACTCTACGGAAATGGAATCAGCAACATCACAACATGACTAGATTCTGCATAAAGAAATCCAGTGTCATCCAGGCTCAGCTTGTCCTCAATGTCTGCTGAAGAGACAGAAGGACCTTGTTCACAAAATTACTGATATTCAGGTGTACAGTTGCAAAACTCCACTTAGGTGGTCTCCGTTTTCCGAGTTTGTTCATCTTACATCTCACGTGCACGCCGACTTGGAGACAGGTGATTGGTGGAGCTAGTTCGGCCAAAAATTGGACATTTGACAAATAAACTGGAGGATGCTCTTTGATGGAGATGCTACATCGACTGTCAGCGACCAAGAGACTTAGAGCTGTCACGGGCCTCTAGAGATGTCTGTACTACGAAAGATTTCGTTTGTCACAGTGTATTTTTCACACTCCGAAAGTTTTATGAAAAATTTAACAACCAGTATTTTTTAAGTTCCTTTCCTGATGTATTATCCATGACCGGACAGTTTTGCTCAGCGTTTGAAGTACTCGACTTCCGGTTGCATGACACTGAATTATTGGTGAAGTGCCCACTTTGATGAATATCTTCATGAATTTTTATTTAACCAGCAACATATTAATGAAATACCATGCGGAAAAAAATCAAATAGATAAATTACCACTGGGACGAACACGCTTATAAATTACCACTTATTAGCACATATTCATACATAACTACTAATATAATTCCTCTAATCAGACCTAAATATCTTTTATATTTGGAGATGCGCCCTAATATATCCGACTATGTTGAACGGGACGCGCCTCGCCAAAACGAGGCAACACTTTATTTAAATTTTTAAAAATGTATAACTACTGAAATGTTCATGAATTACCCCTCACATGTGAACACGTTGCTACACAACAGCAACATATTCATGAACTAGCAATTTAACTGAAAGAAAACAAATAAAAACTCAAGAACACCAACAACAGTGATTCATGCACTCATTCATTACTCATCAGCTCCATTTGAAGCCTGTCTCCGTTTCTCTTCTCCGTGAGTTTTTCAACTTCTCTTCTCCGTGAGTTTTTCTACTTCTCTTCTCCGTGTGTTTTTCCACTTCTCTTCTCAATGTGTTTTTCCACTTCTCTTCTCAATGTGTTTTTCCACTTCTCTTCTCAATGTGTTTTTCCACTTCTCTTCTCCGTGTGTTATTCTACTTCTTTTCTCCGTACGTTTTTCCACTTCCTGTCTCCGCGTTTTTTTTTTCTCCCCCATTTCTCTTCTTCGTGGGTTTTATCCACTTCTCTTCTGTTTTTTTCCATTTCTCTTTCTAGTGTGTTGTCCACTTCTCTTCTTCGTGTGTTTTTCCACTTCTCTTCTCCGTGTGTTTTTCCACTTGTCTTCTCCGTGTGTTTCCGCTTCTCTTCTCCGTGTGTTTTTCCACTTCTCTTCTCCGTGTGTTTTTCCTCTTGTCTTCTCCGTGTTTTTCCACTTCTCTTCTCCTTGTGTTTTTTCACTTCTCTTCTCAGTGTGTGTTTCCACTTCCCTTCTCCGCGTTTTGTTTCCATTTCTCTTCTCCGTGTGTTTTTCCACTTCTCTTCTCAGTGTGTTTTTCGGTCTCCCTACATTTCTTTGGCCTTCATGATTCTAGAACAAAAACTCTAATTCACCTGGTTTCCACAATATGTGTTCAATCCAACGCCAGTGCTTTGTTCCCCCTCCCGCTCTCCCCCCCCCCCCCCCCCCCCCCCCCACTTTATTTTTTTTCTAGTTGTTTCCATAAGTCTTACTTGATGAACTTGCCATATTATTTCAATCCTTCTACTCCGCACAAGCACTTTTTATTCAAATTCATACAGTAGAAGTGCTTTAACATGCGAGTCGAATATTCATTCTTATTTCTGTGTTGAACTAGGTTTTTTTTTTTTTGCCATTTACTTGCTAGTGGCGTGAACACCCCCGCCCCCTTTCTTTTGTACTCTTTATTTTAAAATCACAGTATGTTCTTCCAACTTTGTCTATGTTGCTGCCAAGACATCTTAATGTTTCTCTTAATGTAATCTGGATATCATTTGCCTCATAATCTTTGTCTTTTCTTTGTGTATTTTCAGACTTAATTAATTACGCCTTTCTTCAAATTATCTTATTTTGTCTTGCATCTGGTTCACGGTTATGGGACATGAGACCCAGGTCACCCACAAAATCGCTCTCAAAACATTTTCTCACTTTTAAACACCGCTGGACAATGACCTGGTCAGCAGAGAGAAACGACAACGAGAGCAGGAGAGAGTGGACAGATAGTGAGGGGACAGATTGTGAGGGGACAGATAGTGAGGGGACAGATTGTGAGGGGACAGATAGTGAGGGGACAGATAGTGAGGGGATAGATTGTGAGGGGACAGATAGTGAGGGGACAGATAGTGAGGGGACAGATTGTGAGGGGACAGATAGTGAGGGGACAGATAGTGAGGGGACAGATAGTGAGGGGACAGATAGTGAGGGGACAGATAGTGAGGGGACAGATAGTGAGGGGACAGATAGTGAGGGGACAGATTGTAAAGGGACAGATAGTGAGGGGACAGATAGTGAGGGGACAGATAGTGAGGCGACAGATAGTGAGGCGACAGATAGTGAGGGGACAGATAGTAAGGAGACAGATTTTGAGGGGACAGATAGTAAGGGGACAGATTGTGAGGGGACAGATTGTGAGGGGACAGATAGTGAGGGGACAGATAGTGAGGGGACAAATAGTGAGGGGACAGATTGTGAGGGGACAGATAGTGAAGGGACAGATTGTGAGGGGACAGATAGTGAGGGGACAGATTGTGAGAAAGTGTTGAGGAAGGAAGAGACTAATAAAGAAATAGTAAAGCTGGTTTGGAGACAGCAAGGGTAAGAGAGAGAGAGAGTCGGATTTTGCAGATAACGAGAAAGCGGGGTGAAGTGACTTCTACCTAAATTAAAATAACCCTCAGACACCAAGATTGATAGAAATGATATGCGATATTCTCCAGGTATACTATTACCCAAAGTCAAATACCACTGAGTCCTGTGGTAAATGGTAGCATTAAATCTTCCGCTTCACGTGTAATGGGCTTTTCTTTGTGCTAGTCAGCAGGCTTAAATGTTTGTAGTTCATTCACCCTAACCTCGGGTTTGAACTAAGCACTCACCAACTGCAGTAGTAATCTCCCGGCGGACGCCATACGCTCACATAGAACATACATTCCAGAAGGGAATGAGACCTTTTGTCTGTATTCCCGGTCTTCAGTATAATCTTTAGCAATATTATCACTTTGCCATTCACAAGTTACGCTTCAATATGACTTTTCCATTAGAGCTCAAAAGAAGTTCTGTGGCAAGATTTCGTGCGTTATCACTGAGGTCTTGAAATATGGTTATATAGAAGAATGGGGCGCATCTCATGGAAAAAGAAGAAAACAAATAAAGAGGTCATAGAAAAGATAATAGTGAAGAGAGAAATAATGAATGAAATCACAAAGTTAGACAGGTCATGTAACAAGACGTAACTCCTTGCTGAAGACCATAATGGAAGAAAGAGTTGACGGCACATTTACATGAGGAAGACAGCAACTTAAGTGGGAAGGTAACAACAAGAGATGGACATGAAAGAGTCTTTCAAAGTGTGCAATAAAGTCAAGAGACAGAAACCATTAGACATCCAATGCAGCCGGCCTTCGATGGGAACGTGACAGCTGATCTGATCACTGAAAATAACAGTCTGACTTGATGACTACTAAATCAATTTAACAAGTTAAATGACCTTTTGATAGTGCTACTGCCTAATATAGGCGTTTCAAGTGAAACTATATTATACAAACTGGACCTTATTAAACCTAAGATGACCAATGATATTTTGGTTTCACCTGTGAATATCGCCTTCCGAGCTCAGTTTCAGTTGTGTTTTTCTTTTTGGCTTAATTAACGTGTGAATGTTTCTGTTCTACAAGATTCTGTCGCTCATAATTTAAGGTCATTCAGTTTTCAGGCTTTATCTTACGTCTTTGATGAGAGATGTTTCTAGTCTTTCTGCTATTCTGAATGTGCCGGCGGCTTATTTGCCATTGGATTTTTTTTTTTTTTTATTTCTTTTGTCGTCACTTGTTTGTAAGAGAAGGCTTCCGAAGTAAGACAACAAAATTTGTGAACAATTACCCCATCTAGTCCAGCTCCTTGACGTGGAGATGGGGCTCAAGTACAGCCATCAGCACCCCCTGGGCTCCACCACCCCCCGTCAACCATGAACCCCACCCCATTGAGTAAAATACCCATAATCCCCCCCTATAACCCATTATAAAATATATTCCTCAATCCAATCAATAATTCCTTCTTACTCCATAGCACTCACATACAAACCCCCGTCCACACCGTAAAGATCAGTAACAACCTATCCAACTATCCTTTTCCCATTATAACCACTCCCCAACTTCACCCACCACCCACCAAATCAATCACAACAAAAACCACGAAACATTCAATACCACTATGTATCAATCAACCATCATTTCCTCATCACCTGCAATTCACTCCCCTACTCTCATAGTGTGTTCTCAATGTACTCTGCCTGTGTAAACTACAAGCCTGATCCACACAAGCTAAAACCTAACTGTTTTATCTGATGTGTATCACGCAGCATCGCGCGACGATAATCGTCATGCTGCCAAAAGTCTTTGTATACTCACTATACTATAGACCAGTGTAGATTCTATGCTTTGACCAAGATAGACTCTTCGAGACACACTACCGTCCCCAATATTTATAAATTCTGCGCGTAGACTCATTTTTCGTTACTACTATTGAAACGAGCTCGCATCAACTGTCATTACACATATCCATTTGTCTGTTTTTGCTTCTTGTGTGTGCACTATGACCATCTACAGTACTATACTCACACAGCGCGCTCGACTTTCACCAAGTGTGAAAATCTCCTTATCGCCTCGTATATCATCCCATGTTGTAGTCCTTATTATATCGCTTGTGTGAGACTCGCATACTTAGCCGAGTACACACTGCGCTGTTTCGAGTAACGCTATTCAATCCCTTGCTATTGTTCCAGGATAAGCATAGACATAACTAGAAACGTTGATGTCGTCTCTCCGACGCATGATAGTATAATTCGAGATAGAATATCTATTGTGCATACTCGCCCTCCAGCTATCTACTCTCGCGCTCTCCAACATTCCGATGCGCTAGCTATAACTATGCACCATACCACACACTACCATAATTGGTATCTAGCCCCTATACAATTATACATAACTTTCATACTCTTTTAATTGATTGCTCAGGCTTCGCACACCTCACAATCTGACTCGTAGAATGAATGGACGCGCGATAGATCGCATCACTCTTCTTGCTCCCACTATCGCATGTGACTGTCTCACAGCTTAGTCAATGCTACAACTTATGTGCCATCGTGATCAGTATTTACACTTCACTTTCCTTTTTTACCTGCACCTTAGGAGATGCCCTGACTATAACCCACAGTCTTGATCCAATTCAGCCCTGTAATCGACAGTGTTGTACTTACATGTATCACCTCAACGATCTGTTACCGCATGTGACGCATGTCCTATGACACACTCTCGTCATCCTTGAATGTCAGAGAATAAATTCTCCATCACCACAAGTGACATCAGATGAGACGGCATAATCATCACTCTTATAATGCATAGTCATTTCTTACTCGATTCAGCCCTCGTCGAGCATTCATCCATCACTTGAATCGTAGATTATGCACATCAAGTACATGCACTCTCACTCTGCTTACATCTAGCTCAGACGTGACACTTAACGTCCATATTCTGCTCTCTTGTACACTGCTGTGCGAGAGGTAGACAAGAACTTTCTTAAATGTAGGCGTATAGACCATATCTTAACAGTACTATTATGCACGCGTAGTCATGTCGAGTGCAATAAGAGAAAGGCAGTTAATCATAGGATCTATAGTTTCACAGTTTGGCCACTCCGAAGTCACACCCGTTCACTGATCGCTGTGAGCTAGGTGATGTGCGTACTCCTGCAGATCCACTCCAATCTTGTGATTATAGGCAGCTGTTATCGCGTTGCCAGTGGACTTCCCCATGTATCGAGTGATCACATCTCAGACTGCTCCTGACTCAGATGCGATTCCATCACTATTACCTCAAGAGTATACTACTCAGTGACTACCAATTGCTCCTACCGTATGGCGCTCTCTCTGAGGCTATGGAGATGGATACTCCCTTACACATACCTCTACAAAATGAAGCCTTTAATCAGTGGCTGCACTAACAGTTCATCAGTCGAGCATAACACTCTAATACACTTGATAATGCAGAGTCATATCGGATAAACACACACGCTCCACGCGATCTCTGACCACCCATTATTTAGATCGATGTTCCCTCATTAAATACCTGGTGACATCGAATGTCCGATCTTCACTATTCCTGAACGTACAGTTAAACAATACATGCGAGAATTTGTCCATATCTCGTAGATGAGTTAGTCTCCTCGTTGAATCTCACCTTCTAATAACGCTGTACTCATTCTATTGATTGTATCTCATATAATGTACTGTTGTGTCTGTCTGACACAATGCCGTGCTGGAGAATAGATCTAGGTCTTTCTCATCACTGAATGACGACTTCTCGCACATGAACTCAGCTCGTGCTTTGCTCTCGCTATAGTCAGCACTTTGAAAATCCCTTCCCAACACTTTAGTTTGTCCATAAAGTCTTATCTCAGGCGCTATAACTCCAGACTGAGCTTCTCTAAGCTATACATTTTTTGTGTCGCTGAATATAGTCTCTTTACTGTGATATTTGTCGACCTTCCTACGCAATCTTATCTACTGACAGATGTAACGTCTAGTTCTCACATAGTACTGACACTCTGTTTAACGTAGTGTAGAGCGCACTCTCGTCGTCTCTAGTCTCAGTGTTCCAGTGAATGATACTCATCTGTCAGATATTAATACACTATTAATCTTGTCTGACACACGTTCTCGTGTGACTCATCTGACGCTTAGCGATGACGCAAACGAGAAACCCCGACATGAGGAGATATATGAAGATATCATAAGCGTACTTCTCGAACAAGCATGCTGATCCTTGCTTGATCTTATAGAAGCTATTTCGTACTCTCATTGATTCGCGCTGCGACTTTGCGATGAGCTCCAAGAAAGATCTAAAGACGCCAGGCATGAACAATCTCCTCCACGATGCAAGATTCAGTGAAACTAATAGATGATTCAGTCACTCACTGATAATAAACTCTCCTCCCCCAATCCCTCACTTCCAATCCCCCAGAAATATCAGCCAGAGAGGCATCTCCTATGACATGTCAAGCAATTTCAGCTATGAGACAGCGGTTACCCCATGACCAATGACCTGGTTTCTGGCCAAATCTGTAGTGGAGCATTGAGCGGTTGTCCGACTCAGAATCCGTCACAACTGTGATAAGATAAATAGAACCCCCCAACAACCCCAGATCCGTATATGATGTGACCATGATGAAATGAGTTTGTGTTCCCATGTGATGGTTAATGACACTAGTCATCGACGGCTTCGAGAGATCCAGTTAACTGCCGGAGATGTAGACTTCCCCCAGAGTGTGTAAAGAGACTCGTGTCCATGAGATACTGATAGAGCGGTATTATATGCTTGCGCCTCTCCATGAGATTTCATTTTTTCACCCCAGATACTCTCCTAGAGCAAACTCGTACATCTCTATATCTATGTTTTTAGTTGCTTGTATCCCCCAGTGTGTGTCTCGTAAGAAGCAGGTAATAGTGGACGTGATGTAGGACTCTAACCATTATTGATCGCGGTGCTGTTACGTCAGATAGATAGAGAGAATACTCGCACGTCTTAGGCCTCTCTATACTCGCATAGAGATGGACACAGGTAGCGAACCTTAAATACAGTGCTATGGTGTCTTAGACTAATTAACTAGACTGCAACTGAGAACCTCAGTAGCCTCGCCCCCCCAGACGATACAGAATCCTAAACCTTTTGAATAGCCTAAGTAGAGTAGTACTAGTGCTCAACGCTGACTTGTCAAATGCGCGTGGCTGGGTACGTCTAAGTCTGACAGATACATTCATCCTTCAACTGGGTTGAAGATGTTGGTACGTATGTCGCTGCTCTCGAGACACTGGCTCTTTCTCAAGTGAAGGGCTGGATCATAGATATTGAGTCCCTCCTCACATGGACACATGTTTGTTTGTCCTCCTCACATAGACTGATGTTTTTTTGTCCTCCTCACATGGACACATGTTTGTTTGTCCTCCTCACATGGACACATGTTTGTTTGTCCTCCTCACATGGACACATGTTTGTTTGTCCTCCTCACATGGACACATATTTGTTTGTACCTACCGCACTTGGGCGCAGCTGACTGTTTGTCCTCCTCACATGGACACATGTTTGTTTGTCCTCCTCACATGGACACATGTTTGTTTGTCCTCCTCACATGGACACATGTTTGTTTGTCCTCCTCACATGGACACATGTTTGTTTGTCCTCCTCACATGGACACATGTTTGTTTGTCCTCCTCACATGGACACATGTTTGTCTGTCCGATTTTCATTTACAAAATGAAACATGTAAAGCATGTCGTCAGCAATCTGAGTTTGTATTGTTTTATGCACAGCCAACATACATCTTCTTCAAGGTTTTTGACAATCACACTCCATATTTGAATTTACAGTTTCAATTTTAACCAGACCACAAGGTATTTTATTTTTGGACATGTGCCGTATTATAACTGACGGACCTTAGGTCTCGGCTGACTCTGCGTGCCTCACCAAAACAAGGATGAACTCCTAAAAAACAATATTCCCACTTCTCTTTATCCATTCATTTTCTTTTTCGACAAAGCTTCCGAGGTTTACATAGAAAATTGTTAGTTTTGTACAGACTTCTGTTGTCACTGCTTTATCTTTCACATGCTCGGATTATTCTAGTCATCGCAGTCTGCTTGGATTTAAGATGTAGAATATGAAAGGTCACGTGTATAAACGTTGTAGTACTTGTATTCTGTTCGCTAGGAAACTATGTGTAGGTCGTATATAAAATAGTAAATGCATGTGTAAGCTAATAAATTAATTTATTTTAATGGGAAATAAGTCAAAATACTCTCGAAGAATATAAGGCTTAAAGACAAATAAATGACATGATTACATTAACAAATTAGTTAATGTGTCAGCGATATAGGTGGGAAAGAACCATCAAGAGATGGCAATAGACATAGAATGTCGCAACTCCTTTTAGCAAACTTATCTTAATATCAAGCGGTGCTAATAATCTCCTATGGATTTATTCATTTTGATAACTTATTCCATTGTTTTTTTTTTTAAGTAAGTGACCTTTAGTTTTGACCTCCAGGACGACCCAGAGTCTGCTGGGAGGACAACATTAGACAATCTTTGAAGGATCTAGCACTAGAATTGAACCAGGTCAGGAGGTAGACAGCCCATGGGATAGTATGGCGCTCTCTATTCCAAATCTCTACATCTCACGGTAGAAGAAGAGCGACCAAGTAAGTAAGTAAGACCTTTAGCTTTACAGGATAAGGTAGCCTCAAAGACAACATACCTTAGTTGTCTCTTATGACATTTTATATTGTCCATATTTCTGCACCTTGTATCAATAAAAAGCTTACATAACGCTTTAAGACTGTCATTTTAAATTTGTTAGCTATACGAGTGTATAGTCAAAGTTTGTCTAATGTTTTTCAATATAGCGTTGGGAGTTTCTACTCTCGCTTTGATTTTCCTTCACACCTGTCATTTCTTTGGTAACAAGTAACGAAGATATGAGAACCTTGTGAATTGTTCCAGTATCGTACCATTCATTCTTACTTCTCCTCTGTTCGGCATTTACGAATCCCCCCCGCCCACTGCTGGCATCAAGTCCATATTTATAACTGATACTGTGAACGTACTGCACCACTGCTCTTCACATGTGATTGCTACACATATTATGAACCCAGCTGTGAATGGGTACCTGACTTTGTTCTTTAGTTATGGAAGGCAAAGTAGTCACTATACCTCACAAAGCTGAGACCTAACATAGTGAAATCACTAACACATTACTCACCCTACAGCAGTATCTATTATGGGATTGCCTTTACCTTGCTAAACGGGCAATTTCTTGCAAGATCTTACGGTCACAGTTTGATTCCATATTTGCTGCTACGGACTCTCAGATGTTTTCACAAGGTCCAATGTCTTCAAGGTATTCGCTTAGTTTAGTATGATGAACTATTAGAAAGCCTTCTTATAATCTTCATCTTCAAGTACTATGTCTGGAGGCTGTCGCAGGTTGTCTCCATTGATCTGCAGTAGTGGTCCACGAATGACCTGACAGTGGAGTAAAAGGGATGAGTTTTCCAACGGTAGCAACCTTCGCTAAAGATTACTATTGGCAGAGGTATAAATATGAGGATGATGCTCCTATTTCAGGGAGCCTCACATGTGTTTTAGAACGGCAAGTACAGCAACTGTGTCTTCTAAGTTTGTTGGAAACTTTGAATTCCCCTCCCACTTATGTGACAAAAGTATGTGTCACGATGTAACACTTGACTTGTATTTATTGAGCGCTCAGCCGAAAGTAAATCTGCAAAGTATTAACTGTATTATTAGCTCTGTATATATGTATTTTTTTTTTTTAATGAGGCATACGAGTGCAGACATCAAATTTAATCACCCAAGTTATCAACTGTTACTAATATATATATATATATATATATATATATATATATATATATATATATATATATATATATATATATATATATATATATCATACACACACATATACACACACATTTTTATTTATGAATTATTGTTGAAAAAAAAAACAAAGGTTACGAAACCACAAAAAAAAGTGAAAATTATAGAATCCAAACAGTTAAATAGGTTGATATATTAAAACCATTTTTTGTTAAGAGAAAATTAGTTAATTAATGTGCAAAATATAAACCCAAGAATACAGTCATCCCGCCAATTAACTCTAAACCAAAAAAAACAAAATCACGTCGTCCCAAAATGTAAAACATCACCAAAGACCCATATACTGACCCCAATCCACAAACTCTTCTCGCCATTTTAAAATTAAAGATTAACTAATTAACCAACACACTCCCCCCACAAACTGACCCTTCGGACTAACCCCAGCAGAGGCTCACACCCATTGATCATTGCACCCCCTACCTTCACTCCCACAAAATAATGCTTACACTTATACTCCCATTAACCAAATCCTCACCCCCTACTATAACCAAACTCCCCATTACCAACCCTCTCTCCCCCCCACAACCTACCCCAAAACACCCCCCCCATCCAACACCAAACCCCCCACCAACCCACCATCACCCCACCTATCAAACTATTCACACCCCACACGAACTCTCAAATCCCCCTCAAATAACTCCCCCCCTCTCCCCCCACCTCCAACTTCTCCCCCTCTTAAACTATCTCCTTAACATTGACCTACCCCACTCCCTCACCTCTCCCATCATCTCTAACACCCAATCCTCTCCCTTCATATACCACCTCTTAACATTTCAAACCTCGCCCTCCATCACCTCATTCCCAATATCCCAACTAAACTTTCCCTTCCCACCCTCTACCAACACATCACCTTTCACATTTCCACCCCCCTTCCCCTCTATTTCAACAACTATTCAAAACTTACCTCTTATTCTAAACTATCACCATATTAAAACCTCCCTACCATCCAACATCCTTTCCATTCAACTACCCATATTCTCACCTACAAACAATTCCATCTTATCCCTCAAAATACCTTCTTAATACCATCCTATCATTCCACAAATCTCTATACATAACCATTTATTAAATCCAATCTTCCACCCATCCTACAAAAAACAAACCCAGATTAAACTTCATATAATCCCCCGTTCCCTCTCACCACACAAGCATTCTCATAACTAAACAAATCCTCACAAACCCAACCACCCACACCATTTCGGACTCTTTATGTAAACCACCACAATAACACAACCCACCATCCCCCAATAAATTAAAACAATACCATAACCATACCTTACAAAATCCATCCACAACAAAAACTAACACTACCTCTCATCCACTTACACAATCACATCACAAATAACTATTGGTAACCCTCTCCCATACACCCTATCCCATCGGTCATACACACCCGACTAACTTACCTCTACCATTATTTATTACCAAACATTTTTATACCCCATATGGAAACCCCCCCCCCATGGCAATCACAGTACCCTCCTCCATTACTTCACCATCACATTACTCTATGGGGCAATCATCAAATAAACTAAATCCAACTACTTAAAGCCTTAAAATAATCCTAACATCACAAATCCTATCAAATACGAATCCCTATCTATAAAATTTAATCTTAATTTCCCTATAAAACCAAACCTTCCCTACCAAATTAATCACAACCTTTTATTCGAAAGGGACCCTATACATACATGGGACCAACGGTCTATCCAATATAAAACAACCTTATCAATCACATCCAACATTACACCCCATTCCAAAACACTAATTAACATTCCAAAATCACATAAATTCCATCCTACGCGCTATTATTTAAAGTAAACTTATACATACCTTCATTCTAATCACACCCATAACCCCAACACTACATATATCTTTCTAAATCCGAACAATCTTCTACCCTATACAACATATCAATAACCATCAACATATCACATCCCCCTTCTCATTACAAACATCATCAACAAAATAACTCCACTATCATACTTTATCCTACTATCTATATCCAATGCAACTATTACATCAGATCCACAATCCAATATATTAAAACAAATAAAAATTCATAATTCATGTACCCCCCTCCCTCGTGTCTACCCCAACACAACAAACACAACACCACTACCCAAACCCCCATCATAAAACCCAAAATACTATCCAATCTAAATAAACTTGCCCTGTAAAACTGTTCTCCATCATAACCATCCCCCATAATATACCTCTAATGCACATCCAAATCATACTTTCACCAAAACCTTTCACATCAACCTAAACATGCGGACTCTCATGCATTCCCTTAATGCTATTTTTCCCCCAGTAATTATACATAACACAACCAAGTATACCAATACCCTCTGTAACCACCCATCTCTTTCAATTATACCACTGGACACCTACAAATCGTTACATCCATCATTCCTCCTTCCTTCCCTCACCCCCTCTTGGTAATTCCAAGACAAATCCCAATATGCAAGTAATAATCCCTATAACAGAATCAAAACCTCCTTCAACCCCTATAATCTTATCCAATCCAAACAAAAAAAACCGTCACATTAAATAAAAACCATAAAATCTCCTTACTCCGATCTTCCTCACCTCAACCTTAAAATTCAAATACACCATTCTCATATCCCTCCCTATTCCCTTAACGTCCTCCTAACTACCATTTGATACACAAAACCCCAAACTACTCATCATAGTACTAAACTACCTTCAAATCCAATCAAACAACCAACAAAACCTATCACACAACTTCCCCACATTTACAAAGGTTTAAGATATCCCTTTCCCCCACCACTAGTAACCTTTTCAATAAAAATTACTATAATCCCCCACTGACAAAACCTTACCCCAATTAAACAATCAACCTCTTCTTCCCCCATCTCTCTGATTACATAAACACAAGCCTCCCAACTCGCAACCACCCCCATTGATTAGTACCCACTCTTTCCAAAATCTAAAGCTCTCGAACAACCCACCATTCATCCATAAAAAATCACAAAAACCCAACCCTCCGCTCTAAACCTTACACCATCTGTCCCTTCACTCTACTCATCTATAACCTAAAAAATAAAATCACATCTAATCCTACCTACCAACAAAATAAACTCAATTCACTATCCTTT
This sequence comes from Oreohelix idahoensis, assembly GCA_024509875.1. Taxonomy (NCBI): domain Eukaryota; kingdom Metazoa; phylum Mollusca; class Gastropoda; order Stylommatophora; family Oreohelicidae; genus Oreohelix; species Oreohelix idahoensis. Next base: position 247,365 of record JAMPIV010007867.1, on the reverse strand, counting down.
ACTCAAATCTAATACATAAACTCCTAACATCCACTATAAAACCCCACCACTATATGCCGCCGTACAACCACCCTTTCAAATTCCCCCCACACTCGCATTTACACAAACATACAATACAAAAAAACAAACAAACCCAACTAAACCCCTACCCAAATCAAACTAAACCGCAATCTGATTGTCCAACTCAAACTTAACCCCGCCCCGCCTCATGGATGGTAAATCCCCCTCTCCCATACATCAAACAACTATTAGGTGGGTGAAATCCTTATCCTTGTTTGCAATTACCTTACCCCACATCCTAATGGTCAATACCTCAACTTACCCTAACCAAAACTTAATCACCACCCACTAAATTTTGAGTTTACTAAACCTATCCTTCCCCACTACCTAACTCCCTACCATAACTCCTTTTCAACTCGGTCCATCCAAACCTTCTCACGGATTTTCTTTCGTACTCATTTGTTCAACCCCTTACACCCTCTTACATGAAATGAACCTGACCCTTTGTCCCCTCAAAAACTCCAAACCTCCCTACCACCCAAAACACTCCCCTTCTCATCCAAAATGACCCCATCCCATTTTCACTTAAAAATTGGATAGTAACCATATCTATTTTACACACCATGACCTCCCCTATATTTCAGAACCTACAAATTTTATTCTACATGAACACAATACCATCTCCCACCCAGAATAATAACACACACTATATAAACTGCCATTAAAAGACACTGCCACCGCGAACTTCCAGAACAACTACCATGACGCTACAAATAACTACAACTATTCCTATAGACTACACCCCTCCCGCTTTTATGACTAAAAACAATCCAAGTAACCCCCACAACATCATTAGTGCCACATCATCTAACTGTTCCTCATTTACCAGTACCCCCCCCCAGGAAGTACATAAACCAAATACCACAAAACATTAAACAATCCATTTTGGTGCCCAACACCTATCAATCACTCATCCAAACATTCCATACAAAAATAAAAACTCCAGATTCATAGGTAACAAGATAAACTAGATTCCTACCAACCTACCACCTCAATAATCAAATTTTCGCACATACAAGTGACTTAATAATTCTAACACAACTTCCCATTCCACCCTACACCTTACAATACAATACCATTGAGTCACTAGTACAATTCAAATAACTCAATTTCTTCATCACTCTCCTCCCATTAACACCTTCAATTAGTCCCAACCCCCCCACTACCCACTATGGGGGCTGTGATAACAACAATTACATCAACTCCTAAATATAACTCCCATGACAGATCAAACCTTACACAGACAAATATTTTCAACAATTCAAAACTCCTATAAAAACCCCAATTATCTTTATAAAAATTCTTGACATTAATAAATCACAAAATAATTTAAACCCCAAATTATAAATTAATCCATCATTAAACTAAGCACTAACACAAATAACCTAAATAACAAAACATTATCTCAGACTAACAAAACACAATAAATTATCCTACCCCATCCAAATTAAAAAACAACAAAAAGTACCTATCTACAAAATCAAAAATACAAAGGTCCATATCCCAAAATAGTTCAGTCTTCAAGGAAACATTTGTTATTTTCACTCTAAATCCACTAACAATAAGAACTTCCAAGACAAATCTTTCATGAACCACTCATTAAAATAATTCTCCATTCTATTAACAACAATCCAATTTCCCAATACAGACAAGACTCGTTACAATGCCATAAATAACAAAAATAATTCTCCAACATTATACAATACTCAACTTACAATAATAACTAACAAAAACAGATCCAACTCCGTCCAACTGACACATGCCAATACATACACCAAGACATTCCCATTAATAAATCATACCTCTCCTCTAAAACCACATACATATCAAACACCATTTCCATAACCATTAAACCCATATAAACACCAAAATAAAATACACCTTATCTAAATACTATTCCTCAACAATATTACTTAAATAACTCAATACTTCATCCCCCAATACATCCTCTAATTCAAATAACAATACCAAACAAACAAACGGGAGAATTTTGTCCATACATGGGACAAAAAACTCTCCATTAACAGATACTACAAAAAATAAGACAGACCAAAAAACACCAACCTGCGTTCCCCATATTCTGTGATGTCCCAATCCCGTAAATTCTTACCGTCCAATCGCTTAAACCAAAACATGCTATTTTGGATACTCAAACCTATCTTATGTAAGACTCAACGTCAGTGCAATATTACATACAGCTCCGGGACAGACCAAAATCAACTCACGCCTCCCAATATTTGATGATCTGGGATAACCAGGCGGTATAGTAAGTAGTATAAAATTATCTATGTATTAGATTTTTTCACTCTGTGACGTCATGGTACCAGTGATATTCTCAGAGTGCATATTGGTGTATCCACCACCCTCAAACCAACCTAGGGACTGAAAAAAAAAAATAATATTAGCAATCTTGGTACGCACCCTCTAACGTATAACTACAGCCTCCATACACCTTAGACAACCAGCACATTAATTAAACACCCCCACCCTCACACCAGGGTCATAGTCCAAATGTGCCATCAACCAACACCCCCCCCTAATTCATTATTACCAAAACAACTTCTACCACTAAACACCCTCATCTACAACCCTTTCCCAAATACTAACTACCCCACCCCCTCCAAACCTTCTTCCCTCCTACACCTAATCTAATCCAAAAAATCCTTAATAATTTTTTTTCTACTTTCTATAAAATCACCTCCCCACCCAAACCTATTAATCTTACCCTTAATCATTCCCTTTATTCTATAATAGATTTATCTATTTACAACTCCAACTCCACTTTTTTCTTCTCCAACATTAGATATCCAATTAATTAAAAAGAATACTATAATATAAAATAAATAAGAGAAAAAGTAAATTTTTAAAAATAATAAAAAAAATTGTCGTCTCCCATCTAACTGTTGTTTTTTACATGTCCAGTACAAATCTAATTTGTTCTCTACATCCGGCATTTAACTTCATTTTTTCATACGTTAAAACCTACCTTTAGTACGCATCACTTTCTGACCTACCCGTTTTGTTACATCGTTTCCTCCACTACTAGGTGCATCTAACTTTAACGGTGAACTCCTACTTCCTGATTGTCAAACATACAAACTCCGCATGACCTGTTCTTTGTCCACCAGGAATTACTCATCACAAATTCTCCTTGGTCAATTTGTCTCAAACCTCACGACTTATTCAATTCTAGTAGGTCAGAATCAAGCTCACATCGTCCAAAACATTCCACTGTATGGTCCACACCCCTTGGTTCCTATTGATGTCTTCCAATATATCGTTGCTGTGTACTGGTCTGTGTTACTGTTATATACTGTCATCAAGTGAATCTAGGCAACATCCTCAATCAACTGTTTCGTTGTCTTCACCCAGGTGGTTTGTTGCTTTACTTTATCGGGATAGGTGTGGGGGGGGGGGGGGGGGGGGGGGGGGGGGGGGGGGGGGGGGGGGGGGGGGGGGGGGGGGGGGGGGGGGGGGGGGGGGGGGGGGGGGGGGGGGGGGGGGGGGGGGGGGGGGGGGGGGGGGGGGGGGGGGGGGGGGGATGATTTTGAACTTTATCTATATTCGAATGGTCTTATACCAGGCGCCAGCTAGCTCACTGCATTCCCCAGCGACTCCTCTCTCCCGTTTATGATATGTGAATACTAATGCAATTCTAGGGTTGTTGGAGGTCATCGTACCAAAAATTAAAGACTTTGTCGCTGGGGGATCGCTTTGATCACTGCACATTCCTATGAAATAGACTTGTGCCATTCCCTATTACCATTGTACGCTAATGGGGGTGCTCACTAATTCTCCATCGCTCACACTACGTATGCCGCGTCATGATCCGCGTATGTCGCGCGCTCATACTGAATATTACAACGATGAAGTTTCCCCTTGCATATTTATGGTGGCTTTTGGAACTATCCTTCCCAAAAATGATTTGTCCCTATTCATACGGGATAGAGGGCAGCTGATTAACATTACATTCCTTATCCTTAAACGTACGGATCCTTCTATTTCAAGGGAGGGGGCATAGGGGGATCGTGGGGTCATACTTTCAAGGGAATTAGGAAACTATTATTTCACCTCTACAATTACGGATAACGGAGGGATCACAAAATATGATGAGGGGGGGTAGAGATAGAGAATGGCTAAGCCATCATAACTGTAACTGTCAGTATCTTTGTTTATACACTCAGAATACACCTACTCAGAAGGAATGTGGGACCTTAACACGTTGATATGTGGAAGATTCACTCTCATCACACATCAGAATATGCTATGATAATCGCTCATATTTACGACACTAAAATCTCTACGTATCGATTAGAAGCTTCATGATTTTTCCACAAGGTGTCATCTCGTACACATAAAACATACGTGCCCGACCTCAACCTAATAATTCTGGCGTACTAATGGATCTTATCATATGGTAGGGTTATAACTCCCCACTGGGGGGGGATCCTTTCTTCAATACAATACCATCTACCGATGGACAAAAGGAGGTGGGGTTCTACAATACTCAGTGGATTGTGTCAATGGGTGGACCATCCAAGGACAACCCCACTTGGAGTCAGAATACATCCCTCTCCCTAGACCCCTATATCCTCACCTTTTCTAGGGGGGTACTTATTCATCTCCTATTCACTAGATCACCTACTTAGAACGTTACTATATTGACCTATACGTGAGGAGCTTAAATCTGGTAAATGGTTCATGGGACATTCATAAAAAATAACGAATTTTACAACTATAAACGGGCTCTATATGTGCTCATACAGGGGGTCTCTAGGACTTCCCTATGGGTGGGGGTCTACCGTCGATAAGCTACCTAGTCGAGATATAAAATGACGATGTACTCAGCACTGATGTATAAAGTCGAAAGGGAAAGCTGAGCATTTTTGCCCGGCAAGTGAAAGCAAAGAATTGTCACTAAATTGTTACGATAAGTCATAGATTACATCATTCAAATCACATCACATAGCAGATGGCTCATCATAATCTGAATAACCACCTGACCTTGTGTCATTCATGTTCATGTACAACAGCACCATAACACTCAACCAGTAGAAATGTCTCAAATTACCCAATTTACTCATAATTAGATCACTAACTTTACTCAAGCATACTAAGTCCCCCCCTTCCTATCTACAACACACAACATACCCATAACCACCACCCACCTCCTAAAAATAACACAATGAACTCATCTTGCTCATCACAAAAAGTCCCAAAACCAATGACAAAAAAACCCCCTAAAAAAAAACTACTCCCTACCCTAATCCACACCATATCCATTAAACAACCATAAATTTACAACCATAAAACCCCACCTCCTACATAAATTAATTATTTTTCAAATCACCATATTCCTAAAACTTGCCATACACCAAAAAAACACAACTCCCACTTATTAAAAATACACGACACTACACCACCCCAACATAATTCAACTACTGACCACCCAACAACTTAAATCCCAATTTAACTCACCCATATAAATCACCCCCAAAAAAAAGTCTTCACTCTAAAACCCCTATTAAATTCCCCAATAAAATCCTTACATCAAAGCCCCCTAATACAATCTTAAAAAACCTCATCACCTCATAACTATAATACCCTGTTATCCCACAACAAAACCCCAAAAACAAGAACCAGTAGCCGGTCTCCAACAAGACCAACGACCTCTGCAAGCAAACTATCCTACAGCACCACCCACTCACCTACACACAATTAATGAACCTGCAACCATCAATGAACCACAAACCCAGTACTGTTTATTCATGCTTGCTGTGCCATACACTCAAATAAGACACACAGAGTATGGGGAAATACCCCTTACCTAGTCATCTCTGTCAAGCAACAGTTGTACCATAATTCTAACTCTCAAAACCACAAAAAATATACCAAAAACACACCTAAATTCCACCCCAACCACAATAAACCAGTATATTATCTCTTGAGGAATTCAGATCAACAACCTACAAACCCTTCCCCCCCATAACAAAGCCTCCATATACGTATTGTACACCCCACATCTAAATATACAACTTATCAACCATCCAAACACCCTATCATAGAAGGGGTATTCAAACACAATTCACTTATCACAGTCTTTTACCCCATCCACCCAAAAAACCCCTCATATTTATCCCCACACAAATCACTACCCCTTACAATCCACCTTTTTATCAAACTCATTCTATTCACTACCCGCTCTACAACAACCATTACCAATCAACCCTATTGGCTCACCTACCCTCCCCATACCCAATCAGGTTGTACCAACACCATTCCCCACACCTATCCATCCTAATATCATTTCACTCCCCTCTCTTAATCTCAAAATATCCCACTCCACATTCACCACCCCATAATACCTTCCTCAACACCCCTCCTCCCTAACCCATACCAATTCCCCACTACCCCCTCTCATCCATCCCAAAAAACATTAGTACTACCCACCTAACTACATGTGGTACCACTTCAACAATCATCTTTCCCATGTTACCAACTGTCTCATACAACTCTATCACTAACCTAACTAATACCCATACTTCCTCCCCATCCGCTTCACCTCCCAAGTCACTACCATGCTAATCGTCCCTCCCCCATAATCTACAACCCCCTATTAAATCCCTTCCCTTACCCCAACATGTCTCTTACGCCACCACAACACTCTCCATTCCATAACTCTCTTATCTACTCCACTAACCTATAATTCAATTTCCTACATTTTCACTACCCTAAATCCATTACCATAACTCTAATCTCATCAATCTATCTGACCCTGGTTCAAACTTCTCATACCAAACTCCTCCCCTAACAACCAATTAACCCACACTCTGGTAAAAAACTCTCTCCCAAAACCCTCACATGTACCCTAGTCAACTTAATCCTTTAAATATCCTATGTCCAATAAGTCCCACCACATAGCTCCGTGCTATTCACCCTTCATCATGCCCATGTCATCTTAGCACATCTCGTGACATCTCCTCAACACTTGCTAAAACACTCTCCTATCAATCAGAGCTTTTTACCCCACCCCTTCTAATATATCAAAACTACAGATAACCACATCATAATCCTCAAATTTTATCACTACTAACAAACTGTGTCACTCGACCAATTATCATATATTCCCCATACCCTCCCAAACTCCATCATTTTCCATATAAACTTTCATCTCTCCATCGCCACACAGAACATGCCTATATGTTTCTGTTACCACATATGTGTAACACCATTGTTATTACCTAACAAACATTTCAAGTGTATTCTTTCACAATCTGTTACGCTTCATACGCTCTCTTCGCACACTACACTCTCGCGTGTCCTCATGTGTCCTGTACTACTGTGTCCCTACCACCACATTACTCCCTCCCCCATATACCCCATCTACTGCACTGTACATCTCTAACTCAATACGACTATGTTCCTCTTTATCGCAGTCACGGCATGCTCCCTTCGTAGCCCAGTACCTCATCTGCTCCACGCCACCCCCAGTACTAGTCACACCTGCCATATTACGTGCACATTCTACCCAGTCTCGTGACTCCCGCATGACATGCATTTCCATCTCTGTACCATAAGATTACCTGTTAACGTCCACGTCGATTCCTGTGTCACTCATGAACGTGTAAGAGGTAATCGATCTAATCGATTGTTTCACCAATCCTACACTCTAACTATCAAGATATTGACGCTAAAATTATCTCACGTGTCTCTCCCCTACCGATCTGTCCGTCACTGGTCTTGTCCCAAATGTCTAAGTCACCCAAACTTCCTCTCCCCCCCTCCTGTGTGCCGACCCATACCACTCCTATTACAATTCAACTTATTTAACATCAATTATGTTGTTATACTGTCTACTGTTCGTATGTCACTACAACATATCTCTCTATGTTTATCCATGTCCGTAATGACACCACGCATACTCCCAAATTTCCTCGTGTGCACATGATCTCACCACAGCGCGACGCCTTCTCTCTTAAATACTGAGACCCACTTACACCGAACACCAAAGTATGTCTACGTGTAACAATAATCCATCACATGCGATATGCATGACTCTTGATAATTGCTCTCCTGTTCCGCAACATGCCCCACACGCCTCTGTAGTATAGTCGTCGCTCCTCATCAACTCAGATTAAGACCATGTCGACGATGACTATACTTAATCGCGCCTTAGCTCACTCTGAGACGACCAGCGTCTAGCTCACTACCTCCTGTGCCGCCCATATACTACTCTACATACCTCGCTGTCGTCAGTAACGTCGTTATGCTCCTCATCTCCACTCTTGATGCCCAAGCTAACCACCGTAAAACTACGAATCACCTTTGTATCATTCTTTCTCTAGTTGTACGCGTTCGTTTTTAAGCTTTACCGCGCGCTATATGTTGTGTGCCCGTCCGCCTGTAGACGTCATGATCTAATCTCCTAATCCCCCTAACCTCTACAATCACCGATTATTGCACTCATGTGTTGCCCCAATGCTCCCTGTGTCCATTTGTCCATCTCTGCTATAACATAATCCAGTCCTGACATGTGTCCCCTCTTCAAATGTCACATATGATCGAGTTAGCAAGTTATCCGCCTATGCCTAGATCGAATGGGTGACAGTCAAGTCATGAGTAGACAATCTATAGTGCCTAATAATTCGTCTCCGTGTGATTTCGCTCACACTATTACATCTCTTATCAATAAAAAAAATATACTGTGTCTTTGTGTAATCTTCTAACGTCTAGAGAGTACTATACATACACTGTCAAGTGAGTCGGATGTCGCACACACTCTAAGTGCATACGAATGTAGAGAGATGCATTGTTAATCCTCTCTCTGTGTATACTACTTGATTGACAGAATAACCCACGATCCCGAAGACTTAAGTAGTGATAAGTGCTATATGTTTATCGCGATCTATAGAATTCTCTTTTTTGTTACTAGACTCTCCCTCTATAGACTGTGATGCTTCTACTCTGATATGATGATATAAAATGTCGCTACGCTCTCTCGATGTGTGCCACACTAGATAAGCTATGAGACTAGACACCCGATACTACCGTGTCGCTCGAGCTTGCTCGACACAGGTCGTTACAAGCTCACAATGAGTGTTCAGCTAGCGAGATCTCTCTACGTAGCGTTGGACATGGTAGGAGTGCTGTGAGTCTACCCGGTGAATTGTACTATGACTTTTCTAACCGCTATCTTCACCTGAATTACATCTATGGATTTGAGTAGAAATTGTTGGTTCACCAATCAATTACCGTTTTGCACAACAACCACCATAAGAGACTCGACAGCCTAACAGATACATCCTATGAATGAGCCCTGCTTAACTTTACTAGCTCTAATTGTGTGATGGCACTCAATGATCCTCTCTTTGCTATAGTCAAAACCCCATGTCCTGACGCGCCCACGATGCCATATGCTCACCACAGCACCCACATACACTCCATAACTTGGCTCTGCCATCTAGACTCACGACAGACCACAATAAAATAGTGGTCAAGTGCTTTTTGTTGATCTCTTATCATAGATAGACTTCCTGTGTTGTGTTCTGTGAATATGGTTTTCAGCTCTTTTTTTGAATTTTTATCTTACTATCATTGTCGTGCAACATGCTCACTCATCTCATATACAGTGATATAGTGTACAGAAAAAAGCTGTGTCTCGTGTCGACTCGTCTCTCCATATATAAACTCTCGACTCATCGTAATGTCTCACATAGACTGATAGATTATTCTTCATAGAGAGATTAAGGCTGCTCTAGATCTTTAGATGTCATCAGACTCTCCGCCAGATGCACTACCTCATGCAGTTAACTAGCGAAGTAACATTGTGTAACACATATTGTGACTCTCACAGCACGCCGTCGCTGCAGAGTCCAAATCAATGCTTGTTCTGATAATACTCGCTGAGATCTGTGCACACAGAATAAGTTGTGTGTACTAGACTTGCACGTACGCAAGTTGTATCGGTTACTCGCTCCATCACGGAGACGCGCTATCCCCCCCTGCGTGGGCCAGCCTCTACCAGACTGTACATTACGCGACCTGCCAAGATGTATACATCTATGACAGCAGAGCAGACTTAATGCCATATCTAGCGATAGCTAGTCGCATATAATGACACAATCGCTCAAACGTCGCTGTCGTGTGAGTACTAGATCAACTACTGACTCCACTTAGTAGGCCACCCTCTACACATCAATCATGCATCAGAGCTGTGTCAACTTCGTTTCAGACCAACATCTGTTCGTCTGTGAATGCTCTGTAGCGAGCGGCTATACCACACTCCACTCCTCAAGTGACACAATCAGCACTCTTCCAACCTAGTCCGTATAGCATCTACATCGCATAGCAGAACATCACTAGCACAGCGTCCATTCTACCTCACGGTAACAACGCGACCAAATCACAGACCGTATACCATAAAGCTGAACAGAGTGACACCCCCCATAGATGATTATGACTTTGTCGGCATCCCAAAACTCTGGTGCGTCAGCATTTCCCTCAGAGTAGCCTTACTCTAGATCAATACGCTGTGCGCGTCACCACTCTCTCTGGTTGTGACTACTAGTGTAAGTCAAAATAAGTCCAATACATTGCCGATGTCAGATCCTATGTGGTAGAACTAATGAGCTCATGCGTGACAAATGTGACTAATGCGGGACTGTATGAGCACATCTACCAATCTTCTCTATCTGTCTAGATATGATGTCTTTAACTACTCTCTCGTCTAATCGAGTCTCTCACGAGTAGTCATAGAATCCTCTTACTTCTGGCTACATATTTATATGTGTCAAGCTGTCCCTTAGACAGAGTACTGTGTCATTATGTGTGTTGTCTTGCTATCTAATGTCTCTCGCAAATCATCATTAATTCTGTGATTACTCTCTAGATCCTTCTCACTCAGGCTGTGTATCATCTGTATGAATAACGTCAGAACTCATACTCTTGTCAGACTCTACAGTAATGAATTATCAGAAAATTCTCTGCTTTTTAGTAGGTCTTGCGGTTTGCTGTACATAGCTCAGTCATCTCGAAGAGGTATCACTTCTGTGATCTATTTGATCTGGAACTCTCTAGTGTGATAGAGTGTGTGAGTGAGGAGTCTTGCCTCCCAAGTGCTAGTCCTCCTATATATCAGACTACATTATGCTGTGTAGATGTCACAGTCAAGACTGTATGTCAACACTCTCTGTGTCGCATAGCTCTGACCATACTCAGCATTGCATTGTGGCGAGATCATAGTGAGTCTTAGAGGTATAGATAAGAAGATAACCTCGAACAGTAATCATAGAGTAAATGTTCTACATAGAGAGTAGAGTGCGATGAAATTTGATAAAGATATAGAGGGTGAGATCAGAAAATAGATCCTTGAGTAGATGGTAAGTGCAATGTATTTCGATAGGGCAATTAAGGTGAAGATTCACTCCACTTTTATTCCTGCAGGTGAATCATTGAGACCAAGACCACGAGAGGATTTAGCTAGGATGAGGTAGTTGTAGAGTAGTAGCTAAGTGTAGGCAGATGGTAAGAAGTACTTGGTGTATTTACTGGTTAGAGATTTAGCTTGTATATTATTATATTGTCTGAAAAGTATGGCGGAGCTAGCAAAATTACGATCAGCTGCTGTGCTGACCGCAAAGGAGATGGGAATGGATGGTCAGATTTTAATTCAATATGTAACGGCTGAATGTGATTAATATATTGAAAGGGAAGATAGAAAGGTAGCTGACACAACCAGAAGTCTGGTTAGAAATTTGAGTGAGCGAGATACAGGAGAACAATATAAGATGCACACAGAATTGAGGCAGAAGAAAAACGACAGCAAAAGGAGGCAGAAGAAAAAAACGACAGCAAAGGGAGTCAGAAGAAAAAAGGTTGACTGCCGAAAGGGAGGCCGAAAAAAAAGGTTGATGGGAAAGGGAGGCAGAAGATAGAAGGTTGCAAAGGGAGCACGAATTACGACTAAGGGAGCTGGAATTACAAGGCCCGGCTCCTGAAAATGGTGCCAGCCCTTTTGCCTCAGATGCTACGCCCAGTCTGGGAGCCTCAAACTCAGCTATGGGGTTTCATTTAGACCATTTTGTTGAAAAAGACGATGACATAGAGGGGTACCTAGGACGTTTTGAGTGATTAGCTACTACATACGGGATAGAGCGCGTGAGGTAGAGCCTAAACCTATCACAGCGCTAGAGAGGTACTTCTTATGCAGTATTTGCCAAAATGAACAGGGAAGACCAAGACAATTATGACATGTTAAAGCAGGCTTTGTTATTAAGGTACGAGAAGAATGGTGAATTTTATCGTAAGAAATTTAGAAATGCCAAACTGTTGTCTGGGGAGACATACCACCAATTCTCTGCTAGACTAGAAACCTATTTGGAGAAATGGACGGCTCTGGGGGAAGACCCAAGATCTTAAAGAAATGATCATGATTGAGCAATTGAGAGAGTCCATGGCTCCAGACATGAGAAAATTTCTCATGGAACAAGGTGCAGAGAAGTTGGGGGAAATTTTAAATGTTGCTGAGAGGTATCAGGCAGCTCAGGCAGAGGTAAGTGGTGCTAAAAAGAAGCACATAGACAATTTAAAGCTCCACAGCAATTTAATAAATTTGATAATAGAGAGCAGGGAAATAAAGGTAGGACAAACTTTGAGCGGCCAAGAAATGACTATCGCGACAGAAACTCACAGTTCAATGACCAAAAGTTCAATGAAAGAAACCGTTGAACCAAGGAAAAAGATGGTGTAAATGGTGCAAGAAGGATAACCATAACACCGAATTTTGTAGAAGGAAACCTTCAAACATTGCTGCCTGCAATAGCTGGGGAAATTTGAAGATGTAGAAGGGAAAGTGCAGCTAGGGGAGAAGCAGATGAAAAAAATTGAAGGTTTCGTTAGGAGTGTTTTTTAAGAGGTGGTCAACAGGGAATGGACAACAGGAACCTTATCACCCCCCAGTTTGTGAGGATGTTGTTTGTAATGGGGTCACCATAAGGTGCCTTTATGATACAGGTTTGGATTATGATTCAGTTGTGAAGTCTAGCCTAGTGGACCCAAGTCAGTATACCACAGAAACAGTGGAAATACAAGGGGCGACTAAGGACATACCACTCATGACACTTCCCATCGCAAGGATAACGGTGAAAACTCGCTATGTGGAGGGAGAAATCAGAGCAGCAGTGATAGATGAACCAATCTACCCTCTGATATTGGGGTGTAGATACGTCTTCTTGGGGAATCCCGAGAAACCTGTGATAATGGCGACAGTGCAGACCAGGTCACAGAAGAAGGAGGAAGAAGGTGAACCTATAAATGCTCATCCAGAGGAGATGAGGAAGGCGCAGGCTGAGGATAGGACACTCAAGCCCTGTTTTAAAAAATTGCCCAAATGCCACACACCTCCGAGCAAGGGGGAATATTTCATGAAGAACAAACTCTTATACAGGAAGGCCGGAACTGGAACAAATGGTCACAACCAGCTGGTTCTTCCCACTTCATAGAGAGATAAAGTGATGGAACTCGGGCATGCGATTCCCTTCAGTGGTCACATGGGGATCAGCGCCACAGGACAGCGTATAGCTTGTCATTACTTCTGGCCAGGGATAACGGAGGATATAAAAAGATATGTCAAATCCTGCCCAGAATGTCAAAGGGTAGCTCCAAAGCACTGGACTGCTCCTGCAACTCTAGGGGAAATGCCCCAAGTGGGAACACCTTTTGAGAGGGTTGCAGTGGATATTGTGGGACCTCTCACTCGGACCAAGAGGAGGAACAGTTACATCCTTACTCTGGTGGACACTTGTTCTATGTGGGGGAGAGGCGGTAGCCCTGCCATCAATTGATTCAAAACATGTAGCAGAGGCACTACTTACAATATTTACCCGATTAGGATTCCCGCATCAAATCTTGACGGATAATGGTTCTCAGTTCAAGGGGAAACTAACGGAAGAAGTTTTTAAGCTATTTCAAGCCAGACACTTTCATTGTAGTCCGTACCATCCACAAGGGAACGGCCAGGTAGAGAGGTTCAACGGGACTCTCATTTCTATCCTGAGAAAGCTGGCACACGAAAAACCGGATCTGTGGGATCAATTCCTGCCCGCCGCATTGTTTGCGTACCGGGAGGTACCACATAGTTCAACCGGGATGGCTCCCGCAACTCTGCTATTTGGGAGGCCAATAAAAGGTCCATTAGAAGCTCTATTAAGGACCTGGACAGATGAGAAGGCGGAAGAGACTGTTACCTCATCGTATCAATACGTGAACGAACTGACCACTCGTTTGAAAGCTGGATGGAAACTGGCAAATGATAATTTGAAGCAAGCCAGGAGAAACATGCAGCATATTTTAATAGGAAGGCAAAGGACAGGGAACTGGCAGTCGGAGAGAAGGTGCTGCTTCTACTACCCGGAAGCCAGAATAAATTACAAATTGGTTGGCAAGGTCCATATACGGTTCTAGAGAAGGTGTCTAGAACAAACTATAAAATTGACAAAAAGGGGAAGGAGAAAGTTTATCATGTAAACCTGTTAAAGAAGTATCTGGACAGACCACTCCAGGAAAGCACCCCCTTATTGACCTTGGCTATTGCAACCCAGATGCAAAAAGAACCACTCACCTCACATGAATACCCATTACATCCTTGTGAAACCGCAGCACAGGTAAAAGTCAGTAAGCACCTGACTAAAAACCAGAGGGAGAGAGTTCAACAGGTTCTGGAGGAACATACAGATGTATTAACAGATAAACCAGGCCATACAAATTTGCTACAGTATGACATGAAACTGGTAGACTCAAACCCAATCTGTATGAGAGCCTATTCTATTCCGTTCGCGAAGGAGAAGGCATTGAAGGAAGAAATAGAGTATTTGTTGAAGGAGGGGATTATTTCGCAGTGAATCATCTTTTAGTTCTAGTGTCGTTTTGTTGAGAAAACCGTCTGGGGAACACAGACTGTGCATAGATTACAGGAAACTGAATGCTGTCACAGAAGGACAAGTGGATCCATTACCAGACACAAAACAGTTATTTGCCAGACTGAACAAGGCAAAATACTTTTCAAAGGTGGATCTTAGTAAAGGCTATTACCAGATCCCAGTGAAGCCTGAAGTGAGACCTTATTTGGCTTTTAGCACTTCGGATGGACATTATGAATTCAATATGCTACCATTCGGACTGAAAAATGCTCCGAGTGTGTTTTCAAGGATGATGCGCAAATTGTTGGATCCCCTGAATAACCCATGTATCACGAATTTCATGGATGATATTCTCGTCGCCACAGAGACATTTGAAGAACACATTGAAGCTCTGGAGATGTTGTTTGATAGACTTCGGGAGGCGAACTTAACTGCTAGGCCAACAAAATGTTGTATTGGATGCAAAGAGTTGGAATTCTTGGGACACACTGTATATCAGGGTAATATGACCCCTGATCCTAAGAACTTGGAAAAACTGCAGAGAGCACCTAGGCCGCAAACAAAAAAGGACGTGCGATCATTTGTGTCGTTATGCGGATTTTATCAGAAATACATCAAGAATTTTAACGCTATTTGTGCTCCTCTGACTGATCTGACTCGCAAGGGACTTCCAGATAAAATTATTTGGACTGCACAATGTGAACTAGCGTTCCAAGAGTTAAAGGAAAAACTCACTAGCAAGCCTATTCTCAAACTGCCTGATTTGACACAGGACTTTGTCTTAAGAACCGATGCAAGTAATGTAGGACTAGGAGGGGCTTTGTTGCAAAGATCATCTTCACCTGATGGGGAACTGAAACCAGTCGCTTATGCAAGCCGTAAATTGAATAAGGCGGAACAAGGATACTCCACAAGCGAAAAAGAATGTTTAGCGTTAATCTGGGCAATAAAGAAGTTTCAAATCTATCTGTATGGTAGGACTTTTGTGGTGGAGACGGACCATCAGCCTCTCGTATTCTTATCTCAGGCTAAGCATGAAAACGCAAGATTGCTGAGGTGGTCTTTATTGCTTCAACCTTATCAGTTCAGTATCCAATATATCCCAGGCAAATTGAATGTCGGTGCAGATTTCCTCAGTCGGCACCCCTGTGATCAAAATTAGAGTAGTGGCAGACGTGAGGAGTAATTTTACCTATGTGTATCGCTGGTTTTGGAACTTGCCATAGGCATGTTTTCAAGTGGGGAGATGTGTAGTGAAATTGACAGAGATACAACGGTAAAATACCTCCAAAGATAACATGTAAGGATAAAAACATAATGCGTAGGCTGCTGATAGTACATGATCGCCCAGACCGCGGGTCATCACCCTCCATAAAAATTGACTTGCTAGACAGGAGGGGAACGGCGGATAAAAAGGAAAAAAAAATATGACTGGAAAGATTGCGTGAGACTAGAAAGGCTAAGGAGACGCAATTGGGGGGGGAAACGGAGAAAAGTCACGTTTCCCAAGTTGACATAAAGCAAGGAACTCGACAGAAGGGACCTTGGATATGTTACGCCACAGTCATTTATTGGTCGCTTTTGCGATACCAAGCCTTTGATTTGAATTCATCGGCAGAACGCAGATGTTTGGAATATTACAAAAATTAAAAAGTAACTTTTTCGTAATATTAATGTTAGGAATATAAAAATTAGCTGGCCGGATGGCCCATTCTGAGCAGTGAACTAATATGTTCTTAATTTTACAGACGGATAGATAATATTGAAGATAATGACAAAAGACAGTGTTGTTCACATCAGCGACATACTGTATGGAATAAAAAGTGTCGCTATTTGCACAAAAAAACACGACCTCGAGACGCAGGTGTTCAAATCTACTTAGTAGGGAAGCGAAGGGACATTGGTGGGAACTGTGTCTAAATATAACTTTTAACGACAAAATTTTGGAGGGGAGAGAAAGGTTGGTTCAAAAATCAAGTACGTTTTGAAAAAAAAAAAACAAGTAGAGACGGACAGACTAACAGATAAACATCCATACTTGACTGAAGCATGACTGAAATGACTTTAGGGTAGGAAATTTGAATTTGAAATAAACCTAGGCAGTGATTGGCCACAGACAATCATTTTATCGGCGCTCAGACGCGCAAGTGGGGCCATTCCTCAATAGTTGTTCGATGATAGACACAGTATTTTAAAGTGTGGTGATTTCCAAATGAAAGAAAGTGAAATAAGTTCAGGGACGCCATACTATAGCCAGCAGCTCAGCTGAGTTTTGCTAGCATTTCTGTGTTCTTTATTCATAATCTGAGCTGTGAGTTTCAGTTGTGAACAAGGCGGTGTCCATTCAGTTGGTGATTTTACTCGAGTGTATCTGTGCAGTACGTTGTGACAGAGACCACTATTATCGCCCGCCAGCACGGAGAGGTGGGACCACCAGATTTCAGCACCAGAGCTACATATGCAAGATGAGTGAGCCTCTGGTCTGCTGGAAGTTCACCAACGCCTTTTAGTTACTAATACCCCATAAAATTCCTGCAATTTACTGGACACTGTGTAGTCAATATAGACAGGTGTGATGAGGCCACCCCAACAGCACAAGCATTAACTATCCTCCCAAGTAGATGACTACTAGAACATTTTAATAAAACTAACTAGTCTAGTACTTATATATGTACACTCTGGCATTTATTATGTAACATTCCATGCATTTCTTTCATAAATTTTAAATCTTTTTTTAAAAAAAGTTCTGGTCAACATAAAACCTGATCCAGAACAAATAAATGTAATATAATTCTATCAAAAATTTTACACTCTTGAGTTAGTTCAGTGTATTATAATATTTGTTAAATATTATTAGTCTGCTTAAATATCTGTGGGTGTATCTATAACTATCACACCACATTACATATCATTACCCTAGACATTTTACATAGCCACATTCATTAAGGAAAAAAAATTGAGTGTGAGGTCGTAGTGGTAGCAAGAAAGGCCTTCTGACAATTCACAACTACATTTTATCTCAGGAGCCTTCACAGCTGGCCTCATACATTACATTTAGTAATATCACCATCATACAATACCATCAAACCCACTACATTGCGAATGCGTGCTTCGTTCGTTTCTATAAGTATTCAATTGAGAGTCAACTTATTATTGTCTCATTGTGTACTAAATGTCCAAGAAGACATTGGTTCTTTTCGGATCTCATTATTATAGTGTATACCTTCTTATAGGAAGAGTTCTTCATCTACAATAACAATCAACATTGTCACATCTGACGAACCAACCGTAACGTTATCGATGTGGATAAGTCTTCGGGTTTTGAGTCCGATATTTATTAACAAGTTCACATACGAAGACATTTCAAGCAGTTATAATATTAACATACAGTTCATTAGAATTCACTTGAATATATATTCTTATCCGTCCGTGTCATATTAAATTCATGTCAACAGAACATCATGGCTGTATACATGTGCTGCTGGGATCCAGACAGCCAGAAATGAGTGCATGAGTCTTGACGAAAAATAATCAAACAACTTATCAACTATCCTTCCGTCACGCAGGTTAATCACAAACCTTATAAATTCCTCGTGAATAATATTATCTGGACTGATCCTGAGTCCTTATATCATTTTCCATAAATACGGCTATTAGCAAAGCCTAACCTTGGAAGGAGATAAAACTCGACTTCACGGCTTGACGGACAACGTAACAAGGGTCCGGTATCTAAGTCACAATGCGTGATCTTATCAACGCTAACACGTCATAATTTGACCGTGTACTTTGAGTTCACTAATCCGTGAAGTATAAAAATCAATCTATATTAATTCATTTGACCTAAAAATTGCGCACTGCCAACTATAGCAGACGACATCAATAAAACTACCGTAACAATTCCCTGCCCGCCGGGGAAAAAAATCTAT
Organism: Oreohelix idahoensis; assembly: GCA_024509875.1. Taxonomy (NCBI): domain Eukaryota; kingdom Metazoa; phylum Mollusca; class Gastropoda; order Stylommatophora; family Oreohelicidae; genus Oreohelix; species Oreohelix idahoensis. Next base: position 228,464 of record JAMPIV010007867.1, on the reverse strand, counting down.
TAGATAGATTTTTTTAACTATCTTACTCACACATCTCAAAAAATTTAAGAAAAACCCGACGTATGGCCTACGATGTTCTGTCAAGAACAGTGTCGTGGTCATGTCGATAATATATCAGTCATATAACATTCATGGATATTATATTAAACAGAGGGGTGTCAACTGTCGATAAATAATTATCTACTTAACTTAAATACTGTCGTGAGTGAATAATGAAGGGTCATGTAAAGAAAATTATTCTAAATAATTAAAATTAAACTAATTAATCATAATAAGTGTGTAAGGTATTAATTAATTAACATCTAATTAAATAAATTGAGAGATAGCGTCATAATAAAAGAAATGAGAAGTAATGACAAATAAAGTAGAGAAAAAGATAAGTATAAATTAATATAGTTATGTGTGTTTAAAATTAATTATGTGTGTCGAGTAATTACTAACTAATTAACTTAATGAATTAATAAAAGAAAAAAATATTCATACATTTTATCTAAACATCTTAACTAATTTCATAGAATAGCTATCACATTCATAAATAAAATATTTAGAGTATTCGTTTGTGTGATATTATTTTGTTGTCTTCATCTTTTCTTTCTTTTGACACATTTCATTTTTTTATTATTATCACACTTCAATTTTATTTTATTCTTTATTAATTTAATAACTATTAAACTTAATAATATCGTCCAGCCGTCGTTATGTCCTTTGAGAATTTACGGAAAGTTTCATTGGAGAAGAAATTTCACAATGTTCAAATCTGTTTTGTTCTTGAATGAGTGTAAACTTTCATCGTGTTGAATTAGTCATTTCAGTTTCTTTAGCATAACGGTATTTGTCCAGCATGGATTCAGATACTTTTACCGACTCTATCGTAACGAGTTGTAGAACGAATGGACACTAACCAAAGTCGAAACGTTAAAACGAACCATTGAAATAAGTCTCTTGCTATAAACAATTTCTTTCGGAGATTGTACATATTGGATGATTCCATGCAAATTATTCGAAGTGTCGTTCCATATGGAGGTGGTTCATATCATTTTCGTCGCAGAAATAAGTGATAGAAAGATCAGAATTGACGGGATAGATTACGAACATTACTACAGAACTGAATAAAAATGAAATGAGTACAGCAAAATACACCGTTTATACACAGCACTTCACAGCTAACATCAAAAGTCAAATAATTACAAATGCAAACGAAGTGGAGATCGGCAAGACTTCAATGGTTTCTTTGCAAAATGGAATTATTTAACAGCCCTACAGATCAATCAAAACTGAATCGGTCGTCCTAAAAAAGAGACATAAATTCAGTTTTGATTCGCCTCCCAACTGGCCCACTAACATGTAAAATACCACATAATACATATGGATATCATAAACAACATTCAACAGTGACTATTCAAAGACATGTCGGTGAACGGAGCAAAGAGGACTTGACAGCGTAACGTGAAAACAAGTACTTAGCTTTTTGCCTCGATAAGTTTGTACAGTGCCCGTTTCGCCAACAGATTAAAGAGCTCGTATTGCATGATAGCGAAGGCTGAACTTAGTTTGCACTGTTGATTGAAGCGTTGTTTTGAAAATTCTTCTTGAAAGTCGTTGAAATGCGGCTATCATTGTGACGATTCATCTTGTAGTTAAGGGCGTGTGACGTCACCGGTGTACACGTAAAATGTGTCCATTTTCGCTCGAAGGGAATTTTTTTCTCAACCCGGTATTCTTTGAAAATTTTGACAATTAGATTACAATTCCACGACCACATCTGGCCGCCAGCTGCTACGACTGGTTACTGCTACTGGTTCGGAGCTGGTTCTTTATTTGTTTGAGTTGCGAATGCGTGCTTCGTTCGTTTCTATAAGTATTCAATTGAGAGTCAACTTATTATTGTCTCATTGTGTACTAAATGTCCAAGAAGACATTGGTTCCTTTCGGATCTCATTATTATAGTGTATACCTTCTTATAGGAAGAGTTCTTCATCTACAATAACAATCAACATTGTCACATCTGACGAACCAACCGTAACGTTATCGATGTGGATAAGTCTTCGGGTTTTGAGTCCGATATTTATTAACAAGTTCACATACGAAGACATTTCAAGCAGTTATAATATTAACATACAGTTCATTAGAATTCACTTGAATATATATTCTTATCCGTCCGTGTCATATTAAATTCATGTCAACAGAACATCATGGCTGTATACATGTGCTGCTGGGATCCAGACAGCCAGAAATGAGTGCATGAGTCTTGACGAAAAATAATCAAACAACTTATCAACTATCCTTCCGTCACGCAGGTTAATCACAAACCTTATAAATTCCTCGTGAATAATATTATCTGGACTGACCCTGAGTCCTTATATCATTTTACATAAATACGGCTATTAGCAAAGCCTAACCTTGGAAGGAGATAAAACACGACTTCACGGCTTGACGGACAACGTAACAAGGGTTCGGTATCTAAGTCACAATGCGTGATCTTATCAACGCTAACACGTCATAATTTGACCATGTACTTTGCGTTCACTAATCCGTGAAGTATAAAAATCAATCTATATTAATTCTATTGACCTAAAAATTGCGCACTGCCAACTATAGCAGACGACATCAATAAAACTACCGTAACAGGTATATAATCCGAATGTACCAACAAACTGCGCTCACCACAAAATCTTTAATACAAGCAAAACTTTGCTTCCTACGCTAAGCGCGTTCTATCTCTGACTGATCAAACTAAATCCGTCGATTTCCCTTACAATCATTCTTCGAAGTTTCTCGATTAAAACAGTTCACACTTCTCGTGCGTGACATTTCTACTGCGTAGTTAACTCAACAAATTCACCGTTTAAAATCCCTCAAGGGAGCCGCGCTGGTGTAATGGCTACGGCGTTGTACTGGCGACCAGGTGTTCATGGTTCAAACCCGGGCGTCGGCGTTTGAAGGAATGTTTACGACCGGAAATTTGACTGAATAACCTGAACGGCTCCTGTGATAAACCCTCTGTGGATGGGAAGGAGCGAAGCTCCTGACCGGGTTGGAAGGAAAGTCCTCAGGTTCCCCAGCCTCGCAATGACATGTCATTGGGCCGAAGGGCTGAAACCCCAAGTGCCGGTGGTTAAGAAAAAAAAAAAAAAAAATCCCTCAAGGGCCGTAAAAATGAGTAGTCGCCATTTGACCAATAAGACTATAAGTCATAGCCTCTTCTCCCCCTAAGTTACTTTACTGGCATTTATGCAAATTTCTAAAACCATACTTTCCGACCCCCGACGACCTGTAAACTTAACCCACAACCTTTTCTTACGGGGCAGATAACTTTTCGTCAGTACTAGCTATCAGAAACAGAAATGAATGTAGCAGGCCAGATATTATAAAGGAAATACTACAGGTCACTGCCATCACCGGTGTCAATACCTTGTCGAGGTATGGTGGCTTGCGTTCCCTGATTACCCCCAGAGCTATGCCAGCTGGAGTTTTACTCATGGAAGGTTCTACCAAGCTGGACAGGTTTGCGAAGGCAGGGGTCGGACTAAAGCAGACACCCTGGTCCTCCAGGTTGGGGGTTTTAGCATAGACCCCTGTCTATGTAAAAGAAAATGAAATTACGGAAACGACAACAAATGAACAAACTTTGCTGCGGGACGGACATCCAGAGTCTGAGGCTCGTATGACTGTCAGTGGTGAAAGCCGAAAGGAAGCCACTGACACAAAAACGGACGTCCTGACCGCAAAACGTGAAACAAGAAACGGTTTTTGGAATGTCAGGACAATGAACGAGACGGGTAAACTAAAACAGGTCACAGCAGAAATGAGAAACTATAGATCACACATTCTATGGATAAGCGAGAGCAGATGGACAGGGGCGGGAAAAGTTACAACAGCAACAGGAGAAACAGTACTTTACTCTGGAAGAGAGGATGGACGGCTCAATGAAGGCGTAGCCATTATTCTACAGAAAGAAATAGAAAGGACATTACCGAAATGGAAACCCATCAATAACAGATTGATTAGAATAAGATTGAGAGTGAGATTCACCAACACTACAACAATACAATGCTACGCACCAACGAATGACAGCGATGATGCGGTCAAGGATGAATTCTATCAACAACTGCAGAAAGAAATGGAAGACACACCGAGATACGATCTTATCATAGTAATGGGAGACCTCAATGCGAAAGTTGGAACACACAATACATATAATGAAAGAGTAATGCGGAAATGCGGCAGCGGAACAGCAAACGAAAATGGAGATAAATTAATAAGTTTCTGTAGCATTAACAACCTGGTCATTGGAGGAACACTTTTTCCACACGAAGAAATTCACAAATTAACATGGAAATCACCAAATGGTCGGGACAGATACCAGATAGACCACATTATGATTAACGGTAGATAGAGACATGCATTACAAGATGTGAAGGTAAGAAGAGGTGCGGATGTGGGAAGTTATTACACATTAATATCATATCAAAATTACAAAACAAATCTCACATAAGATAACTTTCAATACCATTTAGTAGTAGCAAAACTGAAAGTGAAACTAAGAACGGCTGGACCAACTGTAACTACACAGAAAAGGTTTGACATCAGCAAATTGAAGGACCCCCTTACCAGAAAAGCTTTTGCGGCTGATATAAAGAAGCTATATCAATTTGCCAAAAGTCAGGAAAAGACATTGACTGATGATATAGACCAGAAATTCAACACCATTTCAACAATATATAAGGAAAGCAGCAAATCATGCTTGGGATTCCAGGAAAGGAAGAAGCAAGACTGGATAACACCAGAAACACTAAACACCATAACGATGAGAAAGGAAATGAAAAGAAAGAAAACGGAAGCGAAGTCCCCCAGGTTAAAACAACTATATAGCGAACAGTACAGTCAGCTGGACAATGAAATTACACCCCAAACCCGAGCCAACAAAAGGAATTTCCTAGACGATCTTGCAAGACAGGCAGAAGAGGCAACACTGAGAAATGAACAAAGCACAGTGTACAAAATAACTAAAATCATCAGCGGAAAACGAGGTGCAAACAATATTACATTAGCAAGAGATAAGCAACGAAATCTCATCACGACAGCAGAAGGACAGGAAACAAGATGGGCAGAGCATTTCAGAGAAACTCTGAACAAGGAACCAACAGAGACACAATTGAATGTTCCTGAGGCTGAAAATGATCTAGATGTTAATACAGACATTCCATGAAAAGAAGAAATCATCACAGCAATCAAAGGGTTAAAGAATGGAAAAGCTCCTGACCATGATAACTTAAATGCAGAGCTATTTAAGACAGACCCTGAGCTAGCAGCAGAACTATTAGAACCACTATTTGCACAAGTCTGGAAAACAGGGACAACACCAACGGAGTGGAACAAAGGAATAATTGTCAAATTGCCCAAGAAGGGAGATCTTGCAGACTGCAATAATTGGAGAGGAATAACTCTTCTCTCAATTCCCAGCAAAATACTAGGCAGGATAATTATTCAGAGAATTTCAAAAGCAGTAGACCACAAACTGAGGAAAGAACAAGCAGGATTTAGAAAGAACAGAAGATGTGTAGATCATATATTTACCCCCAGGAACATTATAGAGCAGTGCTCAGAATGGCAAAGACAGCTGTACATTAATTTCGTTGATTTTGAAAAGGTTTTTTGACAGTATACATAGGGACAGTTTATGGAAAATACTGAGGGCTTATGGAATTCCAAGCTGCATAGTGTCAATCATAAAAAGCCTCTATGCCAACTTTACGTGTAGCGTTTGGCAGAGCAACCTAACCTTTGAGTGAAGACAGGAGTACGACAGGGATGCCCCTTATCAACAACTCTATTTTTTAACAGTCATAGACTGGGTGATGCGCCAGACAACAGAGGGCAGTCCAAGAGAAATAAGATGGACTTCATTTTCTACATTGGAAGATCTGGAAAATGCAGATGACATTGCACTACTAGCACATTCACTTCAACACATCCAGGAAAAAACGGATAGACTTAATAAGTATAGCCAGCAGGTGGGCTTGAACATCAATCTAAAGAACACAGAGGTCATGACGCTCAATGTGAGCAACCCTGAGCCCATATCAGTAAGGAATCAGCAACTGGAACAGACAGACACCTTCACATACCTAGGATGCATAGTAACACCAGACGGCGGAGCAAGCAAAGACATCAAAAACAGAATGAACAAAGCAAGAACAGCCTTTTTCAATCTAAACAACATCTGGAAGTCCTCTCAGAACAGCACAAGCACAAAATTAAGATTACATCAGAGCTGTGTGCTTTCTGTGTTTCTCTATGGTGCGGAATGCTGGAGAGTTACAGAGAAGGAAATGTCGAAATTGTCCTCTTTTCACACAACATGCCTAAGAAAAATTCTACGAATCTTTTGGCCGAATACCATCACCAACCAAGATCTGCTTACTCGGAGCAAGCAAGATGACATGCACACCATCATAGCTGGCAGACGCTGGAGCTGGGTTGGCCATGTCCTCAGAAGGGACCCCGATGCCATCACAAGAACAGCTTTGCTATGGACCCCTGAAGGAAAACGAAAGATAGGCCGACCAAAAACAACTTGGCGGAGGACTGTGGAGGCTGAGATGTAAAGAATGAACCAGAGTTGGGGCACTGTACGAAGGATGGCCACCGACCGAGCAAAGTGGAATCAATTTGTTGTTGCCCTACAAGACGCCTCCAGGCGGGATGGCCACTGACTGCTTCGACGGTCGTCGGCTAAGGATCAAATAAGAAGAAGACTACAGGTCAATACATATCTGCACATTATAGGATGCAGTGTAACACTAACATGGATACCAGCACATGTTGGGATAGTAGAAAATGAGCTTGCAGACAAAGAAGCCAAACGGGGAAGAACTAGTTATAACAAAATTGAGGTAGGCTTAGGGAAGGTTGAAATCAAGAGCTTAATTGCCCAAGCAATAACTAAAGAGTGGATAATAGCATGTGACCAAAGTAAAAAAGATAGAAACTCATGTAAAATCCAAAAAAACAAACAAAACAAAAAACAAGCAAAACATGTCAAATACAAGATGTACTAAAAATACCAATTAATAAAAAAATTGCTGAGGCTCAAGCTTGGAACTGGATATTTCATGATTGAGGAACCCACATGCGAAGAGTGTCAACAACCAAACACAATTAGACACTTTCTGGTGGACTGCAAAAAATATGACCAGCAGAGACAAAACATTAAGACATACTGTAGTAACCACAGTGTAGAAATGAGTCTAGAAAATCTCATAGGCACCAAGACCCCATCCGAAATACAAAAGTTAATAAAACACTTAATTACAAAAACAAAAGCTAGCATATTAAAAAACATAAGTTAAATAAGGATGCGAACCAGTAGTCTACACTGGCGAAAGACTCCCCCCAGATAAATACGGATTGATCAATTAACCCTCCAGTGAAAATTAAAAACATACCAGTTTAGACAATATCATATTTTGGATAATAAAACTATATTGAACTATAACTACATAAGGAAAAATATCTACTAGAGATAACATAGTATAAAATAAGTACAAACAAAAACATATTACAATAAATAAAACACGTCCTGATATAACCAACAACTCCATGTATATGGTAGATGAAATGGTCGTGCTACAAAGAAAAGTGGCAAACTCCGTAATAATAAAAAATTCTTAAGGGGCATAATTAAAGATTTATTTCCCTTTGTCCAAAATCAAGAAGTCACAATTTTATCTCCCATTTAGTAAGGTTATACGGTCTGTCACCGCCGTTATGCTAATTTTCTAAACTGGATTTTTGTATTGATGTCTCCATAATATATTGCAGACGACTGTTCCATTTAGCGAACTGGATAAAACTTAAAACACGTCTATCAAAAACTTCGCTTCTCGGCCTTTTGGCTAAGATCAAAGTGTCTAAGCACAGGGACCAATACAGTGACATTCATGTGTCATTAGGTCCTTTGTGTGAGAACACAGAAGATCACTACAGTGACACATGATGTCATTGGGTCTTCTTGTGTTGGGACATGGGTCTTGACCAGGGCCGGGTTGAGCGTGTGCCATGCAACCTCATGCGAGGCAAAAAATATGCGACCTCATGCAAGAAAAAAAAAAAAAAAAAGGCCTTTTTTTCCACAAAGAAATAGCATTACTATCAATCAATATCAAAGAAGATGCAAAATTATTACACATTAATATCATATCAAAATTACAAAACAAATCTCACATAAGATAACTTTCAATATCATTTACAAAAAGTTTGCATTACTACAAATCAAATTAATTTTTAAAAGTTTATATTATATAAGGTATCCCTACGTAACAACAACAAAAAATAATAATTGTTAGTCATAAATACATGGATGGTGAACAATGGTTGATGAGGGCATGAAAGTACTAAATGATTTATGGCACATCGAAAAATGTTAATGGGTATTTACATTGTATGATATGGACAAAGCGAAGTATTTACAAATCAAAGTTACATTGCCTTGTATAGAGACCATAGGGGTCAAAGAAGGCAGGATGTATAACTAATAGTATAAACACAACAAAAAAGTTTTAAAAACTGTCCTGCTATGTCTTGTGTTTTGCGTGCGTATATTTGTGCAAATATTTTGTGGTCATACTGTGTACCGTCATATACTGCCCTGTTTCTACAAATCCATACTAGGTATCTAAATTCAGCTAGTAGAGTTAGTAGTTTAAGTTCTGTTTGTCTCTGTATATTTGGTAAGGTGTTGAGCATAACGGATCGGTACATGTTGAGTGTTTGTTGTGTTTTGGAAGTTATTTCCCTTCTTAGCTTGTTTAGGGTGGGGGCCACTGTCTTACATGTGTAAAACAAGTGGTCTTCTGTTTCTATTGTGTTATCCTTGCATAGTTTACATTTTTTTGGTGTTTTCCCTGCTTTTATTGATGATTGTTTACTCACAATGGGTGTTAAATTGTACAGTAATCTGAATGTAACTTCTTTTGCTTGTGGTTTAACGTTTATTGCGTGGATGTTTGTGAAACTCTGCGTGTAGTCGGTTACAAACTAGTTGTAACCTCTTTTTATGCGTGTACTCAAAAGTGGCTCTTGTGCTTTAACTAGAAGTGTGTATATGGGTTTTGTGTCTTGTTTTGTTAGATGTTCATTTTTTTCTAAATTCTGTATACATATTCTGTAAAAGGGTGGTGGGGTACCAAAAAAATGAGGTTTATTATTGACAAGTTTACATAAGCTAGATAGTCTAATCCCAATATAGTAGTGTGCTATTGGGTAAAGTTCTGGGTATTTAATAATTTCCCCTATGTATTTTATTCTTAAAGCTTTTATTTTAGTGTTGATATCCTGTAAGGCTAATCCTCCTCTGTTTTTTTTTTTTGTTGTTGTATTAGAGTAAGGCTTTTATACTAGTTATAGCGTTCCTGAAAAGGAAGGTCCTAATCAGCTTATTTATTTTTGATACAATCGTTTTAGGTATAATCTGTATATTGGCTGTATATATTATTTTAGGCATAATAAAACAATTCACTATAATTTAAAAAAATCTATCATCAGCTGTGAACCAAAAAAAAAAAAAAAAAAAAACTTCGCTTCTCGGCCTTTTGGCTAAGCTCAAAGTTTCTTAGCCAGGGCCGGGATCACACAAAATTTACACATATAACTCAATAAAGTCAATAGACCTCACTTTGAGCCCCAGAATGGGTATTTGAAAAAAATAAAAATAAAAAACAAATAGACGAAGATTCAGAGTGGATGAAAAGTTGGGGCTTTCACACTAATGTAAACAAAACAGTAGGTATGATATTCAGCAAAGAAAATTTAAAAAAAAAATAACAAAATCAATATAACCATTAAAGGACAGAAAATATGTACTCCCTCAACAACAAGATTTCTGGGCTTAACATTAGATAAACAACTAAATTGGAATAAACATATAGACAATTTAGTAGAAAGCTGTAGGGGACCCCTAAATATACTAAGGATTGTAAAAGGTAATGGATGGAGGGCCAGCAATAAAATAATGCTTATGTTCCACCAGTCTTTCATCAGGGGGAAACTGGATTATGCCAACATAGTCTATAACTCAGCTGCAGCTTCTAACAAAGCAAAACTAGACAGGATTCAAAATGCAGCCATGAGAACCATTACAGGTGCATTTATATCGACACCAGTAGAAGCGCTAGAAGTAGCTCTTGGCATACCTCCCCTTGGTCTAAGACGGAAAGAACTAAGATTAAATTATTGGAGTAAAGTAGCACAAGAAGTGATCCACACAGTACATAAAGCATTTGTCAAAAACCAACCAAGAGTATGGGACGTCCCCTTAAATAAAGATAGATATCCAACAGGGTGGAGAACTATAGAAGACCTACCTCTTCAGCTCCTCATGCTGTGAACACCGTGAACAAAATTATGCCTGGTCAACCTGACCTTGCCATTAGCTCAAGGTCTTTCCGTGACATCCTCGTTCCTTTCATGACTGTCTGTCACAGGGTTAACCCGAAGGTTAACCAAAGAGAGTTCTCGTTGTGGTGCCGGCGTTGTCAATGGCTCAGAATTGCCTGGCAACCGGTTGAAGGTAGGCAGCAGGAGTGGGAGAAGGTGAATGTAAGACTTGGGGATAAGTTCCCAGCAGATAGTCTCAGTGATTCTGGATCTCGTGACACTGTCACTCCTACCACTCTATCCCCCCTCTCTATTATAATGCTAGCGAGCCCCCACCACTCTATTACACTGAGTGAACAGAAGAGGAAGAAAGGAAGAACTGTATGTCTCTCTCGCACACTTTCTTTCCTTCTCTATATATGTAATTAACGTATGTTGATAATGCAAACACAACTACAACATTTATTGAATTACTTAAAGGTAACAACATCCAGTTACAATAATACAAATGCAATAAGAACTAACATTAACTATACCTGGAAAGGAAGATAATAGTTAATGCAAAATACACAAATGAATCTTAAGTCTATACTATGTGATGATGATGATGAATTTAAGCGAATCCTAAATACTAAAAAAGGATATCTTGTTTCTTGGTCTCTGACTGACTGTCAATAAAGCTCTGGGTGTTTGTACGCCGTGAACATGTCTTTGTCTGCATTCAATAACATTGTCCGGCTCACTGACTTTCTTCGGGTGTCGATGGCCTGATCTTTTGTTCTTCACAATGCGAGTGTTGACAATGAAATGAGCGGCTGTGGTGGCGTGTTCATATGTTATGTAGACCGCAACGTTTTTCTGTAGAGACTTCGTCTGGTATGCAGATGTCCCTTTGTGATGAAGATATTTTGCTCATGTGGTGCTTGATATGAATATGTTATATATCTGTATATGTTGGCGCATCAGTTTACTTGGCGAGTCTGTCCATTACCGCAGGTAATTTAGGATCTCAATACTTTTCGTAGGCACTGGGTTTACAAGATCGTCCGTCTGCTCCTGCAACTTCTGATCAAGATTTCTCAAAGGCACTTGTTGTAATGACAATCGTCCGTAGGCTACTGCTACTTCTGATCAATAATTCACGTAGACAGCTCTTAGTAATGCATCCCTTATTCTAGGTATTTTCTGCTTACTTTTCTGTGTGGGTGGTTGATGATAGAAAGTATCCTTCGCCGCCTGGCAAATTCCTTTCTAAAACCCCGTTGTTTGTTGGTAGGTTTGTTGCCGTTAAATATCTGTGAGATACGTGTTGTCGCAGTATATCTGGTTGGCCCTACTCATTTAGCTTATCCTGTGATCTGCGTCCGCCAGGGTAGTAAGACGAAGGCTGAGTTATCTCAAAGGTCCCCTATCTCTACCACTGCGATGGATAAAATGATAGCGCCTTATAAGTACCCCGTAAATTTATGTTACGCATGTGGTTTGTTATTATCTGTGAAATCTTATCACTATCATGAATGACTGCGCGATGTTTACTGCACTGTTAACGGGTAATGTAAGACGTAATGGAAAAGTGTCTGGTATTTACCTCGTTATAGTTACTGGAAACTGTGCAATCTTATACATATAGTGACTGGTATTTACAGTGTTATGTTTATGGAAAATATGTATATATATAACTGAAGTTAAGATGGATGTATAATAATAATGTACAAACAATAGTACACTAACCTTGGTTTCCATGTAAAGAAATCATTGACTTCAGGTCCTGATTCTCCCTCGTGAAATATAGAGCCAAGTCGGGTCGGGCGGAATGCTTTCTCTTAGCACTGCTGAGAGACCAATTTCGTTGGGTTTTATAGTGTCCGAATGGCCGCTGGCGATTTCCCGTGTTCGCTTCTGATGCCATGTGAAGTTTCGTTCGTCTTACTTCAGACAGACAACCCATCCCCATTACTCTGTAAAGTTTCTGCAATGTTTTGCTATGGTCGCTTTCGTGTTTTGCCTCGCCCAGACAATCCGTCTCCTGTCCGTCTGATGTCTGTGCAGCGTTTAATAGTCTTTCTATAATGACGTATTCTTTACTCCTTTCATGTTGATCTTCGCTCAGACTTTGGGTCTCCGTTAATCCAATATTACTTTGTCTGTTCCATGAGATCCGACTGACCACAATACGCATTGTAAAGCGTGCTCGCTGAACTGTCTCGGATCGTCCATTATGCTCTGTTACTAGGCAAAATAATACTTGTGTATTACTTCCCTTGTGTAAACCCAACCGAGTCGTATTGGCGACTACCTCGAAAGTCTGTTGACCTAAGGTCTCCTTGTTGCGAAAACATTCCCTGCGAAATTGAATGCTTTCTCATGCCTTGTAACATTTATCGGCAATATATCGGCAATAGGTTTTAAGAATTTAAATGCAGAATTACTCGCCTCTCGCGACACTGTCTCCAGTTCTGTCTCCTATTATTCTAGTTACTCTTACAAAAACTGCAATGGTATAGACAAGGTAAAGGTCGTCCCATAGTAGATACTGTCGTTCGTAGGGGAGTGAAGTGTTAGAGACTTCATTTGTCTAGGTCCACGATCGAGAGGTGGGGGCGACCAGTTCCCTTCCTCGCTGCCTTTTCCTTCCCTAAATCAAGTGCAAAGCCAGTACCGATTTACAGATGGGTAGACTGGAGCGTGTCGATACTGTGAATAGAACGCGGCACCTTTGCCACGAGAGACCACAGCTCTAACCACTCGGTCAATCAAACGCAATGGTATATACCAGGCTCTAACAGAATAATGGAGTAAGCGGAAAGCTTCTGGCCTGCACAAGAGCATTATTTGTGAAATTACATCGACAATGCCGGGGAAGAAATCAGGATGCCAATATACTGATTTGTCAGGTCACATTTTCCATCATCTCTTTCAGACCAATATAGAACTCTTCAACACTTTTCTAGCAAAATAAAATTCAGCTGCTCAATACAAATGCAAAAAAATATGTCCAATATTTTTGTCTCTGAAGCATGGCATGCCACTGTGAACCTGATCCAAACAGATCAAGTGCCGTCTCCTATACTGAAGGCTGTTGAAATTGATCTCGCACTTTTCTATGTCGAGTGTTACTACTTTCGGGAGAGTACATATAAGGGAAACAATACAATTAATGTCTAACTTTCACCCAAAGTTGCATCCCTTAGCGTTAGTGACAGAAAAAGCTGGGATTTTAAATACGATATTGATATAGGAAACCTGCAAAGGAATCGTGCGCTCTTGCAGTGACGGTTACTGCAGCAGCTTGTTGTACATTATGACGTTGCCAATCTCATGCACAACGTGATATTAGTCGTCTCTAACCTTATGGAGCAGTAAGCCCAGTCTTTCTGTGTCGCCTGGGAGACCTGTAGGAGCTATACGTGACCAAAGGAGCCCTCACACCTCTTTATTGTTTTACTGACATTGCAACAGCCGTAATGAAGGTTGAGGTGAATTTAACATTATGTGAACTCTGTTCAAACCTTCAAGGTCATAAAGCTTTGTAAGATGAGTTACAGCCCTGAAGGTGGGGGGAGGAGGAGCATATATATATATATATATATATATATATATATATATATATATATATATATATATATATATATTATATATATATATATATATATATATATACATATATATATACATATATATATATATATATATATATATATATATATATATATATATATATATATATATATATATATATGTATATGTATATATGTATATATATGTATATGTAATATATATATAATATATATTATATATATATATATATATATATATTATATATATATAATATATGTATATGTATATATATATATATATATATATATTGTAGTCCGACATTTACATGCGCTTTCAAATAGGGCCTTTCAACAGAAACATTCAACCTTGTTGTCATGAAATAACTAAGGGCTAATAATTATTAGATTATAATCTAAAGCACGGGTCGGCAACTCAGGAGCTTTTGAGACCTACTTTAGTAACACTGAGCCTAAAGATATATCATACATATATATATATATATATATATATATATATATATATACGTGTGTATGTGCAGAGGCGGCCCTAAAGTATTTGGCCCATGGGGCAGATCCTACCTTTGGCACCCCGCCCCATAAAGAAACACACGTGCAAGTGTTTCTTTTAAGTCCTATCATAATAGTGTCCGATGGTACCCCTTCTTAGCTGTCACCCGGGGCGGACCGCCCCCTCGCACCCCGCTTAGTACGCCACTGTGTATGCGTAATTTTAAGCGGGGGGTAGGGCGGGGGAAGTGAGGATGATGAACCTTATAAAGAACAGAATGCGTTCCTGTCTCATGCAGTTCACGAATATATTTTTAGTAGCCAGCTCCAGAGTTTTCACTGGGAATCCGGAAAAAAGTAGGCCCTACTTTTGATCCCGGTGACACCGCGATTTTGAATGTCGGTAGAAGCTGTCTAGTTCGAAATTTACCTAGTTTAAAAAGTCTTTCCTTTATTTAGGCCTACCCCTGCATTCGCCTAAAGATTTACCAAATCATCCACTGCGATCTATCGGTAGACCGGGATTGACTGATGGCCAACCTCTGATCTAAAGTTAACATGACATGTTTTCACGTCGTTTTTAATCGACGGCAGTTACGGGCAAATAACCAATTTGTCTCTCTGTTTTCGTTTTGACTCTTAAGTTGTTTCGTTTTGTCCGCCCATTAAGTTTTCCATTCAGCTGTCGCTACGTGGCTATCCGGTGTGGGTTCGCTGTCGTCTCCCCCAACTAGTCCATACCGCAGTCGCACCTCGATCCGTAAATGTGTGACCATCACAAAGTGTCGCCAAGCCCCGCCTCCCCACGTGGGCGGCATCAGCCCATGACGTTTGATCCCCGTAGACCGTGGACCAATGGTAGAGCGCATGCCTGTTGCATTTCAGTTTCGTTTTAATCGATCTCGAAGCTTGGGCAAACTTTTGTTTTGTCGTGTGTGTGTGTGTGTGTATCTTGGTGACATCCGGTGATATAAAAGTTGTACACGAGCTAAAGTTATAATAATTGCTTGCTTGAGACAGAGTTGTCTTCCTCTGA
This sequence comes from Oreohelix idahoensis, assembly GCA_024509875.1. NCBI lineage: Eukaryota > Metazoa > Mollusca > Gastropoda > Stylommatophora > Oreohelicidae > Oreohelix > Oreohelix idahoensis. The sequence continues at coordinate 212,987 of JAMPIV010007867.1, read as the reverse complement.
GTTTGCAGATCTATACAGAAATTTATCTCTGCTGCAATAAAGAAGACACGTGACTCCCCGGGTTCTACGTGTAGACCTACCATATAGATTTCTAATTGTTGCAGATGTTACATACGATCAACCACAGTGGCACTGCAGTTATATCAGAAAAACACTTTTCGATTTGAAAGAAAAAGAAAGGTAGCCTATCAACGATTTATATGCAATATATTCTCGGAGATTTGGGGGTTAGCATGTTTGTAATATATACATCTTGCAAAGTCCCATCTGACTGTAACTTTGATGCTCTCAGAACAGCAAGAATAACGATAAGATAAACGAGGATTAAGCTACAGAGAGCATATAGAAAGATATCAGAAGGTGACATAAATGACGTAATCAAGGTAATATTTACCATTACTCACCATCGCTGAAAGCACACGACACAGTCACGCATACCTTCTCAACGTATTAGTCAACACCCTGGTGGTTGAGATTCGAGGAAGAGACCCATCGGTTGAGATTCCAAAACTCTGTGTAGGCTTTGACAACACTGTGGAAACCAATTGTGTTCACTTCTGATTATTACGGTGAGTAAACAGTAAAATAGAGTCCATTTTTTAAATTACTTTATTGGGTGAGCAAAACGTAAAATAGCTTCTGTTTTAGAAGATGCACAATTTATATCTAATTATTTATTAATATTTCATTCTTATCAAATTTTTAAACATAACAATTGTTACACACTAATTAACATGTATATCTGTACAGCGAAATTGATACTTAATGTTATCTGTTGCTGCTCTAGGTTTTTTTTTTTCTTCTTCTTTAAGTACTGTGTGGACAGGCGTGGGCGATCATAGCTCTCCATAACGTTTTTTCCCCTGTGCTGTTTAATAGTTCTGTTGTTGACTTTATTCCGTGACATCATGCTAAACTGTTTAGTATCTCCTCTCCTTGTCTTAATTTCTCTCTCTCTCTCTCTCTCAAAATACAAGTGCCCAAGCCTAGGCTTGACTTATTCAAGAAAAGCTTAGCTTACTCTGCTGCTCATCTCTGGAACTATCTTCCACATTATCTGAAAGATAAGAACCTCAGTCCCTATTCATACAATCGTAAACTTTTCGATTACTTTATGAGTTCTGGTTATCTGCCCCCCTAATGTGATTATTTTTCCGAACAAATGATATAATATCGAATGTAGGTTTAATGATGATGATAGTGTATTTTAACATATTTTGTTTCATGGTGATACTTAGTTTGTATTTTTCAACATACTTTATTTCATGTTTATAATTAGATACTGTGAATGTGAGTATGCTATTATTTTACCTTTATAACGTTGAATTCCTTGAATTGATGGGTAAAATGTATGTGAGAATAAATGAAACCAGTATAAAAGACGAGAGAAAGGAAGGGCAGAATGTCAGACGGGCCTGCGTGCCCAATTCTCAACCCTTTGAAAATAAAGTTCGTTCGTTCGTTCGTTCGTTCTCTCTCTCTCTCTCTCTCTCTCTCTCTCTCTCTCTCGCATGGTCAATCGTCGAAAGAAGCACCAGGAAAGTAAGCAGATGAGGGCTGTCACCTCAGTGGCGCATTCCCAAAGTCAGTTATGACTGAAGGGGCTATTATTATTATTATTATAAAGTGCACGCTGACATTCTTCTTTCATAATATACCACTAACTCATTTTCCTTTGGTGTTTGAGATAAGTTAATCTTCTTTTGCCCACTGGCCTATTTCTTGACACCCTTATGAGTCCGTGAAGCTGCCCAAGGTAGACCTATTTTTAAAATTTTATTGTACAACATATCTTTCTCATCAAATGCCTTTTCTGTTCGGTATGTGTCATCACCATCATCATGTGCCTTTGCACACCTTACCTAGCATGGAACCACGACTGTAGCTAGTTCCTGCCCCTTGTAGGAAGACTGCAACAAACGCTCACATGCTCCTCCTGCAGCGGTGGTATCTGTGGCAATTTGCTTTACATGATGAGGTGGCCAGCCTCAAGCACAACCTCATATTGGTGGCCTTACCTGAGGGTGTAGTAATCCTGTTCTTTCTGTGTGTCTGCAGGAACACATTCCCCCCCGGGAACTACACAGATTTATCCGGTATTGATTGTCCATAACTATTTCCATATGATAGATTAGGCAATATGTAACAGTGACGAACTTGAAATATTACTTCCATTAACAAAGAATTGTCGCTAACGATTCTTTTCGCTTTCTTGAGCACTTTGAATAGCCACTATAATTTTGGTAGTGTTTAGGTATTTAACTATGTACTTGTTTCTCGTGTCCCAATAACCTTCGATGCTGCAGTCTGGAGAATCATGTTTCTTATTGATGACTATTATTTCTGTCGTGGGTTTAACTTCAAATACTCATAATCAATCAATCAATATTCTTTAGCTCCACAAGAAGCATAGGCCTTCAGCAAACACCTGCTCAAGTCTCCTGTCACGTGCCATCAAGTTCTTTCTGTGTGTTCATCATCATTTTCATTTCTATCACCAGTTCTCTTTTCCATGTGTGTTTTTTGTTGTTGTCTACATTTGCTTCTTTTACCCTGCGGGTTCCAGAACAAGGACTGCCTTGTAAGGCTCTCAACGGGTTTGCTCAGTGTATGCCCTATGCCAGCGCCTTCTTTTCAGCTCTTGTTCCACTGACACTTGTCTGGTTCTTGTCAGCAGTTCCACATTAGTCAGCCATTCTATTCTACGCAAGCACCTAATTATGAATGTCTGTAGCTATTTGTTTGTGGTTTTTGTTGTTCTCCATGTTTCAGAGCCACACAACAGGACTGACTTGACATTTCAGTTGAAGATTCTTATTTTTCTATTAACTTGTTTTCTCTCGATTGTCATGTTTCCCAATGCAACGAAAGCTCCACTTGCTTTTTGTATTCTTATTTTGATATCATTGTCTAAATTGTCTTCCAACTTTGTCTAAAAATACTCATAATAGATAGATTAATCTCTGAAATATTTAATGGATTAACTTAATTAAACAGTCATATTTTGACTTTCATGTCATGTTCATGTTAAGGAAAATATATGAATTACTGAAAGTTCAATAACTGCTTGTATACAATATAGAAACGTAAGCAAATTTCGACACTTAGTCTAGAGAACGTGGACCATTTATTGTGTTTTTCATACAAAATACTACATTCTTCGTTTATTTCGCTCTGTTACTATTTATCGATTTATTTGCTGGTACCAATTCACGCCAGCTGTTGATTGTTTTATACTGCTGGCAAATGTGGAGTTATCTCCCCACTATGCTTAACTGTGCAAGTGGCCATGACAAACCAATAAATGGTTGGATGCAGTGGCGTACTAAGTGGGATGCGATGGGGATAATTCGCCTCGCGTGATATCCGAAGAAAAAAAAAAGGGGGGGGGGGAAGGGCATGTGCCATAGGACTGCTATGACAGAACTGTACTGTTTAAAAATGTACTTGTAAGCATTATATATTTTTCTGTATGTTCTGTTATGGCGGGTGTCAAAGGAAGGATTCGTCCCGGGGAAAAAGGGGGGAAGAAGGGGGGAAGAGGGAGAAATACTTTCAGTATACCCCTGGACTGATGGACTGCCGTAATGATTGTTTAACCCTGCAGGTCTACCTCTCATTAACATTAGTTCATTTATTCGTTTATTCTTGTCACTGTTCCTCTTCACATAGGTCACTGTTCCTCTTCACATAGGTTACAGCTGATGTGTAAGACCATGAGGAGCACGGTGTCCGTTATTCAAATGTCTTTTGTATATTTGACACAGGTAGTTCCATAGCAGATACTGTCGTAGGGAAGTGAAATGTTAGAGACTGAACTATTCTATGTTTCAGCTTTCTTAATAAGGGGGGGGGGGGGGTGTTACTGGTTAATTTCTTCCCTGGCATTTCCTTCCCTAACTGAAGAGCAGAGGCTGGGTACACGTTTACAACTGGGTAGACTGGGGCTTGACATTACCTGGTTACGAACCCGGTAACTTTACTTCGAGAAGCAAGCACGTTAACCACTCAACACTTATATTCTATATAATATAGCCAAACAATCTTATATCTGTAGAATGTGTGATTCCTGTTTACACACACTGGGATCCTCGCCGGTGCTAAGGAATTCGTGCACTATGCTGAGATCCTCCTTGTGTGATCTAAGGGAGAAGATCGTAGCACTTATGGAGTTGCCCGTATGCAATGGTCCTTAAAACCAAACTAAACCAATCTGAGACGGATGGAAAGACTTGAAGAAATAAAAGATAAGACATGCACAAATGGTCCACAATACACACACACACACACACACACAAAAGTGTGGACCAAGCAAGATTTTGAGAAGACAAATCAATAAACTAAACACAAATGGGCTCAGTAAAATGGACATCAAAAAGGAAAGAATGAGGTGAAGAGTGGTGGTCAAAAACAGAAAGCTATGAAAAAGGCTAAGGGCTTGTGTAGTTCCCGAGGGTTTATTATGAGACAAAACTCTTCATGCAGTGTTGGTTTATGTATCAATTTGCCTTACATGATTAGGTTGCCAGCAGTAGCCACAACTTCACATTAGGTCACCAGCAGTAGGCACAACTTCACATTAGGTCACCAGCAGTAGGCATTAGTCGCTTATTAAGGCGTGCGTAAGACAACGGTGGTTCTATTTTTGCTTTACCTTCTCAGAGAACCCCAAAAACCACGCGACTTACTGGAACTTTCTGGTGACTGGTAGCATTAGTTATTCTTTTACGTAGAAAATATCACATTAAAGCTGTTGGTAGAAAATAAATACAACCAAAAGATTTACGAATGATGCATAAGCTTCAACAATATTAAAGTTATTCGGAAACCCACAACATTTTCTGTAGGACACAAGCTGGGAACATTTGACAGTTAATAAAAAGGCATTTTTGTTGCGCGGGGTCACACAGACGAAAAGCAAATAATATAACAATGAAGAAAATATAAACCTGTCTGAGCAAGTGCATACGGGTATATCTTGGTGACTGAGTAGCCAAAAACTATAAGTAGCAGAATCTTGTAGAATAGAACGAACGAACGCAACTTTATAATTTAAATATCACAAATGGAAATTGAATTCGGTAGGAGGTTTTAACAGGATGACAAACGCTCATCAAATTAAAGTGGGAAAAAATACATTCATACAGTCCATTGAGAGTAACAGACAAAGCCTGAGTAATGGTGTGATCACGAGGTAGAACCTGGCGCTCCAAAAGGAGGCGATCAAAAGACAGTAGATATTAAGGAAGAGGGGAACCCTAAGGAAGTTCTCCAAAAGAATGTTGCATTGCATCACGATAGAGCATTGTTCAGTGAGTGAACTACAGAGAAAACATGTTAAGTAGGGGAGGGGAGGGGAGAAATGATACAGAGTGTCGTGTATACGTATAAAAAAAAACTCTATATATATATATATATATATATAGAGAGAGAGAGAGAGAGAGAGAGAGAGAGAGAGAGAGAGATTCTTCTTCGTACACTCTCAGACGTCAACTTAAATGTGGTCAAAGAAAGCAGTTGTCAGCTTGAGACTGCTTCTATATCCATAGAGCTTTTCCAGGGATGGTCGTTATGACGGTCATATGTGCTTTTTCTGTTCGTCATATTTAGGGCATATTTGAAGCAGATGTTCAGTAGTCATTTTATCGGTGCCATAGTCACACTCATGGATTGTTCCTATATGTAGCTTGTTGAATAGGTGGTATCCCAATCTGTTGTTGTCCGTTCAGAGTCTGAAGATTACCACTTGTTATCTTCTGTTGAGCTGGTAGTAAGCATCATTCTTTGTGTGGCCTGTGTGCTCTACTTCCCATTTGTTCCTGTATCTGCTCTGATAAAACTTTTCTGCCGCTTCGAAAGTTATACTTGTACTTGTATCAGGCTGAGGTAGCTTTCCCCTTCCTTTGCCAGTCTGTCAGCTTCTTCATTGCCGGAGATGTTGCAATGAGGTGGGATTCACTGTACTAAAACTCTTTTGAATGGCTGGCTCAGTTTGTGGAGCACTACTCTTAGGTCATCCAGGTCTGCATTTTTCTGGCTCTTCATGTGTTGCAATTACTGACAGCTCGTCTGTAAAGACAACAGCTTATGCCTTGGTGCTTTCCTCTGTCGTTAAGCTAATAATATAACAATGAAGAAAATATAAGCCTGCAGTTTTCAAGGCCTCTGCCTTTGCTCTGAAGTTACTTCAGAATTTTCCTGTTGTCACTGACAGCTTTTTTTTTCTATACCAGTGCTTACGTTCAGAAACACTCCTCCACCTCCATCTTTTGTTGCATTTGTTGCTGATCCATCTGTGGAGGCATGGGTTTATATATATATATATACAGTACTTTGCAAAAAAAATGGCAGTCATATTGCTCAGCTAAATAAGCTGAAATCTAATTAAATATGCATGTTCTGCCCCAAATTTGCACTCCACTGAAGTGAGCAAACACTACCAAAAGTAAAAAAAAAATTAGCGTAGAGTAACGTCCCTTGATGATAGAGCAGACGACAATTTCTAATGCCAGTGGCAGAAAATGGATACAAAGTCAAAGTGTATGTTAATTTCACAGCTTTGGAATGAAGGAAATCAAACATGTTCCAACATTTCTAAAACCTTGAACATTCCTGAGCGGACTGTCTACAGAGTTGTGAGTAAATTAAAAGCAGGTAATGGAATCGAGCGAAAAGAAGGTAGTGGGATGCCAAGAATTTTGGTCACAAAGGACCATCGGTGTCTCGCCCAAATCGTTCGGGCTGGGCCAATGAAGAGTGTAGAAAACATACCGCAGCGCATGATCGAGTTGGGAAGCCCAGAGGTATCTAATGCTATTGTCAACCGGGAGCTACACAGGATGAATTACACAAAAAAGCGGGTAATTTCGTCACCATTGCTCACAGAGACTCACAAACAGATGCGCTTGAACTGGTGCCACGAACACCAAAATTTGTCATGGGACAATGTGATTTTTTCAGATGAATGTTCTGTTTGGTCTTATCCTGCTCAAATAAAAATTTGGACGAAAGGCTCTGTAACGCCTGTGTACCAGCGACCGAAACATACCTAGAAATTCCATCTTTGGGGAGGGGTGTCAGCAAGAGGTGCCACCCCACTGTGTGTTTTCACAGGAATTCTCACGAAAGAAAGGTACATCGACACCCCCAAAGCATGGCTGCAAGAGAAGAATGTGATAGTGCTGAAGTGGCCCAGCAACAGTCCCGATCTAAACCCAATTGAAAACGTTTGGGCACTACTCAAGAATCATTTAAAAAAGAGTGGACTCAGAGACGTTGAACAATTGAAGAAGGTAGCTGAAAAATACTGGGACAGTCTGACTCTCAATTACCTACAAACATTTGTGGGAAGTATGCCTCGCCGCATCCAGGCTTGCCTTGCTGGAGAAGGCAACATTATATTGTACTGAAACCACTGTTAATAGATAGGGGAGATACCAATCTTCCTCTGGACATACAGTTTTTATTATTATTTGCTTCTATGAGTGTGCTGCGTTGCAAAAATATGACTGCCATTTTTTTTTGCAAAGTACTGTATATATATATATATATATATATATATATATATATATATATATATATATATATATATATATATATATATATATATATATATATATATATATATATATATATATATATATATATATATATATATATATATATATATATATATATATATATATATATATATATATATATATATATATATATAAACCTTCCTTCACTTACTCTACATCAGCGAAAAGGTCCTCAAAAGTAATGTGCACAAATAAATACATTCTAGAATATTTATAGAAGAGCGCTGTTCAGTTTATCAAACATTTGTGCTCTTGTGATGTTTCTCGCTAGTGCTAGTTATTAGAGTCGAGTTTATCTCTTAGTAGGGGTAATACCGGAGACGTGCTATATAAGACAGTATTTTAAAGTGTTATGTTCAGGGAGAATACAAAAGTTTCTACCGTGAATTAAATATAGTAGTATTCAGCTGTGTAATCCAAAAGATAGTGCTGAGTATTGTCAAAATAAACCAGTCTCATCTGCAGCAAATACTCATAGCGTACGCCTTTAAAGTGCAAATAGAATAGATTTAAGCTTAGTAATATTCCACTAATAAAGGGAATAAGTGGCTGATTATTTCACTTTCACTATTCAGACTTACTAATATTATTTCTATTACCCACTCTAAAACAGTTATTTCTCTTAGCAGGACACGGGTGTGTTATGGAGAATAGGCGCAATGGATTACAAGCAGTCTTGACACAATTAATAAACCACGTGTTCTAACATCCTATATTTCATATTTACAGGTCAAGGCTATCTTAGTAGGAATGGCAAGCATATCATCGGGGGCATCTACACAGTAGACTGACCTGGACGAATGCCTGACTCAAACATCCAAAAAACACTGTGAAAAGCAAGATACACATCCTTTCTTTTTACCCATAGAGGAAAAAAACCTACAAACAACAAGAACAAAAACAGACATGGCATTAGATGACAGAGGTTTGCCAGGTGAGCAGTACGTGGAGTTGACATGCGCAACTGAAAACATCTCCCCTTACTCCAACAATACCGCTTTCACAGAGCCATCTAACTATTATCACAGCGGGTATGAGTGGCAGCACGCACAAATACCCCAACATCAGACTCATTTACTAGAAACTGACAAACACTTTTACCCGGGATATGCAGAAGAAAGTGACGTCAGTACTCATGGTTATACCACGTACGGTCATCAGCCGGTGAATCACTCAGACTTCTATCCCCAGGTTCATGGACTGTGGCCAGCGGATAATCCTAGCGAAGCGCTTCCGACAGGGCAACTCAACCAACATCACCTATTCTTTTCTGGGTTAGACCTCGGCCAACAAAGTGTGATCCAGCAAACAAATGCTACTAGCAGCACAAGTATGAAACCTAAGAGGAAGAGGGTCCAATCACACACACAGAGAAAAGCAGCCAACGTCAGAGAGCGGAGGAGAATGTACCACCTCAACGAGGCCTTTGACGAACTGAGGAAGAGGCTTCCGGCCTTCAATTACGAGAAACGACTTTCAAGAATTGAAACTTTGCGGCTGGCAATGACCTACATTTCTTTCATGAAAGAAGTCAGCGTTGGCCGTGATCCCAAATGCGTCAAGCTCAAACCCCACGGTGCAGACCTGTCACCTCTACCTCATAGTAGCGGCAGCTTGCTGACTTCCCCTCATCCATCCTACGTCAGCAGCGATAACAACGACGAGTGCAATGTAAACGAAGACAGCGACTTTAGCAATGACGAACTTAGTAATCACAGCGGAGGAAACTGATGGAAAGATTGTGCCTTAGAAGCTCTACATGACAGCAAACACGACACATCTGACGTCTCCAGTCACAATGACGATAAGGTTATTATTTATGCAACTAAACTGTTGAAATGTTTTTATTAAGTGGAAGCCTTCTAATACTTATTTATCAGAAGTGGCCTTATAATGTTTATGTACGTTTAGAAATTTTTTAATTGTTTAATATTTTGTTGTTTGTTAAAATCTATTAGACTTTATTGAAGTCTTTTTATCTTGAAGCGTCCGTTGAAGCTGTCTAATTTACAACCGAGCGCTGTCAAGTTTTGTTGTTAATCCTGACACGCAAAGTTTTCTAGTGTGTTGTATATTTTAACAACATTTTACAAGGTAGATCTAGTCAATGACTTGTTTATTGTATTCATGCATGTACAAGGTGTTCCAAAAGTCATCATTCCATTTGAAGACGCTGTAATTTGTTTGATTTAAGTTTTCTTGTCTTGTTACTTGCATTTACCGGATAAAATCTGTTATTAAACATCATGAAATAATTGTGCTTTTCCCCCACCAATTATAGTTTATTTTACTTATTTATTTATTTTTGGGGTTTACAAGTTGAAGGCAAAGCAAATCAGGTGATGACTTTTGGAACACCCTGTACCATTTGTGTAAAGTCGAATAGTCCATATCCGACCGAGTCACATTCTGGTGTATTTGCTATGGCATTGCTATATGTTATTCGTGTATTCCACCTTTAACGTCGTGGCGAGGAGGGCAAAAATAACTTAGTTATAACTAATGACCCAAAAAAACATGAATTACCAAGATATGGTCAACATACCAGCCATGCTTATTTATTTTTATTGTCTGGCTGCCACCAGTCTTCCTTTCTTAACAGAAAGTTTCAATAATAATTTTTGACCATCTACGCGACCGGTAGTACAGCACGAAAATGTTTATAATCTGCTTATCCGGACAAATAACGGTAATTCCACCCCAACGCATAGAAGTTAAAAGACCGTGTTAAACCCTATATATATATATATATATATATATATATATATATATATATATATATATAAATATATATATATATATATATATATATATATATATATATATATATTTGAACACGCACAAGACCTGCACGACTTTTGTCTCATGCATGTCGTAAAAGGCGACTAATATAAGGTTGTGCGCTGCAGCTGGCATTCTCATCATGTCAAACAACTGGCACAGACACCACGTGAATGTGAGGGTATCCTGCAAGGGGACCAGTTACAGTAGTGTCTCCATGCTCCATACGGAGCGAAAAGGGAGATGATTAAGTATATATAAACATTTAGTCATAGTCCTTTAACTGCCTGCGAAAGATACGCGTTCAATACTTTTGCGCCAATTCTTCCTGTCTGGGCCATCCACTCAAGGCCTTTCCTTGAATGCCTCCTTTATCTTGTTATGTCTGTTTCTCACTTCCTTCTCCAAGTGTTTGTAGGTCTCAGGTTGTCTCCCTTTGTTTCTTTAACCCTGGGGATTCTAGAACAAGGATTGTCCTGTAATGCAGTCAACTTATATATATATATATATATATATATATATATATATATATATATATATATATATATATATATATATATATGGGAGCCACGCTGGTGTTATGGTTACCACATTGCGCTGGCGATCAGGTGCTCAAGGTTCAAGCCCGGGCATGGGCATTTGAAGGAGTGACATCGACTGGGATTTTGACTGAATAACCTGAACGGCTCCTGAGATAAACCCTCTGTGGATGGGAAGAAGCGAAACTCCTGACCGGGTTGGAAGGAAAGTCCACAGGCTCCCCAGCCTCGCAATGACAAGTCCTGAAAGCCCAAATGCCGCTGGTTAAGAAAAAAAAATTATATATATATATCATAATGCTCAACTCCTAATGGGCGCGTCAGATTGTAATTATTGAGCTGACAGTGTCATTTGAATCTTGATTGGACGAGCATTGCCCCCATAATAGTAGCGGCAGCTTGCTGACTTCCCCTCATCCATCCTACATCAGAATCATCGAGACTTGACGGACGTGAGACATGACGGGTTCACAGCAAAAGTCATAGCTATAGAGGTAGGTGCAAGAGTTCTATTGGCTTCCTCAGTGTATGATCTACTGAAACTATTGGATGTGAAAGGACAAATCAAGAACAAGGGCACTTAATAGGCTCGGTGAAAGAGCGGAAAGGGCATGGCGTTGACTGTGGAACAACCGCAACGGGCTTTGGAATTTTAGGGACAATAATTTATAAACAACATAATGGTTGCGTTCACACTTGCCTCAAGCTCGCAGCATGGATAAAATAGGAGTGACGTTGAAGTATAACAATGTTATACTTCAAAAGTCGTAACCAAGGTGGGGTGGGTTCACTTCCCAGTGAAGGCTAGAAAGATAACAGGAGTCTGACACTTGGAAGTCATGACTCAAGTGGGCCGGCCCCCAGTTAGAGTGTGCAGGAGATAAAAGATCCAAAACATTTGTTCGATGGGGGAATGTTTTCTGATGATCAGATTGCCTTCTGTTGCAACGCTCTTTATACAGTTTCATCCCATATATATATATATATATATATATATATATATATATATATATATATATATATATATATAGATATATATATAGATATATATATATATATATTCTTCTTCTTCCGTCCTTAACCACCGACCGTCAAAGCAGTCAGTGGCCATTACGCCTAATGGCGTCTTAGGGCAACAGCAGATAGGTTTTCTTTGCCATTGTTTCCCATCACGCCTATTGGCGTCTTTAGGGCAACGGCAAATCAATCCATTTGCTGTTGTTTCCGTAATCGAAGTGACTGGCAAATGGGTGATCAGCCCGTTGGTATATATATATATATATATATATATATATATATATATATATATATATATATATATATATATATATATATATATATATATATATATATATATATATATATATATATATATGTATATATATATATATATATATATATATATATATATTAAAATAAATGGATAAATAAATCTAGGACACATTGACAAAATGACAAAGGGAGAGAGGATTGCAAGGAAAAGAAAACAAAGACAAAGTGGAGACACATGTGGACATAAAAAAAATGTATTAATAAGATGAGAAGATCATGTATTTTGTAGACATTTTAATATTAAAACAGAGATCAAGCAAAAAACACTGACTATATTTAATTCATATGCACAATGTCCTTGCCAGCCAAGGCACATAACTATCAAATACGAAAGGAAACATGTTTGAATTTAATTTATACACTGACTCAAAAAAAAAAAAAAAAAAAAAAAAAAAATGACCAGGCTTTGTCAAGGAGACTTGTAAAAGACAGCCTAATATTATTTAAATTGAAGAAACTCATCTCGTCTCGTGTTTCCTTCCTACAAGGATAACCAGTTTCTTTTTGTAAGCGTTCAATAGAAGTTGTCCTTTTCCCGTTCATACATTTTTTCCCCCTACCGTCATACCTGTCGTATTCAGTTCTGGGTTCCATACTGCACGTTTTTATACCATATTTAAAATTCGCATTTTCGCAAGCTGCAAGGCAGGTGCTTTTACACGTAGGACAGGGACAGGTGAATTGAGCGCACACGACAGACACACACACCCGGAGTAGGCAGATTTATTGAGGTCGGCAGAGCTCGAGTTACCCCCTCCCCTTAACAGACTTCGCATTGGCTTTTGTTGTTTGGTGGCACTGCGCTCTCTTGTAGGTTGTTTCAGAAGGCAGCACTCTCAGGTTTTGCTCATTGACTGCTGCGGCTCATTGTACATTGTTTAACAGATACGATGGTGGTTACTTAGAATTTAATGGATCTGGTGAGTTGACGGAATCGCTGTGGCATCAGCGCAACTGTTGTCTTTACTGCTGGCAGCGCCAAAACAATTATTATTATATGGATATGTTCTCCCTATTGTCTAAAATGAGATAGTCCATTGGAGCTGGGAAAAAAATGTCTAGGCTGTGTCAAGGAGACCTGTAAAAGACCGTCTAATATTATTTAAATGGAAGAATCCCATCTCGACTTCAGTTTCCTTCCTACAGGGATAATCAGCTGGGAACTTTATCATGTCAAACAAATTGCTACATAAACAACAGCTGCAGGAGCATGTGAATGCTTAGTGCAGATTTTTTGCAAAGTGACCAGCTACAGTATTGGTTACATGCTTCGTAAGAAGCGCAAAGGAATATGATGATTGTCTATATTGAACTTTGACCCTCCTCGATAGTTTAACGGGAGCCTATGTTGAACTTTGACACCTTGATTGTTTAACAAGAGCGTAGATTGAACTTTGACACTCCTTGATAGTTTAACGAGAGATTATATTGAACTTTAACACAACTTGATAGTTTAACGGGAGCCTATATTGAACGTGGACAATACGTGATAGTTTAACGGTTGCCTATATTGAACTTTGACACTCCTTGATAGGTTAACTGGAGCTTATATTGAACTTTGACACTACTTGACAGGTTAACAGGAGCCTATATTGAACTTGGACACTACGTGATAGTTTAACGGTTGCCTATATTGAACTTTGACGCTCCTTGATATTTTAACGAGAACCTATATTGAACTGACACTCCTTGATAGTTTAACTACAACCTATATTGAACTTTGACACTCTTTGATAGTTTAACGGAAGCTTATATTGAATTTTGACCCTCCTTGATAGTTTAACTGGAACCTATATTGAACTTTGACCCTCCTTGATAGTTTAACTGGAACCTATATTGAACTTTGACACTCCTTGATAGTTTAACGGGAGCTTATATTGAACTTTGACACTCATTGATAGTTTAACGGGACCTTATATTGAACTTTGACACTCCTTGATAGTTTAACGGGAGCTTATATTGAACTTTGACCTTCCTTGATAGTTTAATTCAGGAACATATCCTACTTCTTTCTTTTCTATGAGTGCCTGCTATTACCTGTTTATGTGTATTTACTTGGTAGTTTAACGGGAGCATTGACTACTCTGGACACTGTTGACATACACAATCATTGTTTAGTCTGTATGACATCGTTAATCAGACGTTACCTTTCGTGTGTTGTTTCGTCGCTTGGTAAAGTATTTATTACAAGATACTTTGCCTTAACCAACAAGATATGAAAGTTCATAAAGCAAGATTCAAATATAAGCTCACATTTCTCACGTAAAAAGTAATTACTTTGAAATAATGAATTCTTGTTTATTTTCTTCAGGACACGTGAACAAACTGGGAAAGAAAAGTGTGGGGTGGGGGTGGTGGTGGGGGGGGGGGGGGGGGGAGGGAGAGAGGGGGGGGGGGGGGAACCGAACACAAAAACCCAAATAAAAAATCTCAAAGACTAAGACAGAGTGGAGACACATGTGGTTAGAAACAAAATGTTTAGAGAATAAGAGATTGTTAACATTTTAAAAAAAATGTTAAAACAGAGATGAAGCAAACACACTGATCATACCAGGATGTTTCAAAATTATGTATACACACTTCCAAAATGTTCATTTCCTGGACGACACACACAATTTTAATTTTCTGTATCACATTTTAAAGCTGAGAGATAGATCTTTTTTTTTTTTTTTCAATTACATAAATTTAGTTTATATGTTCAAAATGCCCACAATCAGCATAAACACACGAGCGACATCTCTCATCAACTGATCTACAATTGTTTTAGAATTGCCTTTCTTTTTTCAAAACTTAATTGAGTATTCTCCATCAGTTTTCATGAATCTGAGAAATGAAATAAAATGACCTCATTGTGAAAAAAAAAATGTCTATCTTTTAAAATTTAAAATGTGATCAAGAAAATTTAAATTGTATGTTAATGAAATATGAATTTTTAAAGTGGCATAAAAAATTTTGAAGTACCCTGTGTTTAATTCATTTGTATTACGTATGATTCTATTTATGTGTTGACTATAATGTTTTAAATACTATATGTCTTTATTCACTTCTGTTTGGGTCTATATACAGTACGGAACTGGCTTACATAAGTCTATATATGGCCTCCCTACAGTTTATAACTTGATTACGTAAGCACGTGACTGGCTCACATACATTCTTTACGGTGTCCACATACAATGTGTAGGTAACTCGTTTACGTATAGTATGTAATGAGGTTTATATACAGTCAGTTGCTGGAATGTATGCAGTCTGTAACATGTTTGTACACAGTCTCTAACTTGCTTGTACACTGTAATTTGCTTACGTACAATCTATAACTTGCTTACATGCAGTCTGTAACTTTGTCACATTAAATCTGTAACTTGCTTACATACAGTCTGTAACGAGCTTGTACACTGTCAGTAACTGGGATAAATAAATGGGATTCACAAAAGACGCAAATGGACTTAATACAATCTGCAAATTAAATGTCATACGTCGCAGTCACAGACACATACTAATTGGAGTTTATCTTCATGCAATAATTACTGAGATACTATAGAGTGAAAGAAATACACTTACTAGAGTGTGGGAGAAACCCAGAAGCGAGTGGAAGAAATACGCTAGCATATGGAAGAAACACGCTTACTTGCGTGTGGAAAAACGACACTCTCAAGTGGATTTCAGAAACATGCTTATTTTATTTAATTTCACCCAGCTCTTTTGTCAACGGACCGCCATGTGCGACGAGCGCTTTGTCTGACAGTCGTCACTTTGTCCGTTAATTGTTAATTTATTTAGTTCCCCGACAGGTAGATTTGTGCATTCTTTCGTGTTGTCATTTCAGTTTTTTTTTGTTCTGTCTGTCTTGGCTTCTTTTGCCCGATATTGTGCAGTAAAGGACAATCATTCGTAGCCCACGGTGAACATAATATCTCTTTAGAGGAGTCTACGTCTACATTGATGGCATCTTCTGGAATGCCATCTGGACCCGCAGCTTCGCATTTCTTAGAAGCGTTATGGATTTCATTAGGTCGTCATATGGTTTTTTCGCAATTAAGGGTCAAATTTGGCGAACTTTAAACGTTATATAATAGTTATTCTAAATATGAGACGGTTTATAGGTATCCTTTGCAGTAGTAACAAAAGTATGATGTGAAGAAAGTTCATAAAATTAGCGGCATTTCTGAAGAGGTCAGCAGATCAGAAAATGTTGCATTATCGTGAAGCTTGATATTCTATTCAGCAACCTCTGCCACGAATATATTTATCAGAGTGGTAAGGCTTAGTGTGTAGCTGTTCAAATCATCCTTTTTATATCACACTTTCGTAGTTTCGTTTTATGTGAATTATAAAATGCTAGGAACACCGACTTAGCATTCTGTATCGCAAGTGAGGTCCCTCTCAAGAACTGACTTCTGTGTGTAACAGTTTTTTGCCAAAGAGTGTTTTCATTTAATTTTTTTGTCTTTGTTTCCTCAGAATGTTATGCATGTTTTAAAAGCATGTTTTACATATTAATGTTGTTTTGTGCCTTCAAATATGCCTTAATATCCCTTTATCTGTTGGTGAACTAAGACCCTCCTATACGTGGTTATTATAATGATAGCCCCTGATGCTTTACAATATGCATTCTTTATAAATAAAACTTAACCATTGTGTTATCTGTTACGTTTAAAAACTAACGTGCATAGCGTCTGTGTGTGTGTGTGTGTGTGTCTGTCTGTGTGTGTGTGCTATTCATTAATGATCAAGTCTTACTTTGACTGTAAATAGCGAGTCTTCGTGTGTGTGAGTTTTGAATGACATAACGTACTTGTGTATATGTTCATACAAGATTGAGTGTGTTATGCGTGTGTATGAGTGTGGAATTAGATAATGTCTTTGTGTACATGGGTGTATAACAAAGAGTGTTTTTTTGTGTATCTTCAGTGCATTGTATCCTGCCTTTTCTTCACACGTAAACAAGGATGAAAGGCGAAAAAAACTGGAACTCCCAACATCTTCACCTTGTTTGATAATATGCTTCTCCCTCACAACCAAAACTACTGCTGTCAATCTTCAAATGAATACCCGTACAATGTTGACAATATAGTAATAATGTACAATGTTATAGAATTACTAGTAGGTCTACTGTCATTTATGGTGATCTCAAAATAAAAATATAGAAGGCAAGAGGGCATTTTATTGCAATGGGAGTTAGTTGGACATGAAATGAAATTTTAAAAAATAAACAATGTCATAAAAATAAGAATCTTCAACTCACATGTGAAGAAAGTTCTCTTAAAATAATAACCTTCAACTCACATGTACTCTTAAAATAATAACCTTCAACTCACATGTGAAGAAAGTTCTCTTAAAATGAGAATCTTCAACTCACATGTGAAATGAAAAGTTGAAATGAGAATCTTCAACTCATTTCTGAAGGAAGTTCTCTTTAAATAATAATCTTCAACTCAAATGTGAAGGAAGTTCTCTTGACATAATAATCTTCAACTCAAATGTGAAGGAAGTTCTCTTGACATAATAATCTTCAACTCAAATGTGAAGGAAGTTCTCTTGACATAATAATCTTCAACTCAAATGTGAAGGAAGTTCTTTGGAAGTGAGTTCTACCAAATAGACTTATTAAAATTGTATGACAAGACCATCAATTTGACACGGATGGAAAGATCCAGACAAATACCGGTGGAAAAAGAGGTGATGAAGGGAAGCTGAAGTTGGATACGTCACATATTGAGGAAACCAGTTGTAAGCATTACAAGGTAGTCCTTGTACTAGAAACCCCCAGTGTAAGAGACATAGTGGTAAAGCACGGAGAAGGGAATTAAAGACATGACATAAAAGGGATGAAAAAGGAAGACATGGACAATACTTTGAGCAGGAGTGAAAGGCTTGGCGGGAGTTTATTGACGGCCAGTCAGCCACAAGCAGCTCAACGGTAATGAATGACATAAGCAAATTAGACATACACACAGACACGCGCTACACGCACACACGTAGAGAGAGAGAGAGAGAGAGAGAGAGAGATGGAGAGAGTGATGGTTTGGCCATGTCTGCAGAATGGGAGAAAATCCGCCCCGACACCTATTGGAAACCAAGAGCCAGGGGTCCAGACCTCCAGGACGAGCCAGAGTTCGCTGGGAGGTCAACATTAGACAATCTCTGAAGGACCGAAGACTAGGTTGGAACCAGATCAGGAGGAAGACAGCCAATAGGATAGTATGGCACTCTTTCTTGTGCAAACCTCTATACCCCAGGGTAGAAGAGGAGGAACGACTACTTAAGTAAGTAAACAGTATTTATATAGAGAAAATAGCAATTTTTTTTCAGTGTTCTTTATTTCAGTGGGAAGCACCTAATCATGACTCATTCTTGAACTCTCCCCCCCCCTCCCCCCATGTGTCCTCGAATAACCCGCTTTGTTAAAATATGTTGTAAATAATACTGAGCTTATTTTTTTTCAATGGTAAATGAATATCCTTGAAAACAGGGATACTACGTAACGTTTATAAGTGTAAACAACAACAATTCTTAGAAACCTAGCACTTACTAGAACAAAAATGGGGGGGGGGGAGTGTTTGTTGGGGGCCCGCGGCGTGTTGCTGACGTTTGTAAGGCTCCTCGCCAGAAGGCGTCACTGAATATATAGAGTTACATACTTGATTTGGCGTACCTGGAAATATAGACAATTACAGCACCTTGTCACCCAAAAATATAATCCACTATATATTTACTGAATTGTCTGATTGAAACGTCTGTAACGAACAATGAAAAAAAAGATCCCCACCAAATTTTCGGAAAAATCCGGAAAAGGCCTTTTGCACCGTGAAAGCATTCATTCAGCAAGCATGCAGGTCTTTTCACGCTATTCATGGTCCATTGACCACAAGTCATGATAAGTGGCTGAGAGGTTCCGCCTCTAATTCTGATGGTGTCGGTTTCGCTCCCAGCACAGAAAATATAATTGGTGGAAATGTTTTCAGAACCAGTGGTTCTTAATGATGTCATACCCCTCCCCCCCTCCCCCCTCAAATCTCCTGGGTAATGAGATCGGATGCCCAGCCTTCTCGGATAAGGGAGGAACAATAGGAGGTCCCGTGCGCAAATTGCGCGCACGTTAACAATCCCTCGGACGTTGGAAATCGTAAAGAGTAGGCCATATGGTCGCTGCCCTGGCAAAATTGAAAAACTAGAAAGCTATCCACCGC
This sequence comes from Oreohelix idahoensis, assembly GCA_024509875.1. NCBI lineage: Eukaryota > Metazoa > Mollusca > Gastropoda > Stylommatophora > Oreohelicidae > Oreohelix > Oreohelix idahoensis. Next base: position 193,568 of record JAMPIV010007867.1, on the reverse strand, counting down.
AAAAATGTTTATGGACTGTCTAGTTCCTGTATACACACATTGGGATCTTCCCCCGGTGCTACGGAGCTTGTGCACTGTGCTGAGATCCTCTTTGTATCTAAGAGAGGAAGGAGATCGGAGCAATTATGGAGTTGTCCGTGTGCAATGAAGATTGTCCTTCAAACCAAACCAAAGATAAGCTTCACAATAAAGATCACATGAATTTGAAATGGATTAGAAAGGAATGGAGAGAGCCATAGAAGAAATAGTGACGTCATCAGGACGTGTAGCACAAAGAACACAACATAATTATTCCCTTCCCCCCCACTTCCCGCGCGTTATATTTTGGCGGGTTACTTCCTCGTAAATAAACAAACAGATGTACTGAAACACTGAAATAATAATATACATTTTTAGTGTACCGTCCATTTGTAAAACTGACTATACCATTAAAAAAAAAAAAAAAAAACCATGCCAATAACCTGGTAATGCCACATTCCAGTCTACACAGCAGTAAATGGGTATCTCTTGAGGTAGGGAAGGTTAAGAGCAGGGAAGGGAATTGTCACCCCCATCCCTTGAAGATGTGACTTAGTACAGTGAAATCTCTAGCTCTTCACTCCTCAACGGCAGTATATCTGCTAAAGGACTACCTATTAGCGTAGCGCAAATGTTACTGACAGTTCAACAAATTCACCCAAAGGGAGAAGAACTATCAACACATTGGTGAGCAGTAGAGCACACACACAAACATGCACATGCTAAAAACTGCTGAATTTTTATTTACACTTAGAATGACTAATAGCTAAACAAAATTCATTCGTAATTTAGGCTGACATCTTCCATCACTTCTAAAGCCCTACTCGAACAGATGATTCATTGCGTCAACATTAACATACCTTTGTTCTTGCAGTTTGGTATTAACTTAACAATGTTGGCACTGCAAAATGTAATTAAGTTATAGACTTTCATAAATGAGTGCTTGCGTAGAATCATCAATATTCTTCACCTCTCCAAGGAGCATAGAACTTCAACCAACTTATGCCAAGTCTTCCTGTCACGTGCCATCAGCTCAAGGTCTTTCCATCTCTTCTTCATCCCCTTCATGTCTGTATCCAGTTCTTCTGTATCCAGTTCTTCTGTATCCAGTTCTTCTGTATCCTGCTACCTACTTTTCCCTGGGGATTGTAGACTAAAGAGTGTCCGGTAATGCTACCACGTTTATACGTGTGTAGAATAGAAGGTCTTTCCATACAATCTGCCTAAGGAAAGTTCCCCGAATCATTTGGCCGAATACCATCACCAACCTACTTACTCGGAGTAACCAAGAGAACATGCACACTATCACAGCTGGCAGACACTGAAGTTGGATTGGCCACGTCCTCAGAAAAGACCGCGATGCCGTCACAAGAACAGCTTTGCTATGGACCCCTGAAGGAGAGCGAAAGAGAGGCCGACCAAAAACTACTTGGCGGAGAACAGTTGACGTTGAGATTCAAAGAATGAACCAGAGCTGGGGGACTGCACGAAGGATGGCCGCTGACCAAGCAAAGTGGAAGCAGTATGTTGCTGCCCTACAAGATGCCACCAGGCGTGATGACCACTGACTGCTTTGGCAGTTGGCGGCTAAGGATCAAAGAAGAAAAATAGAAGCATAAAATGGTATGACAAGGTCACCAATGTGGAACTGATGACAAGGTCACCAATGTGGAACTGATGACAAGGTCACCAATGTGGAACTGATGACAAGGTCACCAATGTGGAACTGATGACAAGGTCACCAATGTAAAACTGATGACAAGGTCACCAATGTGGAACTGATGACAAGAATCACACAAGTACCAGTGGAGCAAGAGATAAGAAAAAAAGACTGGAGATAGATAGGATACACATGGAGGGAACCTGACCTGGTGTTTGGATTACCAGGTAGTTCTTGTTCTAGAATCCCCATGGTAAGAAAAACAGAGGTAGATTGACAAAAAGACACGGAGGAGAGAACTGAAGACAGATGAAAATAAAAAGGAAGACACTAAAGCACCATGCGCTGATGACACGCGACAGGTGGACTTAGCATACGTTATGTGAAGGCCCATGCTCCATGCTTACAGGTAATAAATGAGTGGAAGAGAACGCCTGAGAAGTCTTCGGTAACGATAATGAAATTATTGTGTATGTAAATGTGCACTTCTGTCATGTCTCGTATGTGAGATTTGTAAGGTTTTAAAATTAGCTGGTTGCACACTGACGTTACAAACCACTAAAAAAAAAAAAAAAAAAAGTAAAGAAATTATCATATGTTTAAAGTTTATGTTTGTTTTCTGTGCCTTATGACATGTCATGTGTTTTAAGGTGTGTCTTGTGTTTAATGCAGAGTTGTGGGGTCGGTCAAAACATTTTCCCGACTCTGGATACAGCCTTTTTTCTAGTCATTTGGCATACAATTCGGAGAGTCCGGACATTGTTACCGACTCCACTAAAAAAAAAACTACCGACTCCATGACTTAGACTCCACAGCCCTGGTTTAAAGTTAAACATGTTTCCATGTTTTAAAATTGTACAGCAGTTGGTTACACGCCGAGGTTATGCATCTGACAAAAGTTGCCATTGTGTTTAAAGGTACTCATTCATCGTGTGCATAAAGTTCAACTTTTGTCATGCGTTTAAAGTTAAGCATATGTCATGTATTTAAATAATGGATGGTTACAAATGAGGAAAAAATAGTTCACATGGTTAACATTTGTCATGTACCGTATTTAAATAATGAATGATTACATATGAAAGAAAAATAGTTCACGTGGTTATACATTTGTCATGTATTTAAATAATGGATGATTTCACATGAGAAAAATAAGTTCACATGGTTAAACATTTGTCATATATTTAAATAATGGATGATTGCATATAAGAAAAAGTAGTTCAAATGGCTAAACATTTGTCACGTATTTAAATAACACATGAGAAAAAAATAGTTCACATGATTAAACATTAGTTATGTATTTAAATAATGGATGATTACAAGTGAGAAAAAAAATTGTTCACATGATTAAACATTTGTTATGTATTTAAATAATGGATGATTACACATGAGAAAAAAATTGTTCACATGGTTAATCATTTTTCATGTATTTAAATATTGGATGATTACACATGAGAAAAAAATAGTTTACATGGTTAATAATTTGTCATGTATTTAAATAATGGATGATTACAAATGAGAAAAAAATAGTTCACATGATTAAACATTTGTCTTGCATTTAAAAGTTAAACACTGAATGCTTACAAACAAACTTCTAAAGTGAAACTGTGATTTACGGAAAACTTTCTGCAAATGATTTTTCTATGTCCCTAATTATGTCAGACCTATTACATTTGGACATGCGCCCTAATATAACCGACCAGGTTGAACCGGACGCGCCTCGCCAAAATGAGGCAAAATTTTATGTAAAAAAAAATAATCTTTAATATGTTTACTCAACTTTCGTAAAACCTGGTCTGGTATCATCGACATTTTGAGGAAGAAAAAGAAACTGAATAGGCTTACTGATTTAAGAGACATCGATTAAAAGAAACTAGGGTGGGTAGACACTAG
>JAMPIV010007867.1:0-185000 GCA_024509875.1 Oreohelix idahoensis | reverse complement strand
CAGAGATCTTCCTCCAGTGTGAGACATGTCATAGTATTCTTTATTTTAGATGTAACAATAGATGTCTTTTGGTCATGTCAACTGATAATAAAAGACACACACAAAAAAATGTTAATGTTAGCTCATTCATCCTTTCCACAAATGTTGCTATGTTCGCTTATGTATCCTTATCTCATGTGTTTTTTTTCCCATTCACATTTTCATCCTTACCTCACACGTTTTCCCGTTCACTTATTCATTCTTACCTCACAAGTTTTCCCATTCACTTATTCATCCTTACTTCACATATTTTCCCATTCTCTCATTCATCCTTACCTCACATGTTTTCCCATTAACTTATTCATTCTTAACTCACAAATTTTCCCATTCAAGTATTCATCCTTACCTCACATGATTTCCCATTCACTCATTCATCCTTACCTCACAAATTTTTACGCTCACTCATTCATCCTTACTCCACAAATTTCATGCCCACCCATCCATCCTCACTTAACATGTTTTCATGCTTATTCATACTTACCTCACACGTTTTCATGCTTACTCATTCATGCTTACCTCACATGTTTTCATACTCACTCATTCATGCTTAAGTCACATGTTGTCGCATTCACTCCCTCATTCTGACCTCACATGTTTTCCAATTCACTCATTCTTCCTTACCTCACATGTTTTCCAATTCACTTATTCATCATTAGCTCACATGTTTTCCCATTCCCTTATTCATCCTTAGCTCACATGTCTTCCCGTACTTATTCATCCTTACCTCATAAATTTTCCCATTCACTCATTCATCCTTACCTCACATGTTTTCCCATTCATCTGTTCATCCTTACCTCACATGTTTTCCCATTCACTCATTCATCATTGCCTCACATGTTTTCCCATTCACTTATTCATCCTTACCTCACATGTTTTCCCATTCACTTTTTCATCCTTTCCCCCACGTTTTCCCATTCACTTATTCATTCTTACCTCACAAGTTTTCCCATTCACTTCTTCATCCATACTTCACATGTTTTCCCATTCACCTATTCATCCTTACCTCATATGTTTTCCCATTCATTCATTCATCCTTACCTCACATGTTTTCCCATTCACTCACTCATCCTTACCTCACTTGTTTTCCCATTCACTTATTCATCCTTACCTCACATGTTTTCCCATTAACCTATTCATTCTTAACTCACAAGTTTTCCCATTGAAGTATTCATCCTTACTTCACATGTTTTCCCATTCGCTTATTCATCCTTACCTCTCATGTTTTCCCATTAACTTATTCATTCTTAATTCATAAGTTTTCCCATTCAAGTATTCATCCTTACTTCACATGTTTTCCCATTAACTTATTCATTCTTACCTCACATGTGTTCCCATTCGCTCATTCATCCTTACCTGCCAAATTTGTATTCTCGGTTATATTCGGTTATATTAGGTTATATGAATGAGTATTCATCCTTACTCCACAAATTTCATGCCCACCCATCCATCCTCACCTAACATGTTTTCATGCTTATTCATTCATTCTTACCTCACACGTTTTCATACTCACTTATTCACGCCTACATCACACGTTTTCATACTCACTTATTCATGCTTATCTCACACGTTTTCATACTCACTTATTCATGCTTACTTCACATGTTTTCGCATTCACTCCCTCATTCTTACCTCACATGTTTTCCTATTCACTCATTCATCCTTACCTCACATGTTTTCCCATTAACTCATTCATCCTTACTTCAAAAGTTTGCACACTCACACATTCATCCTTACCTCACATGTTTTCAAGCTCTTCACACAAGTCTGCTGGTAAAGTAATAGCGTCACCGGAGGTGCCTTATTCTGGAGTTACGACCAACTATTCTGTATCTTGCCGGCCAAGAGAAGACAAACGTATATCCCCGATGTGCGTGTCAGCTGATCGCACTATAAGTGCACGAAGAAGCAGAAGCATTAAATGACACAGTAGCGTACCGAGGGTTGTTAGCGCCCGAGGCGAGACAGGAAAAATTCACCCTCATCACGCTCATTTTGTAGACAAATCAAAAGGAAGTTTAAAGGACCATATCAAGCACTGTCGTGAATTTAGAATTATATTAAGAACAACAGAATGTATTATTGGGAAAATATGAAATTTAACAGACGTTTCTGTCCCATAGACACTCAATCCTTCTATTTTACGCCAGCATCCATTTATGAAAGTCTGAAAGTTCTTGATTATATACAGTTGTGTAAGCCCTGAACAAATCTTCTGCTTTATGCCTTACATCAATAGTCTTAAAATAGTAGTTTCTTACAGTGTTATTCTGCCAGAGATCTTCCTACGACACATGCAAAAGAAGAAGCTTTAGTTTACTGAAAGAGTGCTCACAACTGGCTACTGAAGTAGAAGTCGGAGTACGTTAATAGGACACACATTTACACAGAGAAAGGACTTTACTTGTTGGCGACCCCCTCCTGCGGTGCCCGCGGAAGGGAGCCCCCCCCCCCCCCTTCCTCCGTTCGCTACGCCACTGAAATGATTTAATGACTAGAGTGTCTCTCGTTAGATGAATAACTGACTTAACATGACTAGTGTGCCTCTTTCGTTAGACGAATAACTCCGTTAACGTGATTAGTGGGCCTCTTTCGTTAGTTGAATAACTGACTTAACGTGACTAGTGTGCTTCTTTCGTTAGATAATACCTGACTGTGATTTATACGTCTCTTTCGTTAGATGAATAACTGACTGTCACTGGTTGCCTCCCTTGCTTTGCAGTAGTGGTCCAACAGTGGCCAAAACTCAAGAGTATCTAATATGGGCCTTCAAATGTGTCTACCTTCGCACAAGATTACTCTTGGCAGAGCTGTAGATAGAAGGATAATGATGCTTCTATCTCAAAATCTCAATGGAGTGTTCACAAGATTTTCAGAAAAGCAAGAACAATGCTGCATTCTCTGAGCAAGTTAACTCTATGATCTGCCGACAACTTTTGTGAAGGATTAAGCAATTATTATTTTAGCTTGTCAAGCCCCCACACTGATTTATTCAGTGGAACTCTTATTATTATGGTATAGCTCTGTTTAGAGAGTATGTAGTAAACTGACTGAGACAAACATGCAGTACATTTAAAATGATTAAATCGAAGTTAAATGTGTATAATTACAACTAACAAATTTAATAATCATTTAGTTTTAATAAGGGTTTGAAAGAATGAATAATGTTTCCAGAAAAGTATCATCACTGTTGGGATGGGACAAAAGTTTATGAAGGAGTTCACGTGGCAGCTTATAGGTTTCACTTATCTGTCACTGGTAGGTTCTGCTCCCGCTGATGGGTAGGTTCTTGGTAGACTGATTACTGATAACGCTCGTCGCTGGTCAATGATGTAGGGCGTAGCACGTTACCAGAAGTGTCAGGGAGTGTCTACAAAGTTGGTCCCCCGTCTTAAAGCTCAGGCCACTGTTCCCTTCTTGTTCCAGAGATAGTACCGTCAACTGGTACCACCACTAACACAACTATGATAAAAGAATAGAAACGAACGCTCTCCCGAGTATTGCGTTTCCTGACACATACTTATGTGTCCTCTTTCTCTTATTCCACCATGCCATCTATCTCAGAATTTACCCTCGATGAGAATTAAACTTAATCCTTCGAGAGAAAACTTTCTTTACATTTACGTTGAATAGCTTTATCTTTATTTTGCATTAATATGAAAAGGTTAATAGTACAGATAGAATATTTTTACATTTACATCTCCACTGACTGAAAAGTGTTCACAATATAAATTGAATTTGTTGCATTTATATCTCCACTTGTTGACAAGTTTGAAACTTTCATTAATTGTAAAGTGAATATGTTTACATAGACATTTACACTGGTTTGAAAATGTAAATCTTATACTTAGAATGTACATCTTTTCTTTCATCTTTCCCTCCCTGCTCCACATGGAACTTGGGACTACTTAGGCTTTTAGTTCTCTTTTAGAAACTAGCGATAAGCAGTCCCCAGCCCTTGCAGAGGTGTTTCATGAAATCATCATTCTGTACGCTGACGTTGCCAGCCTCAAATGACTTGGACATCCACTAGCGATTTTCACGTATTAATTTTTTCATGGTAATATATACATATTAGTTCACATGTTAGTAATGAAAAATGTAGAATATAAAATGCACAACTTATGCCAATCCTTGCTCGCAGACTTTTTGCTCAGATGCTCAGATGAATAAAGGCACTGGTAGATGCCTCTTTCACGTGTACTTTAAACCTTAATTCCTACTATGACTCCGTGTTTCGGTTTCCGCAGATTCCGGTTCCTTATTAAAATGGTTTTCTTGGGCTCTTTAAGTCCGTCAAGAATTCCACAAAGTCCGGCCTGATAAATGGAATTCTGAATTCTAACTTCTGGCAAGGTCTGGTTGTGTCGTTCTCACAGTGAATTAAGACAGCGAAAAGGTCCGGTTATATTGCCTGCCCTACAACCGCATCTGTTTGTTATGAAGCTACTCAGGGCTCCAATCATTTCAAACATGCTTGTTGGAAGGAGTAATTTCAAAATATTCCGACATGAAATAATTTTGCGCGTGATACAAAGGTCACGTCTCCCATAAATGGCAATAAAACATCCAATGCCAGGTGTACAAACTCACCAACACATCTGTAAACTCATACGATAACGTGTTTCAGATGTAACAAAATTTTACTTTCAGATAAAGGGATGTCTACGTGAAAGTCGAACAGGAAACGATAATGTCATTCGTGTCTGTCCAAAATGTGTTGCACAGACGAGTAATCTTGTTATCTGTCGCTTGAGCACACAACTCTATGCGAAAACTAAGCAAACCAATTTGGGTTTTAGCTGCGATAATCTCAGCAAAGCTATGCCGCGCCTAGCAAATGTGATGTATTATCATCAACATCATTATGTAGCATGTCCTTTGCAGAACGTCGTTCCCATCACAGCCCGCCTGAAAGACTCTCGATCTCTAGCTAGTCCCCCTGCCTCCTCCATTGTCATGTTCAAGGTGTCTTCAATGTCCTGTGTCCACCGTCGTCTTGGTCGGCTCCTGCCTCGCCTTCCAGGTACCATACCCTCCATCACTGCTCTCTCTAAGCCACTTTGACGTTTAATGTGGCCAAAATATTTCATGTTTCCGGGACATGATATTGTTTAGGAGCCAGTTTTCCTCGATGTTCAGGTCGTGTAGGATGTCTATATTTTTCTTCATCTTGGTCCAAGATATTCTGAGAATTTTTCTGTAACAATTAGCTTCGAAAGACTCGATTTTTGTCTTTAATGTTTGAGTAATGGTCAATGATTCACATCCATACGTTGCAACCGGAAAGATGCACGTTCTCAGAAGTTTTACTTTGATTAATTTGCTGGTGTTATGCCATAGGTTCTTCATTTTATTTAACCTCTGCATTGCTATGGCCAGTCTCCTTCTGACCTCTTTTGAGCAGTCTCCATTGTTGTTAATTATGGAGCCAAGATATTCAAAATTTGTGACATTTTCAATTTCCTCATCACTAATGGTAATTTTTGGTTGGCATCTTGTTTTATCTGTGGACATTATCTTTGTTTTTTGTGTGTTCAGAAAAAGGTTCTGATCCTCACAGTGTCTTTTGACAGACAGGATTAACCGTTCTAGTCCCTTGGCACTGTTTGAAAGAATAACTGTGTCATCAACAAGGAGTGTCAAATTGTTTGACAATATCAAATATCTGCAACATAACAGAGAAAGAAAAAAGTGCTGACCAAGTAAAAGCACGCAATTTAAAATGAGTACCGCAGGAGTGAAAGAGAGATCGAGAAGGGGTCGCCCCAAATCCTTCTCGTCACACTGACTTGCGTCAATAGTGTCACTCTTTCGTAAGATGAATAACTGACTTAACGTGACCATTGTGCTTCTTTCGTTAGATAATACCAGATTATGTGATATGTATGTCTCTTTCGTTAGATGAATATCTGACTAACGTGACTAGTGTGCCTCATTCGTTAGATGAATATCTGACTTATGTGACTAGTGTGCATAAGTTGTGAAATGACTGACTACATGACTAGTGTTTCTCGTTCATCATATGGTCAAAAGGGTGAGCTACCTAATTCAAAGCAATAAAAACTAGATTTTCTGACGAAACAATTGCTAGATTTATATTGGTCTATTGTGTAACTACCACTACCGTTTGGCCGACAAAGGATCCCGTTCCACGCCCATTGAGGCATATTGGGAATATGGTGTTAGGCCCATATTTTCTTGACCATCGGCACACTAGGGGTGATGTGGTCAGCATCACGCCGGCCGCCTTAACCTTCCCAGAAGTTGCTCTGGTACGCAATTGGGGCTGGATCGACCCAGGAGCCGTTTGTGGCCTAAAAAAATCCCACCTCATCTGGGGATCGAACCATAGACCACTGAGCAAGTGTGACCGCTTGACATACACTACCATTAATACGTGTTAAAAAATACATAAAATGAGAAATAACAACGTTAAAAGCAGTTAAGACATTTGTGCACAAAACACAGTATCATGAAAAGTTCACGGCTTTGAGAGAAGCTGTCCCAGAACAACAAAATAGTAAGTGCATGTTTTTTTAATGGAAAGTTTTGTGAGAAGTTGCTAATCTGGGTTTTTTTCCGTTGTTAGAGTGAGAGTCGTGTGAAAAAAGTCGAAAAGCTGTGGAAGCATGTGCAAATGTAGATGTTTTGTACCGTGTGAAAAATAAAGCATCGTGTGAAAATTGGTGGGAAAAAAAGAGTGGGCTGTATAAAAAGAAGAGACGTGGGCGATTGACAGGCTTGTACTGATTTTAGGATTCGTTAGGCAAGAGGATTTTTACAGAACTTCGTCTTTGAGATTATCAAGACAAGTTTTTTTAACTTGACAAGTTTTTCAAATTAGACAAGTATTTTTAAGTAGACAAGTTTGTATTTTACTCTATTGGATATATTATTCCTGTGGATTTACATTTTCATTTTTGGATACTCACTACTTTATGTAAGAAAAAAATAAGTACTTCACCATTGTGCCAATAACATTGCTGTTCCAAATCACGTTAATAAACTATATTTTATTTTTCTACATTGCTGAGTTTTCTTTGGAATATTACAGTGGATTACTTTGACAAACCATTATAAGAGGTTGCTTTTCACTAAACATAAAAAGGGTACGAACGAATACTGGGAAGAAAGATAAACTAAGGTCAAGAATTTCCATCTCAGGCGGAAAGGCCTGTAACAACTTGAACCAAGAAACGTACAAGAGTTAGTGCTCTTCAAAAAAATATTTACCTGCGCTCAACACCATTAACTGAACTGACCCGACCAGCTGACGGACACACATTCTTACATAGATGCAGTAATCACAGCCCGGTTACACGATACTAATTGGCGCCGTGACCAGTCCTTTTCGTTTGTGAAAGCATTCTGATTTTGGCGCGCGAACAGCCACATTTTTTTAGTGATAGCAGACAGTCCTAATCATTAATCACTATCATGGATCCACAAGCGTTGCAACAGCGGCTTAACCAGCAACAACACTTGATTAATATCCAGCAACAGCACCAACAACACTTAATAAATATACAGCAACAGCAACAGCCATATGATTTTCAACCATACAAACCTAAATGGGAAAGAGACACTGTACAAACACGAGCAGATTGGGGTAGTTTACATAGAAGACATCAACAGATAGCTGTAAGAAATTTTGTTAGTCAAATCAAGAAAGGAATGACACTGCACATAACTAACATCAACAGTGGGAAGTGTCAGTTAACAACCGAGAATGGTTGGAAAATGTATGTACAGCCGGTATTTCCTATGCACAACCTGCTCCAACCACAACGCAAATATACAGAAGATCGAACAGACAACTTCGACATCCGACAGGAACAAATGAAAAACCCGGAAGTCGTTACACTAGGGAAACTTCTTCTTCTTCTTCTTCGTTCGCCCTGAAAAGGACGGTGGTTGCGTTGTGTCTGTTTACGCCTAAGCTGTGATATCTGCACCTTTCGGTCGACACATCCGACTTCAGCACGGCATTTTTTAGGGACCGGGTTTGCCTTCCCACTTCGATCCGTACTCGCTCAGCCAGACTGCACTGCTACAGACTGTTTCCAGGACCACCACGTGGAGGTGGAGTACGGTCTTGACCTGCGCTGGTTCGCTGGTCCTGATGCAAGCAGTCAAGCTATGGGTCGCTGACTGCATTCACTATTGCTGCATCTTTGGTCCCTAGTGAAACAAATTACAGTAAAAGTCAAAGATAGCAACACATATTTAAATGCAGAAAAAGTACAGACGTTCTGTACTTCAAATCAACCGAAACCCGGTACTAGCTGCTACCACTCAAATCCGCCTACAAGTAGCGAAGACAACATTCCTCCTAAAATACAACAACAGACTCTACAAGATGCCGACACCCATATAGATACACCACAACCTTCCGATACAGAGTTATCACCTGCCTCATTAACGGAACGAAATGCTCCCGTTCCAACTTCCACACAACGCGATGAGTCAGACCTTGATACTGAAGAACACCAAAGTGATAACGATGATGATAACGAGCATACCGACGATAATATGGACACATCCATTTGGTTCGCCTCGAAACGACCCTACGCATCTTCATCAAACGAATCGCTACCACAGACAAAGCTTATACGCCTTCCACAGGAGCATGTTCGTGCAAAGCTGTACACGAAACGTCGAACTAAACCAAAGAACATCGCACAGCACAGTGCATAAACATCGGAACATCCTATCTGTAACACTACATCAACCGTCACTGCTGTTGACACTGAGAAGAAACACGATAGAAGATTGTCTACGACAGAAGCTCTGTACAGGAAACGTTCAACTAAGCGACAGAACATTACACAGCACAGTGCATCAACTTCGCAACACCCTACCTGTAACACTACATCAACCGTCACTGCTGTAGACACTAAGAAAGAGTACGATAGCAGATTGTCTAAGAGAGAAATCGCTCTATTAGAGATGGCCAGGTTCCAGGCTTTTCTAGCTGGGCTATTCTAAATGGTTTCATTTTGTTTGTCCAAGTGCCATAGCACTGTCCAGGAGAGACAATGCTATATAAGAGTTAACCCAGTTTGCTCTGGCTGGGTTACCCTAAGTGGTTTCATTTTCCTTGTCCGAGTGCGATAGCACTGCCCAGGAGAGGTATGCTATTTTAGAGTCGGCTAGCGTGCTCTTGCTGGCTGCTCTAAAATGTTTTTCTGATGATGCCAGCCACCTTTTATGTCGTCCAGTTGATGCTATCAGCGGCAGTCATAACCGCCAGTGAAGAGAAAAATCTGCAGAGGCGCAACTCTATTCAACATGCACAGTTACAGTATTCAAATCATTATATTTTGTATTAGAAGATTTAAATTACATTTTGTTTGGATTTAGAAATATATGTATTGTTGTACATTATAAACTTAACCTGAGAATCATAAAGTGTTATATATATTCTGCATTTCTGTATGGTGCAGAAACATGGAGGATGAATAAGCATTTGGAAGAAAGAATTGAGGCTCTTGAAATGTGGATATATAGAAGAATGGGGCGTATCTCATGGAAAGAGATGAAAACAAATAAAGAGGTCCTAGAAAATCTAGGTATGAAAAGAGAACTAATGAGGAAGGTCAAAGTTCGGCAGCTAAAATACTTTGGCCACATAAAAAGGCATAACACCTTGCAGAAGACCATAACAGAAGGGAGAGTTGAAGGCAAACGTGCAAGGGGAAGACAGCGCTATAAGTGGGAAGATAACATCAAGAGATGGACAGGAAATAGTCTATCAGAGTGCACCACCAAGACAAGAGACAGAAGACGTTGGAGATCCATTACAGCCAACCTTCGTTGTGGAGATGGCAACTAATGATGATGATGATAAACTTAACCAAACACATGCATGTACTATTCGCCACTAAGGCAGAATCTCAGAGGTTAAAGAAGACATTGTGTGATCTTAAGACAAGCACATCAACCAAAACGGCCGATTTTGCCGTTTGTAAGCAATGCGCTACAGTTTTTGTTGGCACTGCACCCGACCACAACTATGACAGTATGTCATAATATTAAGACTTTTGCGGAAAACCAAAACATTATTACCCATGTGATTAGCCGGAGCATCACAAAGGTGAACGATACTCAGAGACATTTTTTAAACACATTTTTCTACTGGTCTGTTCAGGAGTTGCTGAAACTAGACATATGCTTTGGATCGATTTTATGATTACTTGTTATAAATTGTTCGAATTTCATTTATATCGCATAAACAACTATGTACCATATATCATGTTTTTTTTACCAACCTACTGCGGTGGAGACACACAGATGTGTACTCATACAATGTAAATTATTTAAGCTCCAATGCGTATTTAAAATGTTAACCCACACCTCTCTTCTCCCTATTTCCCTACGCACAAACTGTCCAGACGTAGTGACCTTAACAACACCTAGCTGTATTTCGCTATGTCAAATCCAATCCTCATTTTTACCACCTTCATCTACCCCCGTGAAGATTTCCCCATGCGAGTTCTTCTTCTTTTTTTCTTCCCTTTCTCTCACGCCTCGCGTTCATTCATCCATCCAAACCGGAATTACTTTCTCTACTCCCCCCAGCTATTTCATCGTACTATACCCCACGCTGTCCCTTAGTCAATGGGACTTCTCAAAATATGCAGACAGTGTGACCTTTCACCGCTCCCGTTGACACTCGCGGAGGTCATGATCACACGTAACTGGCTATGGTCAGTTACCATTCAGATGTAAATATTAAGATAGGATACATTTATTGCCCCGAGTGTTGATTAAAAGTTCGAGTTTTGTTTGGCATGACCAAACCTTATATGTGTTGACTTGAAGATAAAAGTTCAATAAGTCTTATATTATTTATGTATATTTACTATCATAACTCCATGTTTTTATGCATTATTACTAGCGTGTTAAGTAAAGATTACATAAGTATTGTATTAATACATGAATAATTTACATTGCGTATTGCACATTGCTATCCATATCCCATACTGTTTAATGACATAGTGTATAGACAACTTCTATGTGGCCCCCGTTTTACGCAATATAAATCTACTGGGTCCCTCGTTTTACGGGGAAAAAAAATACTTTTTCTTTTTTTTACTCACATGTATAACTCAGATCTTGTAATACATTTTTTAGTTAGCTAACAGGTATACTGAGATCTTGTAAAAAAAAAATTTGGCTCACAAGTATACTGAGACCTTGTAATTCTTTTTCTCATTTTGGCTCATAAGTATATGCCCCCAGTCAATGACTTATACCAGTAACATAAATTTTTCTCAACCATTGTCAATTGCCAATTGGCTCACAAATATATGCACCCATTTCATATTTTGCTCCAGTATGTATGTTAGATACTTGATATTTTTAGTTGATAGGACGAAAATGTCTCCACATGGGATAAATTTTTGTGGCCCTGGGACTTGTGTGACCGCTTGACATACACTACCATTAATACGTGTTAAAGAATACATAAAATGAGAAATAACAACGTTAAAAGCAGTTAAGACATTTGTGCACAAAACACAATATCATGAAATGTTCACGGCTTTGAGAGAAGCTGTCCCAGAACAACAAAATAGTAAGTGCATGTTTTTTTAATGGAAAGTTTTGTGAGAAGTTGCTAATCTGGGTTTTTTTCCGTTGTTAGAGTGAGAGTCGTGTGAAAAAAGTCGAAAAGCTGAGGAAGCGTGTGCAAATGTAGATGTTTTGTACCGTGTGAAAAATAAAGCATCGTGTGAAAATTGGTGGGAAGAAAAGAGTGGGCTGTATAAAAAGAAGAGACGTGGGCGATTGACAGGCTTGTACTGATTTTAGGATTCGTTAGGCAAGAGGATTTTTACAGAACTTCGTCTTTGAGATTATCAAGACAAGTTTTTTTAACTTGACAAGTTTTTCAAGTTAGGCAAGTATTTTTAAGTAGACAAGTTTGTATTTTACTCTATTGGATATATTATTCCTGTGGTTTTACATTTTCATTTTTGGATACTCACTACTTTGTGTAAGAAAAAAATAAGTACTTCACCATTGTGGCAATAACATTGCTGTTCCAAATCACGTTAATAAACTATATTTTATTTTTCTACATTGCTGAGTTTTCTTTGAAATATTACAGTAGATTACTTTGACAAACCATTATACGAGGTTGCTTTTCACTAAACATGAAAAGGGTACGAACGAATACTGGAAAGAAAGATAAACTAAGGTCAAGAATTTCCATCTCAGGCGGAAAGGCCTGTAACGACTTGAACCAAGAAACGTACAAGAGTTAGCGAACTTCAAAAAAATATTTACCTGCGCTCAACACCATTAACTGAACTGACCCGACCAGCTGACGGACACACACATTCTTACATTGATGTTGTAACCAGCCCGGTTACACAAGGAAGCCAGTGCACTAACCACTATGCTACCGCGACTCCTTGTTTGGCCGACAAGTGCACTTTCAAACTTACAGTCTGAGAAATTACTGACTGCTGGTAATTTTGCAATATGTCATTACACTGTTCCATATATGGATCATATTATTACATATTTCCACAAACTAATCGTCTGGTTGCCCCATGCCATATTTGAATCCTGTCAATGCATTGCTCTACAAATTAGTCTTTCATTGCATTGTTCCACAAAATAATCCTGCCAAGGCATTGTTCCACAAATTAATCGTGTCATTGCATTGTTCCATAAATTAATCTTGTTATTGTATTGCTACACAAAATAATCCTATTATTGCATTGTTCCACAAAATAATGCCACCAGTGCATTGTTTCACAAATTAACCCTGTCATTGCATTGTTCCATAAATTAATCTTGTTAATGCATTGTTGCACAAAATAATCCTATCATTGCATTGTTCAACATGAGAAAGACGTATTAAAGCTAGCGCACGTGTCACATTATCTGCTCAATTGCTCGTCTCAAAAACCATTTATTTATTTAACTTACGGCTGGGGTTGATCTTAAAAAAAACATCTTAATCGATTAATCGAATTTTTAAAATCGAATATTAATAGATTAATTTCGTAATAAATAATTTTTTTTTTTAAATCGATAAGGACTTCATATATTTTACTTTTTATAAGGCAACATTGTCCTGAACATATAATGAACATACTAAAAAGTTACAACAAAACAATTTATTTTTATTGACCATACTTGCCAAATTCCATCTCACAAACCTCTAACATAGCAAAGGCTCTCGCTTTTAAGCAAAATAACATAAACGTTGTTTAAAATAGAATAATCGATTATTTTTTAAATCAACTAATCGATAAAAATGTTTGACCGATTAATCGATCAAGTATTTGTTAAAGGTCCGAGCCCTAATTTAAATACAAGAGACAATCACAATGTACTTTTTTTTTTTTTTACATTGTTAAAGGAGAATAAATAGGATGAAGTGCGTAACTGGCACTAGGAGTTAAAGAAAGAGTAGAAAGAAAAGTGGTGATGATACGTTGAATGAAAAGTGGTGATGATACGTTGAATGAAAAGTGGTGATGATACGTTGAATGAAAAGTGGTGATGATACGTTGAATGAAAAGTGGTGATGATACGTTGAATGAAAAGTGGTGATGATACGTTGAATGAAAAGTGGTGGAAAATAGAGATGAACAAGACAAAAGGAAAGGGGAAAAAACAAGTGATAATAAGAAGTAAGAAGAAAATACTCCAAAGAGAAAGATGCAAAATTAAAGAAGACGACGAGGAAAGGTAAGGGGAATAACAATGGAAAAGATACAACAAGATGATAAGTAATTTTGGCGATGAAAAGACGGAACAAGACAAAGACAATAAAAGAATCACCAAGCGGGGAAAACATAAAGAAGATAAGGAAGAAAAGAACAATGAAGAAAAGAGGAATATGAGGAACAGAAGAATGACTAATTTAAAACAAAAAACTGACAAGAAGTATAGACAGGATATAACGTAGATAACACTTTGGAATGTACGTATCAGTGGACATATGGTTCTCCAAGCGTAAATACTTCACGTTTAGGAATAGAAGGAAACGAAAACGCAGACTAAGAGAGCAAACGAGCTTATTTTCAAAGATTTGAAAATTGGGCGTCCACGTCATTCCAGTATTCATCCCTTCTTTTTTTATCTGTTAATGTGTAAGCATTTATTATTACATACATTATAAGTAATAATTTTACATAATAATACAAAACAATAGTAACATTGGCATACTCAACAGGTACAATATTCTTTCGTAATAACGAAATATATTGAGACAAGTAAGAGAAAAAGAAGTTTTAGGGATCTACTTTTATTATTGTTATGAATTACACTAAAAAACAAATAATACATGTTCCATACACTCTACTGCACAAGAATACAAGTGGATGATCTGTTATCATTAATTCGTCATATCTTTTACACACAAAAAATATAAATTTGCGAACATCATAACGAATTACTGACTAATTATAATGTGCCTTCTGATTTGATTAATGTTCAAACGTTGACTGTGCCGTCCATTTGATTTGAATGGTGGCCACTGGTAAGTTCGAACATTCTGTTGTAGCTTTTTTGACATGTGGAAACGGCTGGTGCTGTGCAAATCTAATAAATGCAGGCCTGGAAAAAAAAAGTGATCAAAGCATAGCTTTAAAAAAGGACAAGAAAAAAGTTACAACCATGGGCGTACTTCAAGGATTTAGCACCCGGGGCGTATCCTTCATGTGGCATCCCCAGCCACATAAATAAGCATACAGAAAACTATACAAGGTATTATGATTGCAAGAAGAGCTTTAAACAGAACAGTTACTGCATTAATAGTCCGCATTGGTACCCCCTTACTGCCTGTCACATGGGGCGATCAAATACAGGTAGTTCTTTGTTTACGCGGGTTCCACTTACACGAATTCGAAAATACGAGCAGCAGTTTTTGTTTTCTTTACGCGCCAAACTCGAAGTTACGCGACCCGATATTTAGACATGTTTACAGTATTTTATCTGTGCGCCAACGAAAGTTTGATGATAACATCACCCATTTGACGTTGATTCTCGCGTTTTCAGTTTTGCTGTACAGACCTTTTACTAAGTGCTCTATGTTTCGTCATTGTGCTAGCATACGTGTATTTCATATAGATTTAACAAACAGATTCTAACTGTGCAGTTTTACTTGTCACTAAAATTGTATTTATGAAATCAATAAAGATAACTATGGCCTATAAGCGTGCAGCAAATGATAGTGCAATTAACAGTGCTGGAAAACGTGTCAGAAGGCCCATAACACTGGATTTAAAAAAACACGATAAGTAGTTACTCAACTGCCATGATAAGAAGTACATCGTGTTTAACTGAAAGCACTTTACCCACCATTAGAGACAACAAGGAAATAATCAAGCTTAGTATTAAATCAGGCACATCGTTACCTACGTGCTCAATTGTATAATCGAAGGCATAGAAAAGTCAATGTTGTATAATTTGACAATGTTCATTTATGTACATGTAAATATGAATTGTATGTACTAATTAAACTGTTTATTATTATATGTATTTATGTTTATAAAAAAAAGTACAGCATTGGTGGAACGCATTCCCCTTACTTTACATTATTTGAATGCGAAAATTATGTTAGATTTACGCTATTTCTGTTTACGCGAGGGTCGCAGGAACGCATAAATCGCGTAAATAAAGAAAAACTGTACTTAAGAATCAGCACCTTAGTACTTACTTTTCCCTTCTATTATTGACGTGATGCGTTGTGTGGAGCTGAAGTGTATGTTCTGGAGCTAGATGTATTCACCTTTACTGCTGTGACTGGCCTAGGAAGCCAACAGTAGTTATTCTGTTGGTAAGAAGACTAAACAGAAGCACCTTAGTTTGGTGTAATCAACTGTTAACAATAAAAGAGCGAAATATGAATTAGAAACCGGGTCATTAAAAGAGTTAAACAACTAATCACAATAGAAATAATAATAATAATAATAATAATAGCCCCTTCAGTTATAAATGACTGGGAATGCGCCCCTGAGGTGACAGCTCTCAGCTGCTTATTGTCCTGATGTTCCTTTCGACGTTTTCTCCTCTCTTATGCTTGCCTTGGGAGCTTCTTTTTGCTTAAAATGAGATGGCGCCATAGATAGTATCTCCACTTGGTGCGATCAGCAGCTTCATCCTCCCATGTTGCTAAATTTATGTCCAGAGACCGCATGATGCGGCCATCTTCCATGCGGCGGACATGGCCAAGCCAGCGCAGTATGTGTCATGTTTTGCCTCCCCTTAGCTCTGCAGTAGTGGTCCACCAGTGGCCAACACTCAAGAGTATCTAATATGGGTTTTTCAAAGGTGTCTACCTTCGCACAAGATTACTCTTGGCCGAGTTGTAGATAGAAGGATAATGACGCTTCTATCTTAAGGGAGTTTCCCAAGATTTGTTCAGAAGTCAGGAACAATGCTGCATAGGGTAGAGCACTATTAACTTATATATGATCCGCCGCCTTTTGTGAAGAATTAAGCATTGGTTTTAGCCCGTTTAAGCCCCCAGCTGGTGTAAATCCAGCGAAATTCCTTTTATAAGTATTTGCTCTATAGATGTAAATACATATAATGATGTATATATATATATATATATATATATATATATATATATATATATATATATATATATATATATATATATATATATATATATATATATATATATATATATATATATATATATATATATATATATATATATATATATATATATATATATATATATATATATATATATATATATATATATATATATATATATATATATATATATATATATATATAAAAGAGTCTTGCTCATACATTTGCTGTCATACCTGGATTGATGGTGAATTTTAGATGTAATTAAAGTTTGTCTTCACTGAGACTTGGGTTGAGGATTGTGTCGTAGATTTTTGATGGGATTAAGACTTGGGTTGGTCCCTTCTGATTAGATTAGAATACGTGATAGCCACAGTGAGAGATAATAACAGAAATAGATTTCCACGAGTTAGATGGTAGAATCAATAGAGGCTGTCCCTGAGAACTCGAGAATCTTCTCTCTTTCTCAGCCTATCTTCTACAACAGATTTAGATGAGTCAGACAGTCTAGTGACAACATATATTAATATACATGAACGTACCACTCACGTGCACGCACACAAGTGACGACAGTTAGACGCACAGACGTGGGAAAAAACTATAACAGTGATTATACAGATAATTTGGAACGAGCTGACCAACACGCTGATTACATTCAAGAGAAATTTTAATTATCATCTAAAATTTCATCACAACACACAAAAATTACATCAAGAAAACATATACACCTAATCATAAAATCAATGAATTTCTACCAGAATGATAGACCCACAGTATGATCTTATCCCTCAAGGTATGCCCACAGTCCTGTTAGAAGAAAGTGATAGCCCCAAGGAATCAAGGATACATTAGCGGTAATCTAATGATTTTCCCCTTTTTAAAGGTATGAACAGACTTAGATATTAGTATGATCTATCCTAAGGAAAAGTATCTTGTTTGCAACAAAACTTGCATAAAGAAATTACAAAGTGAGTGAAATTTGGTATACCATAAAAAAAGAGTCACTCGTTCCTGCTTTCTTTCGGTTCATTCATCAGGGCCCTGTCGTGCATTTCTCACTTTCTTACCCTATAACTTGCTGTTGTTCGCCGTCTGGCGCACGTTATGACACAATCTGTTTTTATCGTTTGGTGAAGCGGATACCCAGCTCTGCAGATCTTGGTTTCATCCAATTTGTCCAAGGAGCATCCTCTTCATGCGATGATTTTGTTCAGATTTTAAGTTAGTGTCACTTTATCAGTTCAGGTAAGAATTAATTTTCATGCGGGCTCACAGGATCAGAATCACGAGGTTTCCACTACTTAGGAACAATGTCAGGTTTGTAACTTCGATCAAAAAGTAAAAAAATTCTTGGTCCCACCACAAGTTGACATAATTTGCGGAACGTTACTGTTTGTAATAGTTTACTTGCCACAAGGGCTGAACTGTACTTAAGTTTTCTCAGGAAGAATAAAATTTAACGCAATAGGCCCGTTATGTCATTTCACCTTTAAAGTTCTTGTAAAGATTTTACACCAAGTCTTTTAAGGAAAATGTTTTAGTTCTTCTCAGATATTACTCATCAGTACTTAACGCTGGCAAAGTTTGGGTTAACCCCAGTATTCACTGAATAAAGGAAAAAACACATATAAAATAATTATACATACTATGTACTCGTTATAACTTACATTTTAAACTGCAAGCGTACAGCTTGACTTATCATTTAAAACTTCCCGTGAAATAAGTTATATTCATAAAATCAATCATCATGAATTAGGAATACATACGTATCCCGTCAATACTCACTGATGTAGCATTTCAGTTATAAGTTAATTTTAAAATATATTCTCGTCTGA
This sequence comes from Oreohelix idahoensis, assembly GCA_024509875.1. Lineage (NCBI taxonomy): Eukaryota > Metazoa > Mollusca > Gastropoda > Stylommatophora > Oreohelicidae > Oreohelix > Oreohelix idahoensis. Next base: position 166,557 of record JAMPIV010007867.1, on the reverse strand, counting down.
TTATTTAGCAGTAAAATCAAATTCATTTATAGCTGCATGATTTTAAGCTAGAAATATAATTTATTCTGCTTTCCACTGAAACACGTCACTAAAAAATAATACAGACTATATTTTAATTCTCTCTGCACAAAAGAACTAGTGAAAAATAGGCGATTCAACACTTTAAACACTCACAAAATACTAGATATATTAGATATAATATTTACCTCCGCACAGAACTACAGATTAATACCACGAACTAGAATCATTCAATATAATGGTAGTCCAGAACTCGGCAAATGTTGCCCAGAAACTAAAGACTTTTCAATACACAAGATATTCTTCTAGCCTGGCGATCTGTCTACTACAGATTTAGGAGTACGAATGAAAATCTAGTTTCAAACTCTGGTTAATATCTTAAACCAGACAAAAGATCCCACTATTTCCAAAAACCCGATCTCTCCCCTTTCCTAACACCTACGTACCTTAGACGCTGGACATAACATGCCAAACGCGTCTTAGACACCTCACGCTACGAAACTGTCTGAGAGTGCCGTGACAGAGAAAAATACCAGACAAATGTCTCATTCTGCGCCGTGCAGATGTCGGTTCTCACACCTCACGCCGGAGAAACGTTCGTGTCAGGTGAAAATACTAGACCAAAAGTCTGTTCCTATGTCTGAGTATAAAACATAATCACACATCTCGTCTGACTGCAGCGACTGACACGTTATATAATAACATGCGTGTGCGTTTCTAAATGAGAAAGGAACAGGCGAAAGTTTGAATGGGAAAATAGTAACGTTTATAGTCGCAAACGTACGAATGCAAAAAAACACAGGAAAAGGATAAAAGAGCGATAATAAAGGGGAGGACACGGGTAGAAAAAGAACGGAAATATAGAAAATTTATTGATCATAATCTCTATGCGACAGATTGATAAAAACAATTGTCCTTTTGCTGTTTCCTTAATAAACTTAACTGGTCTAATGAGTCCTGCAGCCGTGGTTTCGTCAATTCTTCTGTGATGAGGGCACTTCTTCTCACAACTTGTCCAATTTAGGCGGCTAGGGCTGATTCCATGCTTTTAACTCACAACTAGTGGTGTCGAAACTTTAATCTTGCAGCTTCGTACCATGAATTGTCTGATAGCTTTGTTCCACGAACTTTAGACAAAATAAAAAGAACAAATGCCTCAGCTAAGTACATTTGGTTGGAAGATTAACAGGCGCATTGTCTCGCTGTCCACCCACCAATGTTAGTCTCTCTGAATAATTAAATTCTTGAGTATACACAGCGTAACTCAGGGAAGATGATTAGAAATCACTAATATTCTTCTGGGTATTAAACTGGGAAAATATGTGCTTGGACAGCGATGGAGCAATGGCTTGCCTGAATTACAATTAACAAGATACATGTATCTCACAAAATGTATACACCTTAGGCACATGTGATGTAATCAGCCCTCATCCCTGCTCCAGTCGCAGTCTGGGATCGTTGCTGATTTTGCGTTTCTGAGCGAATTAGCATAAAACAAACACCAGCGCTTGATGTAGTGGTTTATGAATATACTTTTTTTTCATATGTTGAGGTTGCCAGCCTCATATATAACCACTTAGCAAGGAAAACATGTCAAATTCACATTTGTAAAATAAATGTTTACACTTACCCCAAAGTAGCTTTTGGGGACACAATTTCCTGGCACAGTTTGAATGGACTCAGCACGTTGATGCTTTGGAATCACTTGGTCTGGAAAATCTTTTGTATTTCTCTTATGACGGGTGATCTGATTCCTTAGGTCTCCAGTCTTTGTATTTAAAAATGCGTGTTTATTTTTAAGTTTTAAAGTTGCCCAAATACTTCGTTCTTTAAGTTTCCAGTCTTTGTATTTGAAAATGCAGGTTTACTTTTAAGTTTTAAAGTTGCCCAAATACTCTGATCTGTAACTTATAATTTTGGAATCCTGTATTCTTTTCTCCTCTCTGGCTCTGGTGAAGTGCTAGCTTGACGTGGCGATGCAGTCTGATCTGTGACTCTGATTTTGCTAGATTATATTTCCATTTCTCAGTTCAAATCTCAGAATGTTCTTCCGACAAATTTTCCAATGAAAGTCAAAGTCTATTCCGGCTCTCAAATTAAACCAATGGTAGGCTCTTCAGAACTAAATGGGTCGGGGTGTTAAATCATATTGATACCCCACGTATATTAAAATATCAAATTTTAAAGTCCAACGAGTGACCTCTTTCTAATAAGGCAGTAATACTTCCAACTGCATCTTTAAGCAAACTCACAAACAAATCTGTGAACTTATTCCCTGTCTAGATGCTCTCCTACCAATATTGTCTCCCCAGACAGATTATTTGTAAGATTGATACAAAGATGGGCCAGCGGAATGTGACGTGTATATGTAAATAGACTACATAAATTCGTCCACCTTTGCTCCTCATTAGTATTTTGCTACGAAAAAAACACCACGCAATTCGCTGTCTGTGGACTGACATTTTAACCACGCCTGTTTTTCCCGTCTTTCTTGCGCTAATGGTTTGTTTACCTATTATTCGCATCATGCCCGACAATATGTGGGGGGGGGGGGGGAAATCCGGTCAGGTTAACAGAGTTCTCAAGCGAGCTGACATGTCAATCATCGGGTTGTGACAGAAAGCCCGTGATGAAACTGATCAGACTAAGTAGCAACTTCAAGGGCGATTATAATATGTCCCGGTCATCTTTGATGTCCGACATTTTTAAGGGAACCAAGCATTTGATCTAAAATAAAGGGGAGATAATCAAGACGGTCCGCTCGCAAGAGATGGTTCTCTGATGCCGTTCGGCATAGCGAGGAAGCGAACCGTAGAATCTTTTATCTCGTGAAGCCAGCTCGCGGATTTCTCCTGAAACGTCCAAGGTGTGACTTTTGCCATCTTTCAGAGAGATCGCACAAAATTTGTATATATACTGCCTGCACTTTAAGTTAGTTATCAAGCTTGTTAAGAAATTTGGGATAATCTTAACGCGTACGCTAGAACCTATGTGAAATAGTGCTTAATGGCTTTCGTGGGGATTATTCGGCTCTTCTGTGCTTGATCAAAACCCAGCGGCCAGCAGTTTCCTATTTGTGGTCGTTTCCTCAGTTACTGAAGTAATAATAGTGTCGTTTTTCCCTTGGCGTTCGCCCATACAAGTGTGAACAGGAATGACCAGGGCGACACAATAACATTCTTTGAACTGTAATTGATTAAGGGAACTTACAAAATACCCATATTTTTTCCATCCAATTTTATCAGGCCGTTGTGGCCATATACTTAACAATCTTTGCCGACTTCTGACAGTCGTTTACCCATGTGGAATTGACCCAGGATAAGACGCTGTTCATAATGGGTACTCACCCAGAGCAAACCGATAGAAGTATCATCATCATCAGAATAGACATTAGTTTATTTGTGCAATCACATATTTTCCTGCTGTTTACTGGAAATGACATATCTCAGAGAGTTCCGGCATTAACCAACCTAGTGGACAAACTTGTTTATCCAGAAACCTATCACCAATTAGGCGTTACCCATGTAAAGTTTAATTAATATCGGAGGAACTGGGGCCCGATTCGGATGACACCAATTACTGGACTTTATAGGCACATTCCTGGAATATTTGTCAAAACCAATTGTTTTCACCGGAGTAGGTAAGGAGCGAATGAGTGGCCAAGTATAAGAGAGAAAGAGTGAAATTTTTTTTCATTTGTTACAGGAAACATTGTACTTACAAACTCTGTTCTTTTTTTAACTATTGTGTAATATTTTTTTTCTCTGAATAGCATTGTAGTGGGACTTGTTCTTTCTGTACTGTCTATTCAATACCCTAGTGCTATTCTGTGACCCTTTGGGTTATTAACTCCCTTTGGGATCCTTCTTTTTCTCAACAAGGGGGAGTTCATTATTGGGTTATTTTCCTATGTATGTAACATGCTTATATTGATATATATATAAATGTTTGATGTTGTGAAGTTTAAGTGATAATAAACTAAACAAAAACTTAATAAATTGTGTTGGTCAGCTCAGCCCATACCCATACTCCATTTACCATAGTTTTCACGTTTGTGCGTCTTGTTGTCACATAACTGTGTGTGTGTGAGTGGCTAAACGTATATGTTACATATATGGAGAGTAGGATTGTCTGATAACAAATCACAGTCGTAAAGATAGGCTGGACTAGAGTATCTTCTCCGTCCAGTGACTGATTCTGCCCTTAAACTATTCACTCGTGAAATCTATTTCTTATACCTTATTTCTCACTTATTTACCACTTTGCCTGTTCTATTCTATCTCTAATACCTATCTAAAATTTACGACACGGAAGCGATTACGTATATCACCTGTGTTTTCGTGCATCCGCCAGACGGATGTCTCAGACACACAATTTGGCTTTCTTTTCATTGATCGTGCGCGACCACCTTGGATCAGCACAGATGTCTATTAAAGGTGGCTAGACGGCTTAGGTGATAAACGTATTAGCCGCCGACCTGTCTAATTAGCCTGGTTTTATTACGATTCACCTGGCGAAATGTAAACAAGTCTGGTAGTGGTAAGAGCAAAAAAAAAATGTAGGTGCAGGAAATATGTCAAATAATAGGATGATGATCGGTGTGGAAAATGAAGAAAAGAAGTGCTACTGCCGGAGAAGACGAAAGTTATAAAAGTGCACAACTGATTCGTCAGTCTGCGCTGTCTAAGTAGTGTTTACATGCTCTGAAGGCCAGTACGTGACAACACCTCGACATTTGTCACTTTGGCTTTCCACGAAATACCAAGGATGTGGCGTAGACACCGTAGATGGAAGGTATTGAGCCTTCTTTCTTGTTATCTTAGGTTGTCCGTGTCTTTCTGCCATATAGCAGTGTGCTGGTGACGCAGGCGTTATATACCGCAGTGTTGGTCTTCGTTGTGAGTTTGGAGTTTCCCCAAACACGCGTTGTGAGGTGGGCGCAGGTAGCTGCAGCTTTGCCACTGCGGCTGTTAATTTCTGTGTCCAGAGAGAGTTTATCGTTGATGGTAGACCCCCGGTATGTGAAGTGGTGCATCACTACCAATTCATAGTTATCGATAGTGATAACTGGTGCAACCTCCACATCCTGACTCGGAAATAATGAATCAAAATGCGTAACTTTACATATAGGGAGTCGTCCACATATTCTTAACCCTTCCCCCCAGACGTCGTCACATTTCGTCACAAAACCCAGACTCCCTTCACCCTTATGTAAAGGTAGGTAAAGGATCTCGTTACACGCCCATTGAGGCATATTGGGAATTTGGTGTTAGGCCAATATTTTCTTGACCATCGGCACACAAGGGGTGATGTGGTCAGCATCATGCCGGCCGCCTTAACCTTCCCAGAATTGCACTGGTACCCACTTCATGAGGCTGGGTCGATCCCGGAGCCAAGTGCGGTCTGAAAAATCCCACCACAACTTGAGATCGAACCAGGACCGCCGGGCTGGAAAACCATTGCATTAAACACACTACCACATCTTATGTGATGTCACATATTTCTTAATCCACCCCTCCCACGTTTTCCTCCCTCAGTTTTATGTAATACTGAAAAGAAAGCATGTAATCGAATGTAAATTAGTTAACTAGTTGAGGCAAAATAGCAATGTTTTAAATAAAATCATATTTAATTAATCAGGCATTTGCAGACTGCTCTATTGGATCATCATCTCATCTCAACCCATAACCCGTCATGGGTCGTAGGGGTGCCATGGTGGAAGCATCAGCAGACAGGGTCCTCCACTGCTCTCTATTCTCAGTAATGCGTACAAGTGTGGAGAAACCGTGTCCTGCCCATTCTTTGATGTTATCAGCCCAGGATTTTCTTTGCCTTCCTCTTCTCCGTTTACCTTCGACTGTTCCCTGGAGGATCGTTTTCGAAAGGGAGTCATGCCTAAACCAGGCAAGCTTTCGACGTTTCACTATTGACAAATGTGGTTCTTGGTGGCCTGCATAGGTGTTTATCTTCTCTCTAACATAGACATTTGTTTTGTGCTCTTTATAGCAAATGCGCAAAATTCTTCTATAACATTTATGCTCGAAAGTCTGAATCCTTCGCTCCGTATCTGCAGTGAGTGTCCAGCCCTCACACCCATACAAGAGAATAGATAATACAAGTGATTTGTACAAACTGATCTTCACAGGAAAACTGATAATACTTTTCCAGATCACATTCAACCTTGTCATGGCAGCTGAGGCCATCTCAAGTCTTGTCTTGGATAAATGTTGCAAATTGTGTAAATGTCGTTCATTGTGACTTAATTTAATTTCAAAACATGAAAAATAAATTAACTGTCAAGTAAACACATCAATAACTTCAATGGTCGCATCCACAAAGATATTTTCTACGGACAACTGGCGGATGGGAAAAGAACAGACAGTCCACCGCAGCTAAGATTCAAAATTGTGCACAAGAGAGATATGAAACACTGGACATAAATCCAGCAGCCTGGGAGGATGAAGCTATCGATCACGTTTCTTTGTTTCTTTCCCCCCCCTTCCCTCTTTTTTTCCCCTAGTTAAAGAGACACACACACATACTCACTCACGCACGCACACATACACAAGACAAGCAAAACAATACAAAAAGGATCATGCCCCAACTCCGAAAATGGTTAGAAGGTTGAAACCTGCACGTCAAATGTCCGATATGTTAAAATCCTTCCGATTCCAACGGATTTTGAATTTGGATTCCAACTTAGCCAAATCCTTAATTCAAGGCATATCACATTGTTGATAAGCACTTCCGTGTTTTCCTTGTTCCCGTGCACAACCTTTCAGCTTTAGAGAGCTCATTATGTTAAGCTTACAAGTGTTTTGTAATTTCCTCTCGTAATCCCTGCTTTTCTACCTTTGTTGTTATCTTTATTCTTTCTCCTAATATTCTCTTGTTTTTTCTTTCTTTCTTTTTTTTTTTTTTTGCTTTTGGCTGTTCTCTTATGATCCTTCTCTTGGCATCTCTTGATCCGAATTCTTTTTGCTACTCAAGTTGTATAATATCGCCACAGATTTCCAGCTTTCTTGTTAAGTTTTGTTTGTTTCCATAAGCTGGTCTAATTCTAGAGACAGTGCTTTATCCAGATTCTCCCACTCCCACCCCCCTACAAGGTTCCAGAGCACTGGCAGGTGAAATCTCGATACTATCTCTGGTTCTGAGTTCGTCATTAGTCAGATCAGCTTGATTAATCTTTGAGATGTGAGCTAAATCCCATACGGGATCATCTGACATCTTATACGTAGAAATTAGCACATCCTTGATCTACTGGTGACTTCCCCATCTGTTTATCATTCTGTTAATTGTAATGCCCTTTTACGTGCAATATTTCCAGCCGCAGACGTATGAGTATTGCAGCCGTTGTTCACAACTCAAAGTCCATCTAACACACGCAGTCAATTTCCAATATATTATCTGTGAGTTGGTCTTTCTTCTTCCCCTCCCCCACCTTGTTTTTTTAAGCCTATGGCAAATTATTTTCTTTACTGATTACGAAGCATATTTGTCAATGTTATGAAGGCACTATAGTGATTTACAATTTATAACCCATGTGTGGTTAAACGGAGAACATTTCACTGTTATCACAATAGAGAAGAGATAGATAGATAGACAGACAGATAGATAGATAGATAGATAAATAGATAGATAGATAGATAGATAGATAGATAGATAGATAGATAGATAGATAGATAGATAGATAGATAGAGATAGATAGATAGAGAGAGAGAGAGAGAGAAAGAGAGAGAGAGAAGAGTACTAAGAAGAACTTACAAGTCTGAGATGATGGTAGTGGTGTGGGGAACTGGGAGATGGCAAGATGCAGGTCTGTTAGATATTATTTGTCTTTGGATATTGCTATTGTTACTGTCACGGAGTGTTTTAAGGGTATTTTGCATGTGTGAATGTTCCCATGCTCCAGCGGGAGTTTATTAGTTATGTGAGTTGTTGTGAGCGGGGAATGCGTGCATTGTAATGATTTAGCTACAAGCAGGGTTGTGAGCATTGCTTGAGACAAGCTGTTAGCTTTGTGATGCGTGAATGAAGATCAGTGGAGCTGGGTCAGTAGAGAGTTGAGCGAGTAGAGAGAGAGCAGACAGGAGACAGCGTAGAGCGTAGAGAAGAGAAGGGTGGATGTCTATAGTAGGACGTGAGTAGAGGGCCGGAGTTGTGTTGTAGACGTTGCAGTAGTTATTCATGGAGTAGCCTATTTGTGGCTGTAGTTATTCCGAGAAGCAGAGTGTGTGCGGATACTCGGGATTTGTGATGTATCTAGTATTTGTAATGGCCCTACGTCCATTGTGACTTATTAGTGAATCTAATACATTGTTGGAGATTGACAGAGCTGTTGGAGTTAGTACTTTATTCCTAGACAGTGAGCTATACGAGCGGTGTATAAGTGTTGTCTAACTTACATTCACCCACATACACCCTACTCGTCACATTGGGGGCTCGTCTATTTGGATGTTACAAACGAACCCAAAGTTGTACAGTACTAAAGTGATCTGAGGTCATTTGGTCATCAGCCTATGTTTTTCAACGCAGCGAAGTGTGACAACTTTACAGTAACCAGACGATTCGACACTGTTCAAATCTGGGTCAACGGTCAGCTGTGACTGTGTTTTGGCGAGAAAATAGTGTGCTAGGAATGCTGCCTTACAAGTCTGTTTACATCGTTTGCTGGCGGCAGATGCTGTGAAACGGTGTGTTGTGACCAGAAGAATCTGTGGTGACCAAAAGAAGAGGAGCTGTGAAGCTGTCGTGTTGCAGAGTTCTACTCGACAGTGTGAAGTGGAAAACACGAGCCCTGTTTTCCAAGGTGTGTAGCTTGGGACGCTACAGAATCTGAACTGAGTGTGTTGTGCCGTGCTGTTTGTGGTCTTCATATTTCATCAACCTTGGGACTTGCTGAAGACATTATAAACATATCTACACGCTTGGATGTAGCTCGGAGTTGTTGGCTTTTTTCCAAGAAAGAAAACCAGAAAATATTTCGGCAATGTCTCAGTTAGGTCAACAGTATGCAACAGCACATCCAGGGAGACCGATTCATAAATCGGCGGTACCAGAAACATTTATGACATGTGTGGCCAAGCGGAGTTATGAAACACCACCATATCGGAGACAAAATTCTCGTAGTGAGGAGAGACCTTATAATAAGAAAGCAGTAAGTAAGAAATGGACAGAAACAGACTTCCGTACATCCCCCAGAAAACAGCAGAATATGACAGAGTCAGGTAGTAGAAGACCTTCTGGTTGTTTTAAATGTGGATCACCACGCCATGGAGCAAAGTTTTGTGACAAGCCTGAACCTCAGTCTGTGGCCGAGCCTCAGACTGGCACTCAGGGTAGTCCACAGAAGAGCCAGCGTGAGGAGTACAGATGCTTTGTATGTAATGGGATTGGCCACCTTCAATTTGATTGTCCTAATAGGAAGTTTGAACGTGCAAGTTCGGTGGTAGTCTTAGATACATTCAACAACGAGAGTTGTGAAGGGTGCAGACCACTTTTTCATAAAGATGAGACACCAATTCTGATTTGTGGCCACCCACTTCCATGTTTATCAGCAGTTCATACAGATGGGAACATAGTCTTGCATCCAGGGTACGTAGGACATAAAGTTGTATCCGTCTTGAGAGATACAGGATGTACGACAATTGGGGTGCGGAGATCGTGCATTGAGGGGTCTCGTTGGTTGGGTCAAACTGCTCGGTGTATCACTTTTGGTGGCAGGGTGGAGTTTTATCCTCTTGTCTTGATAGATATTGATACACCATTCTTGCGGGGTACGGTAAAAGCATGTGTTCTTGACGATAATGCAGTCGCTGATCTGATACTTGGTAATGTCCATGGAATTAAAGAATGTACTCTTGAGGACATTAAGTTATGGAAGCACAAACATAGAGACGATACTTATGGAGGAACTACTAGATTGCAAGGAAAACCTAGGGTAATTCCTGTAGATAGCATGTCATCTGGTAATGTCCGAGTTGCTGATACTTCAGTATTAAATTTAATTTCGCCCCAACAAGAAGATACATCGTTTCCAAAACAGCTGGGTCAACCAGAAACTAACATTGAGAGGCATATTAAATCAGCAAAGGAATGGGGTAAACGCAAGATGAATATTCAGGAAAGGACAGTAAATGAAACAAAGGTGAACTTTACTTTGCCAAGAGAAAGTGAATGTTATGGATCTGTCAAATATCCTGAGACAGACCGGATGAAAGAAGAGCGCAGAAACCTGATTGATAAGTATCGCAGAATAGGTCATGGTGCTCGTATACCACATGAGAAACATTACATAAGAGAAATTAGTGACTTAAGAGATTCCAGACACTTTAGAGGAAGCCGCATGAGTAGTAATGATTACTGTGGTAATTTTCAAAGTAAACGTCAGATTGGATTTAGAAATAGGTATAGAGGACAAGATATAGACAGAGGATTTTGTTCCAGCAGACCAAGCTGTAGTGAACAAAAAGCTGGAGAAATATACAGAGGTAGTTTCAGAAGAGATTGCCGCTGGGCAGACAAGAGAGAGAGTAACCATCTTTACAGTAGGGCACGTCCTAGATGGAGTGATGCTGGTGAGAGCTATTGTTGTAGCTCTGGTAGGAGTCGTGGATATCGTCATCCTAAATTGAGCAGCTACCCTGAAGAGTATGACCAAGGCTGAGATTAATATGATGCCGGAAGGGGCCTCTGATAGTATAATATTGAAATTACAGAGCCCGAAAACTAACATCATTAACTCAGAATGTGTGAATGTTCCCATGCTCCAGCGGGAGTTTATTAGTTATGTGAGCAGCTGTAATGGAGACAACGTTCTGGAAAGAATATGTCACATGATGATGATGATGATGAGTTGTTGTGAGCGGGGAATGCGTGCATTGTAATGATTTAGCTACAAGCAGGGTTGTGAGCATTGCTTGAGACAAGCTGTTAGCTTTGTGATGCGTGAATGAAGATCAGTGGAGCGTGAAAGGGTTTCACGGGTTTTAGTGAATACGCATGAAAGGGGCAGTCAGCGGGAGGAGTGTGTTGGTTGGAGACGTGTGTTGGGTCAGTAGAGAGTTGAGCGAGTAGAGAGAGAGCAGACAGGAGACAGCGTAGAGCGTAGAGAAGAGAAGGGTGGATGTCTATAGTAGGACGTGAGTAGAGGGCCGGAGTTGTGTTGTAGACGTTGCAGTAGTTATTAATGGAGTAGCCTATTTGTGGCTGTAGTTATTCCGAGAAGCAGAGTGTGTGCGGATACTCGGGATTTGTGATGTATCTAGTATTTGTAATGGCCCTACGTCCATTGTGACTTATTTGTGAATCTAATACATTGTTGGAGATTGACAGAGCTGTTGGAGTTAGTACTTTATTCCTAGACAGTGAGCTATACGAGCGGTGTATAAGTGTTGTCTAACTTACATCCACCCACATACACCCTACTCGTCACAGTTACTAAGATCGCCCTCATGCATTCATAGAAATATGTATATATTCGCGGCTGGTTGTAGGATGCTGGTTATGTCACTTCGATTTTTGTCCAGGTAGTAAAATAATTTAAGAGGTCTAATGTTCACAGTGTACAGTAGCTTGGAATCTTCAATCGTTAAATGGAGTATCAGGTAAATAAATCTGTTCAGGATAAATCTTCTTCACAACACAATGGTTGTTATTCAGGTAATGTCAATGTTTGAGTTTATCGCCACAACTGGCTGAAGGTATATGAAATTTGGAATGAGAAATCTGGATATTCTATAAGTCCAGTTACAATTTATTCTTAATATTCTTTGGGTTGGTACTCTGTCTCTTTCTGTGTGTAAAACAGGAGACCAGACAGGTCACCTTGAAAACCCCGATATTTATGTCAGAATGTTCTTTTGTAAAGTTATTCTCAGATTCATATGAAAGCCGCTGGTAAGGTTTAGGGTTTGACCCAAATACTGTGTAAAGAGAAAAACATACAAAATACTTAACCAATATATAGTATTCACATCCTATCCTTACCCCGCGTAAAATATAATATATTTATCCACTTCGGTTATTTAACTTTAAAGTATAAACTACAAGCTTAAAGCTAGTCTTATCGTTTAAAACTCCCATGAACTAAATTCTAGTCATTTAAAAAAACCAGTCATCATGAATTAGAAATAAAGACATATTTCGTCAATACTCATGATGAATCCGTGCATTTACTTAGTTGGTTCGAATATTCTCTGACTGGTTACTAGCAGTTAATAAAATTTATATTATAGCTGGAAGAGTTTAGCTAGAAATTATTATTAGTTCTGCTATCCACTGTAACACAATAAACTTAGATAAATATTAATGTAGGACCTATCTAGTGAATCGCTCTGCACACATCTTAGAGAAATATAATTGACGATTTAACTAGTTAAATCACTCCAACTACTAGTATAATAATTACCTTCACACAAACTACTGAGACTATTCTCCAACAAAAACTAAGAAACTCTACTCAATACGAGTGATTCTAGAATTGCAGCTAGATGTCTTCTAAATCTATGGAGTACTGGATAACTAGAGTTAGAATGTTCTAGTATATATATCTCTGAAATCAAAGAGACTTTTACACTATTCAACGAAACCAGATTATCTGCAAGATGTTATCACCTACAATGAATTCTACGTTTCGAATGCAAATCAAAGATCTTTCTCACCTAGAGCCGAAAACCCGACTCATGCTCTCTCGCTTATATCGGCATAACGTAATTGGCTAAACAGTGCACATTTCTTCACGTTTACGCTTGTATGGCCATTTCTAGCGAGCAATGACTTTGATCTGGCTATGCTCACCGTGTTTAATTACTTTTTCTAGCGAACAGTTTACAAGGGGAGTAATAACAATCGTCTCCCTTTGTTCCAAAATTATCTGATCCTATACTCAATGTCTAACGAAAAATACGTTTAAACTTAACGCCACCTTCCTCTGTTGCGACATATTACAACGATTGTCGATCTCTGGCGTTCAAAATTAAATGAAACCGGCTCACATTAGCTAATCAGGTCTGCTGGCAAACTCTCACCAAAGGGAATAGCGCACAGCAATAAATTAGGCGTGCTTAACTAGAAAAGAAAAAAGACAGAATCTCAGAGTGTATAAGGGTTTTTATGTTAAAACAGGCGTAGGTGAAAGAAAAATGTAGATGAAGAAATAGATATATGAAATCTATAACATAATATGTCACATATGTCTGTGTGTGCGTGTGTGTCCTCCTGTAACGATTTTCTCACAGTAAATTTAAAACATTTGAAAAAAGTTATTGTTTAACTTATGAATTTCAAATTATTGTTTTAAAGCAAAAACATATAATCAGAGCCGAATTAACCACCACAGACAAGAATCAGTGGTCTGTTAGACTGCAGTTAAAACACTGTTAGTAAAGTATGCGTTTACGGCCAACTAACTTCGCTAGAAAGAATGCTCAATACCTTACTTCTACGGTGTCTACGCCATATCCTAGGTATTTCGTGGAAAGATAAAGTGACAAATGTCGAGATGTTGTGACGTGCTGGCCTTTACATGTATACACTGCTTAGACAGCGCAGACTACGCTGGCTTGGCCATGTCCACCGTAATGGAAGATGGTCGCATCCCGAAAGGTATCTTCTACGGACAACTGGCAGATGGCAAAAGAACACTTGGGCGACGGCAGCTGAGATTCAAAGATATGTGTAAGAGAGACATGAGGGCACTGGGCATAAATTCAGCAACCTGGAAGGATGAAGCTGCCGATCGCTCCAAGTGGCGATGTTCTCTACAGCGCCACATCAGATTGGGCGAATAACTTAATTCTTCACAAAAAGCGCTCACGGCATGCAAAAGAAAGAAGAAAACGTCGAAAGGTACACCAAGGAAATAAGCAACTGAGGGCTGTCACCTCAGTGGCGCATTCCCATTGTCAGTTATGATTGAAGGGGTTATTATTATATGTCGTAATTTTATCTGAGAGAGTTCTGATGGGTATTGGTCCCTTTAGAGTGTAGAATGATAGTAAAGGCTCTGTGAGAATAAGGATTTAGGAAAGTGAGGTAGTAGATTCACAAGTGCTGGGAAGAGTAAGGACAGTCTCTTATTACGACAAAATTTGTCTCTCAAAACTACTCCTACCACACTTCTGTACAAACAATTGTTTGTCAGTTCCAGTCACTCAGGCGCATGCACCGATTTGGTGATTCTGGCGCACAACGTACATGAATACAGACTACGATAACGAATATGGGAATGTTGGGTTTGGCCAGCCGACACCAATGCTAATAAAGTTTTTAATACCTTTATTATCATAAAATCAGATCACAAATAATTATCAATTTACATGAAGAAATCAAGGTTACAAAATACAAAATGACAAGGGGGAGGGGGTTTTGAGGAGAAGTATCCAATACACCTTTCCCGCTTGTATTTACTAACAGAAAAGACCCGGTCCCAAAGACAGGGGATGGGGGGTGTTGATGAAGATCAGAGATAGGCAATTTAACCCAACGGTAAATTTATTACTCTGAGACAAGGGGTTACAGTAATAAGGGGGTAGAGGAAAAGCTAGGGTTCTCAAATGTTTCCCTTTATTCAACAAATTTTACGGGAGGGGGAAATAAACACAGTTACTAAATCCCGCTAGGAGAAATCCCGTACAATGAATACAGTACGCCTTAATACTAGGTCGAACTAATTATAAGGGTAAAAAAGATTAAATCTCCTTTCATTAAAAAAAACACGCTTGGGCTGGCCAGCACACAGTCACACACACAGACTTACCAAATGGTGAATTCTGGCACTTCATAGGAAATACACCAAAAACAGCACTAAACCTTGGCTTAGGTAAATGTATTTTCTTCCGTGTACAGCCCCAGATTAGCGGGTTGTTGAAGTTAACAAAGTATCCCGAAATCGCTGGACGTTAAAGTTTAACGGTACTGTTTGTTTATTAGATAAAGTTCCTAAAGAATGGCACAGGCACGTGGCGAGGTGTGAGGTATGGTGTGGTTCCTAAGACTGGCACAGCTGGTGGAGATAACTTTCTTTTACCGTAATGTCACAAACTACAAAACACTGAGGTAAGTTCTTCTTCGAGGGGTGGGGAGGTGGGGGAGGGGGGGGGGTGTAAAATCCACTGAATATACTTGACAGACAGTGTTCAGGTAAATCTATGTTCTTCTTCACAAATAGAGCAGTGAGTAAAATATTGCTACTGGCAACTGTTCTTCTTCCAGTTTGTTAATTTTAAAACGACTTTATGAATTGGGATCTTAAAACAGTCTTTGGGTTTGCTTTATTTCTGTAAACTTCAGATAGCTGAATCCCAACAGGATCGCCACAAAGATTAAATTTTAAATATGTTCATAAGTCACTGGAGTAATCGAACTGAGTTGGCAGGACTCTGTATATATTTTATTGCTGCGTAATGGCTGCTTAATTGCTGCTTAATTGCTGCTTAATTGCTGCTTAATTGCTGGGATGCTAGGTTCGAAAGATCATTCTGGATGCAAATAGAAAAACATGAAATGCAATGAAATCATATTAAAATCTACCGCGCGATACATTTACAGTTAGACTATTTTCTGCACTCGCGTCTTCAATTAATAAAATTCAAGAAAAGCTCCCCGTAAAGTTAATAGTTAAAAGCACATCTATCTATACAGAACTAAACTGTATTAAAGTTATAATTCCCTTTACGACTGCAAAATTAATTTACGAGGCTATTGTATTAGGAAATTAACTTATAGATGTAACATTTAGTTTGCACTAGAACTTTGAAAATGGGTTTATTTAATAAGGTTAAATTTACACCACAATCCAGTGAAATAAAAATGAAATAACTAGACCACTGATCACTCGAAGCTAATGTATAAATTACCGCCTGCACAGAAAAGAATTCACTATAATAGCAAACAATTTAGAGGAAATCTAGCAGGAATCCAACTATATGCTAGTGAATCTTAGAATTCTGTCAGAACGAATGATAAAATGCAGTTTCTCAGGTTCTCTATATATTTAATTGGAATGCAAGATGAGTGGGACATGTTAGATTCTAACACCTTTCTTCATCTTGAGAAAAATCGAGGTTCTACGCCGTTGTGTTAACCGCGATGCCCCCTGGCTTCCGATCTCCGTTCGTCTCAGGCTGCTCGCATGAGGGTGCGAAATCTCTGCGAGAAACTAACTTTGTTAGCTGGGAGTTCCCTGATTCCTCAGATCGTATACCGCTTCTACGTTGATTCTGAAGACCAGCCTGGCTTTGATGGGACCGCTTTCCCCGAGAAGCTTTGGCAATTCCCACTAGGCGGGGTGACAGCAAGGTAAGGAAAATGAACTGCTGTTAATTGCTCTAGAAACCGGGGTGAGTCTCTGGCCACGTCCACTTTGGGCCGGCGTTTAAGGAAAAGATTGCTATAAATCGTTGTCAGAGATGGTCGTGGGCGTGATTTAATCTCTCATCAAAGGCCATGCGATCTCAAAATGCACAGAAGGTAGCAGTTCACATATTAATGATCCAACGTGTAGAATCCTCGTGGAAATGTGGCATGCTAAGTTAGCCCAGGTGCAACGTTCCAGGTTGATGAAAAGTTACAACAAATGTTCAGGGGTTCTAATGTTATAGAGAGGGAAATACCCTGTCATCTTAATAATTCAGGTCAGCTACAGCCGTCCGTCACAATCGTCCCCTCTTTTGAGACATGGAAACTCGTTTTCATGTTTCTTTCGTGACAATGAAGCTGCCCTGATCGGTAGCTTTAGGATGATTGGTATTTACAATTTCGTCCTCTTCATCCGTAGTCCAGTTTCTACTCAAGAAGTCAGCTCCTACATTCTGTTTTCCTGGAATATATTCCACTTTGAAGGAATAAACACTCAATAACAAGGCCCAACGCATTATCCTTGCGTGGAATTCCTTATTGGCATCCAGGAAAGCTAATGGAGCATGGTCTGTTTGCACCGTGAAAGAAGTACCATACAGAAACTCATGATGGCGTCTGATGCCATGAATCAGAGCGAGACATTCTCTTTCAACGACACTGTAGTTGCGTTCAGCCTTGTTCAGTTTCCGCCTGCCGTAAGCTACTGGGAATAGCATATTCGGGTCACTGTCCTCGGCTTGCAACAATGTTGACCCGATGCCCTGTCCTGACGCGTCAACTCTCAGTACGAAAGGTTTCTTAAGGTCAGGTAACCTTAGGATGGGGTATGCAGACAGCTGTCCTTTTAAAGTGCTGTACGCATGTTCACACTTTTGATCCCACATGACCTTATCAGGACAACCTTTCTTGGTGAGGTCAGTCAGAGGTGCTGTCAGTCCATTGAAGTTCTCGATGTATTTCTGATAATATGCACATAGTGATAGGAAGGAACGCACGTCTTTCTTCGTTCGGGGCCTTTTGGCTGCAGCTATTTTCTCCACGTTCTTCTGAACAGGCCAACTACAGCCGTGGGAAATAGTATGCCCCAAGAAGTCTAGCTTTTCAAACCCGATGAGACATTTGCTAGGTCTGGCTGTGAGACCAGTTTCCTGTAGTCTCCTGAGGAGCATAGCAACCGTAGCAATATGTTCGTCGTAGGTTTCCGATGCAATTAATATGTCATCCATGAAATTATGGGTGTAGGGACTTTGCAAGGGTTCTAAAAGTTTTCTCATCATCCTGGTAAACACTCCTGGTGCGTTATGCAATCCAAACGGCATCACATTAAATGTGTAATGTCCTTCACTAGAGCTGAAAGCTAGCAAAGGTTTAACTTCCTCCTTGACTGGTATTTGATAATAACCTTTACTGAGGTCAATCTTGGAGAAAATTGTTGCCTTGCTGAGCTTGGTGAACAAGTCAGAAACGGTTTGGAGAGGTTCGGGCTGAAATTCCGTTACCGCGTTTAGCAGCCGGTAATCTATACACAGCCGAACTTCCTTATTGGGCTTCTGTAACAGCACTACACTCGAACTATAAGGAGATGTCGACTCGCTGATAATTCCTGCCTGACGCAGCTTGTCTATTTCTCCGCGAAGTGCATCAGATTTTGCGTACGGGATGGGGTAAACTCTGGTTCGAACAGGGGTCTCATTTGTTAATTTCATATCAAATTCGATGAGATTTGTTCGACCAGGTACATCCGTTAAGACTGCACTGTACTGTTTTAGTAGCGCCCTGGTTTCTGTTTGTTGTTCTTCTGAGAGATTGTCGCCTAACTTAACATCTTTAAAGGATTCTGTGGGTTGCAATGGGTACTCCATGCAACTATCATCATCTTCCTCGTCTTCCGTTGCTATGGCGACAGCCAGGAGATGCTCGGAGGATGGCACCGGTCTTTCCAAATATTTCTTAAGCAGATTTATGTGGAAGGCCTTCTCCTTTCCTTTGATGGAGATCTTGTAATTGGTACGTGAGAACTTTTTAAGGACGGTAAACGGCCCTTGCCATCCGATGCGCAGTTTATTGCTTCCGGTTGGAAGTAGCAACAAAACTTTTTCCCCTGGTTGGAGCTCTCTGTCTTTTGCAGCTTTATTGTATCTTTTAGCATGCTTAGCGCGGGCTTTCGTAAGGGTGATTGTAGCTAGATCCCATCCTAGCTTTAGCCTTTCCTTGAGCTCAGATACATACTTGCTTGCAGAGACGACTGTCTCGTCAGCCTTTTGGTCTGTCAGGGACCGAAGTAAGGCTTCTAGTGGTCCCTTAATAGGTCTGCCAAATAAAAGTGTAGCAGGCGGAAATCCCGTAGACGCTTGGGGTACCTCTCGGTAGGCGAATAAGGCAGCCGATATATATATATAGGTCCCAGTCTTCCGGTTTCTTCTGACCCAGCTTACGTAACATGGTGGTGAGGCTGCCATTAAAACGTTCCACGATCCCATGTCCGGCTGGATGGTAGGGACTTGTGTGGATATGTTTGGCCTTCAAGATCTTAAAGATCTCCTCCATTAACAGGCTACGGAATTGGGATCCATTGTCCGTCAAAACTTGTTGAGGGAATCCCAACCGTGTAAAGATTTGTACGAGGGCTTCTGCGACATGCTTGGAATCTGTGCATGTTAGCGGTACAGCTTCGGCCCACATAGTGCAAGTGTCGACTAAGGTCAGGATGAACCTGTTCCTTCTTTTGGTCCTTTCCAGGGGTCCAATGATGTCGACAGCAACCCGTTCAAATGGAGTCCCCACAATTGGCATTTGCCCCATGGGTACTGGGGGTGTCAAGTGCTTGGGTGCTACCCGTTGGCACTGGGCGCAGAATTTCACATACCTGATAATGTCAGAGTTCATTCCTGGCCACCAATAGTGGGTTTTTATTCGCTGAATAGTGGCGTTTTGTTCCATATGTCCGCTAAAGGGAAGAGAGTGCCCCATTTCAAAGATCTGGCTTCTGTACTGCGTCAGTACTAGGAGCTGGTTATTCCCCGTGTCCGGGTTGCCCGTTCTACGATACAATACGCCATCCTTAGAAAAGATGTCTCCGTTGTGTCTGATGTCCTTAGCCATGGGCAGTTTTCTAAAGCAGAGCTCCGAGTAGGGTCCTTTTGTTGCGCCTCCTTCAGTTCATTCGGCAACACATTTGTCGCAGGCTCTCTCTCCTTCTTGGCTTGCCCTCTTGTGGTTAACACTGCCACAATCGGCTCCTTTGGTCTCCCAATAAACACATATCTACATCTCAGGATAACTGGGTAGATATGATCATCCATAATGGCCGCTTTAATAACACCTCTGACAAAATCAGAGAGTATTTCTACCAGTGCGATAGGAAGCGTCCTGGGTGCATCACTCTTGAAAACTCCACTAAGTTTGACGGTTTCCTCTGTCTCCTGACCTGGTTTGACTAGGTGCCTAGCGACAATACAACTGAAGCTTAGTCCAGTGTCAAAGAGACAAGTAGTAGAGGTACCATTCAAAAGTACAGTTCCTCGCGTTGAGGGTCGGTCCCCCTCAGGCTGAGAATCACTGACATTGACTCTACCTTTCGAGGTTGTATGCAAACATCCGATGCGGTTTGGACCGGTTTGTTTGCCCTGATCAGACGTTCCTGGTGTAGGGGTCTTCCCTTTTCCTTGACCTTGATGGCTGCGCTGCCACGTAGGCTTGGTGGGTTGGTCAGAATTGTTGTTACGGGGGTATCGGGTTTGGTAGAATTTCGATTTTCCCTGGGGAGGTTTATGGGTATTATTATCTCGTTGGTTATAATGTTGAGAAGGATTGGAAGAATAGGATGACTGCTCTAGATTTTGTTTTCGAGATGGCTCATCTGTGGGTTTACGTTTAGTGCTGGGATGTTCGGCCATTGCATTGGTATAGCGTTCTGCCTTATTGAGGATGTTCTAAAGCCTGACTGCGCCCTGTTCAGCCAAAAATCTACGGGTTTCGTTTGACAAAGTTGACTTTATCTGTTCCACAAGAACAAGTTAAAGTAGTCCCTCATATGTAAGAGGTAGGTAAGATAATTCAATGCACTTTGTCAAATAGCCCGTGAGACGTTAAGAGAACTGCGGAAAAGTTTCCGTGCTCTCTTTTCTGCTGTTTCTGAACATTTGCAGAAATTTTCGGGCGGTCTTCTCAAACCGCTCTAGCAAGGCCTTTTTCAGCATGTCGTAATCATGTTGATTTGTTCCCAGCTTCGTGTATACGTCATAAGCATTGCCTTTCAGTGACGTTGAGAGTTTAAGTGCCCAGCGGGAACTCTCTAAGCCATACAGATTTGCGAGCCTCTCGAATTTCTCTAGGAAGGTGTCAATTTTCCTTCTAATCCTGAGTCCTTCGCCTCCTGTCTCAAAATGGATCTTATCCTAATTCTCTCTGCCATGCCAAAGAAATGGATGCTTCTAAGACTAGCGAATAGTAAGAAGAAACGAGAAAGGGGAAGAAACTCGGAACCGCTACGAGAAAAACCAAAGTAGAAATTTACTTGAGTTACCTCCTACCTTATAATGTGTTAACTTATCGCTTGTATTATTGTCTGTCAATTAAGATTCTAAATGCAAGCGACTTATGCCACTTAAAATGGTAAGTTACACTGGAAAAAATTTACTTTTACTAAAAGTAGACAAAAATTTATGAAAAACAATTTAAAAGGAAACAAAAATTGTTCACTTGAAATTTTAATTCTCCGCTAACAAATTCCGCCCTCTGAAGTCAATTAAAGAGTAGTAACGATGTTAACTAGATTTTAAAAAAACTTAGAACAAGCGTCTTTAGCTTTGCTCAGCTCTTCTAACTTCAAAAACCATTTGTGACTGAAGACAATCACGCAAACCCAGCAATTATATAACAAAATTTCAATTTTCTCTGCCAGAGAATACCAAGGTGACAAATATTTTATTATCACTAACCTCCTGCTCCTGTGGAAAGAAACAAACCTGTAATAATTATTGTGTGGTCAGCCCAAAATACTAAAAGGCTTGGTCTAGGGGAGGTAATTACTTTGTTTAAGATTATACCCTACTTCACAAAGACAATCAACCACACTCTATTTAAACTAGGCTCAGAATCTCGGACGAGCTAACCATTTATTGTCGTAATTTTATCTGAGAGAGTTCTGATGGATATTGGTCCCTTTAGAGTGTAGAATGATAGTAAAGGCTCTGTGAGAATAAGGATTTAGGAAAGTGAGGTAGTAGATTCACAAGTGCTGGGAAGAGTAAGGACAGTCTCCTATTACGACAATATTTGTCTATCAAAACTACTCCTACCACCCTTCTGTACAAACAATTGTTTGTCAGTTTCAGTCACTCAGGCGCACGCACCGATTTGGTGATTCTGACGCACAACGTACATGAATACAGACTACGATAACGAATATGGGAATGTTGGGTTTGGCCAGCCGACACCAATGCTAATAAAGTTTTTAATACCTTTATTATCATAAAATCAGATCACAAATAATTATCAATTTACATAAAGAAATCAAGGTTACAAATTACAAAATGACAAGAGGGGAGGGGGTTTTGAGGTGAAGTATCAAATACACCTTTCCCGCTTGTATTTACTAACAGAAAAGACCCGGTCCCAAAGACAGGGGGGAGGGGTGGTGATGAAGATCAGAGATAGGCAATTTAACCCAATGGTAAATTTCTTACTCTGAGACTAGAGGTTACAGTAATAAGGGGGTAGAGGAAAAGCTAGGGTTCTCAAATGTTTCCCTTTATTCAACAAATTTTACGGGAGGGGGAAATAAACAGTTACTAAATCCCGCTAGGAGAAATCCCGTACAAAGAATACAGTACGCCTTAATACTAGGTCGAACTAATTATAAGGGTAAAAAAGATTAAATCTCCTTTCATTAAAAAAACACGCTTGGGCTAGCCAGCACACAGTCGCACACACAGACTTACCAATTGGTGAATTCTGGCTCTTCATAGGAAATACACCAAAAACAGCACTAAACCTTGGCTTAGGTAAATGTATTTTCTTCCGTGTACAGCCCCAGATTAGCGGGTTGTTGAAGTTAACAAAGTGTCCCGAAAACGCTGAACGTTGACGTTTAACGGTACTGTTTGTTTATTAGATAAAGTTCCTAAGAATGGCACAGGCACTTGGCTAGGTGTGAGGTATGGTGTGGTTCCTAAGATTGGCACAGCTGGTGGAGATAACTTTCTTTTACCGTAATGTCACAAACTACAAAACACTGAGGTAAGTTCTTCTTCGAGGGGGGGAGGGGGAGGGGGGAGGCGGGGGTAAAATCCACTGAATATACTTGACAGACAGTGTTCAGGTAAATCTATGTTCTTCTTCACAAATAGAGCAGTGAGTAAAATATTGCTACTGGCAACTGTTCTTCTTCCAGTTTGTTAACTTTAAAACGACTTTATGAATTGGGATCTTAAAACAGTCTTTGGGTTTGCTTTATTTCTGTAAACTTCAGATAGCTGAATCCCAACAGGATCGCCACAAAGATTAAATTTAAATATGTTCATAAGTCACTGGAGTAATCGAACTGAGTCGGCAGGACACTGCATATATTTTATTGCTGCGTAATGGCTGCTTAATTGCTGCTTAATTGCTGCTTAATTGCTGGGATGCTAGGTTCGAAAGATCATTCTGGATGCAAATAGAAAAACATGAAATGCAATGAAATCATATTAAAATCTACCGCGCGATACATTTACAGTTAGACTATTTTCTGCACTCGCGTCTTCAATTAATAAAATTCAAGAAAAGCTCCCCGTGAAGTTAATAGTTAAAAGCACATCTATCTATACAGAACTAAACTGTATTAAAGTTATAATTCCCTTTACGACTGCAAAATTAATTTACGCGGCTATTGTATTAGGAAATTAACTTATAGATGTAACATTTAGTTTGCACTAGAACTTTGAAAATGGGTTTATTTAATAAGGTTAAATTTACACCACAATCCAGTGAAATAAAAATGAAATAACTAGACCACTGATCACTCGAAGCTAATGTATAAATTACCGTCTGCACAGAAAAGAATTCACTCCAATAGCCAACAATTTAGATGAAATCTAGCAGGAATCCAACTATATGCTAGTGAATCTTAGAATTCTGTCAGAACGAATGATAAAATGCAGTTTCTCAGGTTCTCTACATATTTAATTGGAAAGCAAGATGAGTGGGACATGTTAGATTCTAACACCTTTCTTCATCTTGAGAAAAATCGAAGTTCTACGCCGTTGTGTTAACCGCGATGCCCCCCTGGCTTCCGATCTCCGTTCGTCTCAGGCTGCTCGCATGAGGGTGCGAAATCTCTGCGAGAAACTAACTTTGTTAGCTGGGAGTTCCCTGATTCCTCAGATCGTATACCGCTTCTACGTTGATTCTGAAGACCAGCCTGGCTTTGATGGGACCGCTTTCCCCGAGAAGCTTTGGCAATTCCCACTAGGCGGGGTGACAGCAAGGTAAGGAAAATGAACTGCTGTTAATTGCTCTAGAAACCGGGGTGAGTCTCTGGCCACGTCCACTTTGGGCCGGCGTTTAAGGAAAAGATTGCTATAAATCGTTGTCAGAGATGGTCGTGGGCGTGATTTAACCTCCCATCAAAGGCCATGCGATCTCAAAATGCACAGAAGGTAGCAGTTCACATATTAATGATCCAACGTGTAGAATCCTCGTGGAAATGTGGCATGCTAAATTAGCCCAGGTGCAACGTTCCAGGTTGATGAAAAGTTACAACAAATGTTCAGGGGTTCTAATGTTATAGAGAGGGAAATACCCTGTCATCTTAATAATTCAGGTCAGCTACAGCCGTCCGTCACATTATATTACATTATAATATATTATATTATATTGTACTGAAGCACATTAAAAACGCACCACTATTATATTCTGATGCCGAGAAGATGGAAAAAAAAGTGTGGGAATGGATTTTCCCCGTGTTTGTCATGAGGTAGAGAGCGAATGGCTGCTGGAATGGAAAGTGCATGATTCAACCCACGGGTTTGTGTACAGACTACATGAAAACAATGAAAGTTACACGTGCAACACGATTCCCAACAGCTATGACTGTGGCGTTATAAGTTTATATTATTCCGTTGAGCAATTATACTCGTTTTCTCAAGTGTCTAGGATTATTAGACGAAGTGTCCCTAAGGTTCATCACCGCCACAATCATGCTCTCCAACTGCAATTCAAATAACCCAAATCAACGGGCAACAGATAGATTTGAAACTCTGTAAACGTTTCCACATTTAATACACGGATCTCTTCTTCTTCTTCCGTCCTTAGCCGTCGACCGACCAAGCAGTCTGTGGCCATTACGCCTTGCGGCGTCTTAGGGCAACAAGAAATTATCCGTTGTTCCGTTACGCCTAAAGGCGTTTATTGGTACAACAGAATATTAATTGTTGTTTCCGTAATCAATGTGACTAGCAAGCGGTTGATCAATCCGCTGTGCCCGAACTTGCCCTCGTGTGTACTCTCCTTCTGCCGCTATAAAACCACTACGTTACCGAGACGTCAGTCCAGCCAAAATTTTCTCGGGACCGAAGGTCCGCGAAAAAGAGCAATCTGGTACGGGCACAGCACCCTTCGCTGCCTCCACTATGCTGGGAGGACCCGGCAACCGGGACCACACACAGCCTTGAGAGGACAAAGATCGCCTGAGGCAATAATACACGGATACTGGCATTTATTACAAGGCATGACAGGTTAGTTAAATTCAGCAATGTTCATATTCCGTTCCTCTTCCATCCCTGACTAGAAATATATACACATTATTATCTCCCGATCTATTGATCATTCGACACTTCTCGAGTATCTACCATCTGGTAGTAACACACACAAGCAGCCCATTCAGGGTAAACACACCCTCTGTCCATTTTTCCTCCAAACTGCTCACGTCATGTGCGCAATACACATATCGACAAATCACTATCGTGCAGCGCTCATCAGCAACAAAATCCTATTTATCTTCTGGCAGGTGGCGTGCAAAGCCAGCGCCACATTACCCCCCCCCCCCCCCCCCCCCCCCCCCCCCCCCCCCCCCCCCCCCCCCCCCCCCCTAACAACTGAAAACATAGTTTTCAGACAGGCAAATATAATATGGAGCGAGATTAAATCATTAAGATCATCACTTATTATTACCAATCATACAATTAAATGGTATCTATCTAGATTTAAAGGAAAAAATAATAATGTCAGTAATAACAATATGAATAAATAAGTAATTATTGTCCAATAAGTTTTATCATCACAGATAACAATCTGGTCTGTGTTCGTATAGTAATCCAACTGTCCACATTAAACACCGTGGTTTTGTGAACTTCACTTCCTACAGTACCTCTTGTGACGAAACACTATGGACTATCTCAATTGGTCCACTTTAAATATAAACCAAATGTGAGTCCATAAATTATCCTAGATAAAGCGTTGGCATTGTCCTTCCCGCTATCGGGAGAACGTCTCCTTGAATTTGTAAAAACCATCGGGTGAGACGTGCATTGGTCGTAAAAGTCTGTAAATATGTGAGTGATTGTTGGTCTGTATGTAAAGTGTAATAAGTACATACCCGAAATTTTATTTAAAGTCCATACCACGGTTAGACAACTCTCCTCTCAACCAAAGAGTACCTGGACTCAGCTTCAGATAATGTTCTGTCCAGTAAAAATCGGATGGTATTCGCCATCAAAGTGCCATACATAGACCAACGTATTTATTAATGGAATCTGCAATGAGAAAAGGCCGTCGTAGGTCTGGTAGTCTTAGTATTGGATTTGTAATCGTAATATACAATTTTGTGATATTATGTTATGTAAAACATGGTCATTTTATCGTTCCGTTCTATCTATTTTGTCAGGCATATCTTAGAGCGTATAGGATATAAGTCAAAGAAGAGAACTATACACCTAAGATAGAAGGTACAAGCCACAGCAAGTTTCATATTTGCTTATCAGTACTTACTACTGCAATTGTAATAGACAGATACAGCTATGCAAATACCACGAAGTGTGAAAGAAATAACAACAATTGCAAAGACCACACCAATCTAAAGGTTGAAATGAACCAAATGAATAAGAAAGTACCAACTTACCGAAAAAAATAAAAAAATAAAAATGACTCACCAGAATATATAGATGAATAAGTGAAGTCAACTTCCGGAAGAATGAAACCAGACGCGTGGTGCTAAATCGTGCACCAATCTAACATCGAGACAGTGATACAAACAAGAAACCCCATTCGTCAGACCAATAGCTTCTTGCGCATCGATATTAAGACAAAAGAAAATAAATGCGCATAGAATTATGCACAGGAGAATGATGCGTATAAAAGAAATCAGCCATGTGCAGGAAATATGCACGTGCGCACCAGATTGTGCGATGTGGTAAATGTCGCATCTGCATGGTGCAGGTTTGTGCAGTCTTTCACCACAAGACAAACTTCGGCAAGAGCGAAGTGGGAAACGAAAGTTGTTCTTGGTTATACTGGACTGAATAGAATTGTTCTCAGTCATTTCATTATGTGTTGTGTTAGACTGACGTGCATGCTGATCTTCAATATCCTGAATATTACCAGAGCATGCAGTCTTTGGACATGTCGTACCCAATCTAATAATAGGCTCAGCATGCACTACCTCATTAAAAGAAGAATTAACCTTATTATTGTTAGTCAAATGTGTGTCATCCCCATCACATCTCTCTATCTTTTTATGGCATACATTATAATGATCAGGTTGATCAAATAACTCTTTCTTCTCAATAGATATATAATGATCTGACAAATCAATATCAATGTCACTGGCATGTCGTCTCCATGAACCATCAGAAAAACCATGCTTACGATATGAAGCACTGGCTGGAGGGAAATTGTACCTCCCTCGAAAAGAGACTTTCCTTTTTTTATCTTGTGTATATTTATTGACATACTTTCTAGCATTCGCTAATGGCAATAAATGTCCCACAGAAGAATCTTGTTGGTGAGAATTAGATATATTTTTGTCAATGTACTGACAAGTTGCACTGAATTGTGTGTGCATAGAAGAATTTAGTTTACTTGTTTCTGCAGCTTGTTGTGTTCTAGCGTTAGCCAAAGATGGGTGATCTCTCTCCCACTTAAGGATATCATGTTTAGAACATTCTTTAACACCATTTATGTTACCAATAATCAAATCACTACAGGGTCGATCGAGACCACACACTCTAACCTTTCCTGAAAAGAAAGGAGTGTCTATTTTCACATCTGCCAGCGGATAAGATTCAATAGTTCCACCGAAAGTCACGCACTTCACTGAAGTACCCGTGAAACAATAAGGAGGAATTAGTGCCTTCCTTAGTCCAATGGTGGAGCATCCACTATCACGTAAAATAGAAACGGGTGTGTCAAAAACAAAACCTCTATGGATCACGAGTGAGCCCACCCCATCATTTAAAGACAAAACTGGCAGAGCATGTCCACATCTCAGGTACGTAGTAGAACCAGGTTGAAATATAGTCTCACATTCTGTGCAATTACCACTATTTTCCAGATCAAAACTACATGCATTGGCATGAGTATTATTCTCATTATTGGAAATATTATCTTTATCAACATTAATTTTACAAGCATGAGCTTGTGATCTTCCTCTACTTTGACTCCTAGAAAAATGTGTTTCTCTCCGATCCACTGGACGGTCAGACCGATAGTACCCCGTTTTGTCCGTGCGAGAAGAATCATCCCGAGATGGTAGTGAGACATGCTGTTTGTTATTGTAATTACTGTTATTGTAATCATTACGTGAGGGTGCCGAAAAATGATGTTTGTGAGTGTAATTATTATTGGAGTATTGATTATTTCTTTGCCATGAATTTTCATTATTATGGTTAAAGTTTCGCCTCTCTCCACCCCGTGAGGGCGAGCGATTATGCTGGAAATTGTTTCCACCTCTGTATGAGTTTTGATAGTCGTCCCTATATCGCCGGTCCATGCTGCGAGTGCGTGATCTATCATGACTGACCGCACAAGCTGGCAAAGTTTCTAGGACCTTCGTCTTACCTAAAGGCAAGTTTGGGTGTGCGACCGAAAATTGTTGAGCTAATTTTTCCATTTCTCCTATATCGGTAGGCTTCCTTTCTTGAAGAAATGAGAAAATTTCCGTATTCACAGAAGATAAAATTTTGTCTCTTAAGACGAGATCATAAAGACCTTCAAAAGATTTCGTAATATTAGACAGTTCAATCCATCTGTTTAGACACATCTTCACTGAAGACACAAAGTCTTCGAAATCCTTACCCATATCTGTGGCGTTATAAGTTTATATTATTCCGTTGAGCAATTATACTCGTTTTCTCAAGTGTCTAGGATTATTAGACGAAGTGTCCCTAAGGTTCATCACCGCCACAATCATTCTCTCCAACTGTAATTCAAATAACCCAAATCAACGGGCAACAGATAGATTTGAAACTCTGTAAACGTTTCCACATTTAATACACGGATACTGGCATTTATTACAAGGCATGACAGGTTAGTTAAATTCAGCAATGTTCATATTCCGTTCCTCTTCCATCCCTGACTAGAAATATATACACATTATTATCTCCCGATCTATTGATCATTCGACACTTCTCGAGTATCTATCATCTGGTAGTAACACACACAAGCAGCCCATTCAGAGTAAACACACCCTCTGTCCATTTTTTCTCCAAACTGCTCACGTCATGTGCGCAATACACATATCGACAAATCACTATCGTGCAGCGCTCATCAGCACCAAAATCCTATTTATCTTCTGGCAGGTGGCGTGCAAAGCCAGCGCCACAATGACCCTGAAAATGTGTACGCGTTGTGGCAATATACTCGGTATAAAAAGGCCGTTGAGACAAAACACCCAGTACATGTGCTTGAAATGCCACGACTATCTTAAAACGACCGCCAACGAGCCATTGGTATGTTGGAGACCGGAATGAGCTCGCGGGTCATTGCCAGAAGGATGAATTGCAACCACAGCACTATTGTACGTCTCAATGAACGTTACGGAACCACTGGCAGTGCCTGGGATAGACTTCGGAGTGGCCAACCACGAGTTACTACCCCTGCGCAAGATCGTCATATTGTGCTGAGTCACCTAAGGAATCGTTCTCTCCAGGCAAGTCAAATAGTAAGAGCAATAGTGGGTAGACGTGGGCAAGTCTCTCGAATGACAGTCATACGACGACTCATGGATACAGGCCTTACTGCAACTCGACCTTATGTTGGGCCAAACTTGACTCACAGGCATCGTCAACAGCGCCTGCAATGGGCAGAGCAACAAGTTAGATGGACTAGACTGCAGTGGAATGCTGTCCTATTCACAGACGAGAGCAGATTCAACATATCCTTTGCTGATGGACGTATGCGGATTTGGCGACGGTGTGGAGAGCGTTTTGCAGATTGCTGTGTTCGTCAGCACAACCGATTTGGAGGTGGCAGTATTCACATTTGGGGAGGATTAGTTTTCACCATCGCTTGCCTCTTCACGTCTTCCGTGGAAATGTTAATGCTGTGACATATCGAGATGAGGTTCTGGATGCATTGGTTGCTCCTGCGTTCACAAATTATCCAGACTTGCAACTTCTCCAGCAGGATATTGCACGTGCGCACACCGCATGCATTACGCAGCAATATCTACAGCAGCAGAACATTGTGACGATTGATTGGCCTGCCCTATCACCAGACATGTCCCCTATAGAACATCTGTGGGACGAGCTTGGACGAGGAGTCTACAGGCAAGGTTCTCCAGCTAATCTGCAACAGCTCGAAGCTGCTCTTACACGTGAATGGGACTTGATTCCCCGGAATTTCCTTCAGAGACTTGTGCGTTCCATGCGGAGCCGCTGCCAAGCTTGTTTGCAAGCACACGGTAGACATACCAGATACTGAGGATAGTGTGAATGAATTTTTTTATTGGTTGCATTTTTGGTTTTCTCCCTTGCCTGCACAGAATGCAATGAATTTCATAACAATCAAATGTACAAATTAATGACCAGCATGGATTCATAGGAAAATGAATAAAGATTCCAAATATGTAAACTTGTAAACACTTATATTTGCATTTCACACTCTGTTCCTGGATTATACAGATGGTGCGTTTTTTAATGTACCTCTACACCTCACGGTAGAAGGGGAACGACTAAGTAAGTAAGTAAGCGTTTTTAATGTGCTTCAGTATATATTATAACTTCATTTTAAAGTTAAACTGTCATCGAAGGGAAAAAAGAATACAACAAGCAAACTGGTGTTGCAGGTAACCGTTCAAACTTTAGCTGAATACTGCATTTTACAGTGCATATGGGTACAGAGCGTTTTGCTTACATAGTAAATATTACGAAGTGCTAGTATTTTCATCACGTCAGACTGCAACAAGAACAGTCAACTCAAGAGTGCGATAAGTACTTTGGTATTGGCTTCCTGCAAAGAGGTCAGCTGTAGTGTTACTCTCATGCTCCAGACAGGAGGAAAAATAAGGACACATAAGCGTGTGCAGTTAAACTAAACAGTTAATCGAAGCGACATACGGTTAAATAAGCGCGCACAAGTAAATAGAATAAGCGTTACAAATAGTTGACCAATAAAATGGCATTATTTACATTAGCGCGCTAATTTAACGTAAATAAATTGTTATTGTTTTTGTTGAACAGAATCGACATCATTGCACTCCGGGCAAGCCCAAAGATGCTCAGCCTCCCTCGGTATATGTTGAACAGTGTGAATTCTAACTGCTCCTGTAGCTCGCTGGTTGTATACACGACCGGATGCGTCCTCTCATACGTCCATCTCTGTTAGCCTTACGTTTGATGCCAAATTCCAACAGTCTTAACCTTGATGATTCATCTATTACAGCATCATGCTCTCAGGCGATCATTAGTTGTTCTCAGTATCTCTCCCTTATCCATATCCCTTGTCCCCCATTGTGTATGCTCTTGTTGCTAATCTGTCAGCTCTCTCATTACCGTGTACCTCGGCATGACCAGGACAGTAGATATTGTAATAAATTAAACAGTTCAATGGAGTGATATACGCACAGCCATCTAATAAGCTCGCTAATGTAAAGTGAATAACCTATACAGTTAAATGGTGCAAAATAGGGACATTCATTAAATAAACGCACCCACATAAGTGAATTAGTTCTACAACTGAATGGAACAAAATAGGGCTTTTATGAAGTATGGGTGCTCATCTAAAGTGAATTAGCTTGACGTTGGATCCATTAAGTTTATTTTCATGTCAAAGTATTTATTTTAATACTCGGCACGTACTAGTAAACGATTTTATTGTGCCGACTGTGGTGGATCAGGTTGACCGAGACATCAGGCAAGCGTGAATTTGCGAAGTCCCTTTTAAGTAACTTCCAGTTATATCGTCGAGCTTATATTTGTGCGCGTACTCCTTAAACCAGGGGTAGGCAACCAGGAGCTTTTGGGATCTACTTTATAAGAAGCAAAACTAAATTATCCCGGGAGAAGAAAAAACCCGTTTGCCTAGCTTCGTCTAAATAAATATATGTCAACGATATTGCTCAAGAGAGAAAGGAAAAATAATACTGAACAGTAAAACTAATCAACGAATTGTAGGGACGAATACCTACCATGTAACATTCACGCACTAAATTGACCTTCGGTATATCTATGAAGTTGCTAGTTTACATCTTTGATTTATTATTGGAACTTTGTCAATATTACATCAATTTATAGAAGAAAGGAAATGATAAAATAAAGAAGAAAGAATTCAAGAGAAGCACCAAATAAAGATGATAGTCATAATTGAATTCTTGGACTTCTTGCAATTGGTCTTGTGAGTTGACATGTTTCACGTTTACTTTTTTTTTTGTTGTATTCAATGTTGTGACTCACTTGATCGGGGGAAATTCACCTTCAACGGTATAAAATAATGAAGTATAATGAACATTAACGCCTAGGTCAAATAAATAAACTATCATCCGCGAGGTCATGTAAGGAGTACTAACCACAAGACGATCATACTATCGAGGTCTTAAGTGACAAACTAATTCCTCACACGGCCTTAGAGACTATCAGATAAATATATAAAACATGAAAGAACCTGTGACAATATATATATATATATATATATATATATATATATATATATATATATATATATATATATATATATATATATATATATATATATATATATATATATATATATATATATAAATCAAAATTAATAATTCTCACCGTTTCTACGTCAGTCACATTTAAGAGATGCAACTGTGGTTGAAAGCTAGACATTAATTGTATTGTTTCCCTTATATGTACTCTCCCGAAAATAGTAACACTCAACGAAGAAAAGTCGGTGAAGAACCCAGTTTCATTCCGGAAACGGATTTAACTCATAATTTTGTTAAAAATGATCTTAAAATGTAAGTTTTTGATTGTTTCTTCAACAGACAAAATTTTAATTTAAAGTATTGCAGACTTATTATTATGGATCAAATTGATAAGATGGATGCAAAACGAGCTGCAGATGCGAAGAGGAAGAGACGATCGCGTCAGTCACAACGAGGAAGCGAGACTCTGGAAGAAGCAGCAATACGACGACAACATGAAACGGCACAAAGACAAGCACAGTGTCAGTCACAACGAGCAAATCTGTCTGCAGAAGAGCATGAATCTCAACGCGCTGCAGAAGCTTTTCGCATTCGTCAGTCGAGAGTATCACAACGAGCAAAGGAGACTTCAGAATTTTGATTTACTTCCGTCATTATTGACGGGTTATTGCTACTGTATATATATATATATATGTATGTGTATATGTGTGTGTGTGTGTGTGTGTGTGTGTGTGTGTGTGTGTGTGTGTGTGTGTGTGTGTGTGTGTGTGTGTGTGTGTGTGTGATTTTAAGCGGGGGGTTTTAAAAAAATGGTGATATTTTAGTAGTCAGCTCGAGTTTTCAATGGAAATGCTGAAAAAGCACCTTTGATCCTGGGGACATCGCAATTTTGAATGCAGGCGGGTGAGGACTAGTCCAAAATTTTCCTAGTTTTCCTAGTCTTTCCCTCCCCCACAGTTGTCTTAAGATCTACCAAATCATCAACTGGGATCTACCTGTAAATCAGGATCGACTGGTTGCTGACCCCTGCCTTAAACGAACCAACATTGGAAGAAATCAGAAACGCCATTGATGGGTTGACCTCAGGTAAAGTACTAGGCAGCGGTGGAATTCCTCCTGTTTTAATTAAAAACTGGAAAAGCACATCATTACAACCCTCTCATATGGTGAGTGCGGTGTCAATGCTGGGAAGAGGCAACTATCCCTCAAAACTTACGAGATGCCAAGATTGTAACATTATACGCGTATAAAAATAAAGGAGACAGAAGCGATTGCAACAACTACGGAGGCATCTCTCTTCTTAGCATTCCCATAGTCAGTTATGACTTAAGAAGACTATTACTAGTAATAGCCCTTAAAAGCTCTATGACCTAGGCCACAGCCTAGGTTGCCTATGCCTAAAACCACTACTGCCGACTGACTTGTATTATTAATGGACTTAGTAACAGCTTCAATTATCACTGTCGCAGG
This sequence comes from Oreohelix idahoensis, assembly GCA_024509875.1. Taxonomy (NCBI): domain Eukaryota; kingdom Metazoa; phylum Mollusca; class Gastropoda; order Stylommatophora; family Oreohelicidae; genus Oreohelix; species Oreohelix idahoensis. The sequence continues at coordinate 132,620 of JAMPIV010007867.1, read as the reverse complement.
AGATCAGGAACTATCATTACCCTCAAGAAATAAATTATTAACGGTTGCCAGTACTGCTCGTTGACTCAACAATTTCCACAGATGTCAAGAAAATCAAGAAAAGTCTCTGTTACTACTAGAATTGAATATTCCTTAATGTCAAGGAAAACAAAAAAGAAGTACCACATTTGTCAGTGAAATAAAATTTCCACTAATATAAAGGAAATTTTTTTTTTAAAAGGTGTCTTTGTTGCAGCTAGATTGAAATTGCCACCAATGCCCGGAGAAAAAAAAAGTGTCACTGTTGTCGCTAGACTAAAATTCCCATTAACGTCAAGGAATTTAAAAAAAAAAAAAGTTGTTTTTTCGCCAATAAAAGAAAATTTTTTGCCAGTGAAATAAAATTTTCACTAAAGTCAGGGAAATCAAAAAGTGTTACTGTCGCCACTGAAATAAGATTTCCACTAAGTCAAGGAAATATATACATTTTCTGTTGGGTCAAGGAAATTTATAAATTTTCTGTTGGGTCAAGGAAATTGAAAAGCGTTACCGTTGCCAACGGAATAGCATTTTCATAAGTGTCAACAAAACAGAGAAGGAAATGTCGAAATTGTCCTCTTTCCACACAACCTGCCTAAGGAAAATTCTCCGAACCCTTTTGGCCGAATACCATCATCAACCAAGAGCTACTTACTCGGAGCAACCAAGAGGACATGCACACCATCATAGCTGACAAACGCTGGAGTTGGGTTGGCCACGTCCTCAGAAGAGACCCCGATGTCATCACAAGAGCAGCTATGCTATGGACCCTGTGGTGGATTTTGATGTTATGAAATGTTGTTGATATGTTTCCTTATTGTACTGAATGAGGCCAGCTGTGAAGGTCCCTGATGCTAACAAAATTAGGGTTGAGTTATCAGGGTACCTTGCTGCTACCACCTTATGGCCTCAAGCAGAATTATTCTTGACTAGTATGAATGATAGCTACGTCTACTGTCTAGGGATATGCAAGTGTGGTGTGATGGTACTTTAACAATAATACACATCTATACAAACAAGTATTAAGGTCTATGATTCAAGGAAATAACACCTGGGATAAATTTGTACAATTAATAATTTTCTGTATGATTTATTTGGTCCTGAACCTAGTATTCTTCTGGTCAGGACTTTAAAATGAAAAGAACTCAAGATATATACAAAATGTAAATTTTAGACCCAAAGGGACAAGTGTCCAAACAAATACTGTTAAACTATACTAATAGTGTTACTAAAATTTGTCTATTACTGGTTTCTAACACTGGATGGCGGTTTGGGATTCTATAATCACTCCCAGTCTCTTTAATATACAATGTCACTGTTAAGTTCTCTGGGGAAATAGTTTATTCTTGTTATACAGGGGTGTGCTGGTCTTAAAGCTGATGTAGAGTTAGGGTGCCAGATATTTTACTTATCTGGGCACAATTGAACAGTCTGTAAACTTAGTGTCACACGATTTCGCTATGATAATGGCCAAAAATAACAGGGTAGACTCTGCAGGTCCCTGTCACTACTGTGCACGAAACAACTTCTCACTGCTTCTCATAGACATCTGGCACCGGACTTGTGCCAGATAAAAACCTGGTAACAATGAAATAATGTCTCCTTGTTGATATCTTACTTAAACTGTGTTTTATATATAAAAAAAAAATACATAAGAAATAAAGAGCTGGGTCATATCTAATGGACCAATCCAGCACATCCATTTCACAGTGTACCAGTGTTGTTCACATGTCTCTCCTACAAAGGCGGTACTGCATCTGCAATAATATTATTAATCCGTCTTTTCTGCCATACAATAGGATAGGTGAGCTGTGTCCCTCTGGTCACCTAAGAAAACATTTTATTTCACAAAACATGTGCATTTACAAAACTGGCAATGTGTTTTATCTTAATTCTCCTTCAGGCCCTGCACAAATCAGCTTGGGACCTGATTACTTACAGTCGTGATGGCAGCATCTCTCACTCACATTTTTAAACAAAATATATATGAATAATGTCGGTCTTACCAGAAATTGAATGAAAAAACACAGGTACGTTGAATAGCAGATTCCAGATATACTGCTGGCTGAACTGTGATGCCTATTACTTTAATATATATTTGCTTTAATAAGGCTAATCACTTTTCCAGAAATACACAACGTCCTGCTCGAGGGACTATCTTCTACAAATGGCGTCAAGCCTTTGAATGTACTCAATAATATGAAATGTTTTGACCAATGGGATCTACTACTAAGATTTTCCATTCAAATTTTTAAATCTAAGGTGCAATTTCGGTCCAATGTTAGTGTACTTCTGTCGGTCTGTCCGTCCGAACTTGGCATTCACCAAAAATAAACTTGGTTTTGACCTAACACTACCAAAAAACATATTCAGTTTGAGCCATCCCATAATTTTTTCTCCCCTTGTCTACCCCTTTCTACATGTACCCTTTCTTGCCTTTTTCAAGGACGCGTCAAAAAATGATACCGTTAGTGCAAGTCCAAACGAGCATGTGTTGGTCTGTCTGTACGAACAAATGCAGTCTTTTGTCCATAACTTTATTTCTATCTGTCGGATTTTTTTTATTCGAAAGCATATTACCCATCAGGACAAGACCAGCTCTAAGACTAGCTAACTTTTATGATCTTAAACCTATTAATAAAGAATTCAATATATTTTCCATTTTGGTGTTCGTTGTTTTCTAAGTCTCAACTACTTGAATGTTATAAAAATCATCGCAGATCTTCCTTTTTCCCGGCAGGAAGTAATTATGCGTGTGTGTATATATGATTCTATAGTGTGCCTTTTGTTAGAAAATGTATTGGACTTGGCGGTTTATTTTTAAATTTTAAAGCTCGTGACATCGTTTTCGACACAAGCTAACGGCATCGTCTCGCACTGTCGGCCTGAGTAGCTAATTCAAACTTCTAACACCTGACAAGCCGGCAGCATGTGTCCGCTCTCTCAATCTTATGCGTTCGTGTGTTTTATTCTTTCTATCTTTCCTGGAAACACTACGCTAGTATTTTTCAAATTTTTATTGTTAACCCTTGACGGGCGCGTTATAAAGTCCAATACTACTAGCGCTGCAATAAGGTTTCTCCCTATGTTCTGTCCTACTTAAATCAATGCGTTTTATGGCGCAGGGAAGAAGACGCGTTACAACTTTACTAATTCTATACATATTATTATGACTTTATTACATATAATTAATGATTTTATGGCTGTATCAATGTACTTCATCACAGACCCTTACTGGCCAACTCCGCCAGAGATGTCGATTCCTGGATGATATTATTTTAATTTTCCATCCCAGGTTCGTTCAGTTCCTTTTTCGAGGTTCTAGTGTCTTCTCATATAGTGGTAGTGTAAACAAACATGGCCTACTTTCAGCAACTCTTAAAGATGAAATCAAATTCATTCTGAACCTTCAAAACTTTTAATAACATAATATTGTAACACGTATGATGAGTCATTCAAATGATAGAGCTCGCATATAATCATTAACTTGGTCTTTGTACATCAGGGATATTTCATACATGAGTTCTATGTCTCGTAAACTTTCATATTCCTCTTCAACATATTATTATCTCCTGTAGACTTTGTTCTATGTCTTGTAAACTTTGCTACTGTTTACTCGTGGTACCTATGCTCCTTATTAGCATTCCATACTTATTATATATGTACTTATATATTTTCCTCGATGAACTGGTCAGACCTGTCTCTATAACCGTTCCTAGAAACAAAATTCATCTCATGTATAATAAATATATGTTCACCATTCAGATACTTACATGAGAGAGCATATTTGCGGTTCTCATATAGAAGTCGACACTCACTTTTTCTTAAAAGTCGTATGTATTTCTTGATAGCTCAAACTTTATTCAACATGGCTCCTCAATGATATCTATAGTTTTCCTTCAAGTATTCATAGCCTTCCTTTTCTTGATACATAGTCATAAAGTTCTTATAGCGAACTGGCAAATCGTGCTTCTACAAAACTCTCCTGGAAACATAATTCTACTTTGTGCAAAATATAATCACAATCCAATACTTACAAGACAGCATAATCGCTGATCTCCTTTTTAGAAATACACACTACTTGTGAACTACGGAATCAATAACTATCTTCCGATAAAAATAACACATGCTAGAGATAGCTGGACATCTGGGTATGTCATTTAAAAACTCTGTCTGTAAAAACCACAGACGTATATCTGGTCCGCATAGCTGCTCGAATCTTCTCAGCACTCACTTGGCACACTAACCAGCAACTAATGACCTCTGGTCATTTTTGCGTGGTGTTTTTTTTTCACTCTCTGATTCGCTGACCTAAATCTTTTTCATTAAATTTATTGGTCGAGCTTTTCTGTTCTCGATATCATACTCATTTTTAGTTAACGTGAGCCGATATTCTGAACTGTTGTCAGTTAGCAATTTTTTATTATTCTCATTCATTATTTTTTTCTTTGTGAGCTGTCCTAACTGTTTATCTCACTCTAACCATAGCATGAATAATGCTAGGGCAAGCACCAGGCGTGATGGCCACTGACTGCTTTGATAGTCGGCAGCTTAGGATCAAAGAAGAAGAAGAAGGATCAACAAAATGAAATATTCCACAACTCTCAAGAGAATAATTGTTCGCCATTATGACAGAGGTTCTCAAAAACTGCTGCCAAGTCAATGAAATAGTACGGTAATCAGGAAAAAAAAGCGATCTTTGAGACCTATGCGTGATCGAAATCTCAATACAATATCAGTAACCAACCATTCTTCTTACATGATTTTCTATCTCTTTCCCCAAAAACCTTGTTTCCACTTCTGTCTTTTTTCCCCTGCTGTCATTAAAATCATGAAATCTTATATATTAACGAGTAAACATACACTCTACGTAATTCTCGAACTTCTGGATAATGTTTCTTTTTTCTTTTTAAAATCTTAAACACTCTCAGATACATGGGTTTCCCAGTTCCTCTCACGGCTCTACACTGACGGACATTTTCTTGCAAAGTGTATGGAACTCTGTCATTAATATTGTTGCCGGATCCTCTACATTTGGATAAACAGTCTGGCGTCACTAAGCCAGTTCCTTGTCTTGACCAAAGAAAATAAGAACAGAAAATTAAACAAAGGCACATTCTTGCTATGGGGTCTCGACACGCAGAGCCAACAAAACGTTGAAGGCATGAAACACAAAACGAAGTGTATTAAACCTGGATTAAACGGATCGCTAGTAAACAACACAATACACTGCCTCAGATTTGCATCCAGACCCGCATTGTCGATGTCCTTATCTTTGTACGCGCCCCTCGATCTGGCGAGAGGTATCCATTCAGAGACCAGCACTCGCGCCATAGTGGTTTCAGTGTGAAAGCCATCATAATCTTCCTCACGTGCACACGCTTTACGGATGGGTGATCTCGGACCAGAGCAAGGAAGCCATTTTTCATTTTAAAGAAATTTCAGTTTTTAGGGAAACATTTGTACTTTTGACATGTACTCATAGTTTTCAATCACCCAAAATGCACCGTATTTTTTTTTAAACACACCTAAGTTTATTTACTGTTAGTATCCATTTAAACTCTACTGCGTCTAAATAAGTAAGAAACTGGAAAGAAGGGTAAAAACATAGATCCAGGAGCAACTATATTGACTGTCAGAGCATTTGGAGAAATTTTAGATAGATCACTGTCAAATGGAATAATAAAAACAAGGACCTTCCACAGAATCCTTAAGACTTGGGCAACTCCTCTTACTAGGTTACAGTCAATGCGCGATTATGGATCATACTTTTAAACTAGTGCAGAGTTTCTCAAACCTGGTTCCACGGAACCCTAGGGTTCTGCGAGAGGTCGCTAGGGGTTACGCGATAACTCGTGACTGAAAAAAATAAACGTTTTTATTTTAACCTTAAACTGTGCGCGCCGGGCGATGTTACCGCTCGCGGTGGTGGGCAGTCACAGAGCAGCTCGATATCAAACAATCATCAATCGATACCCTTTAGCTCCCCGAGGAGCACAGACCTTCAACAAACACATGCCAAGTCTTCCTGTCCTGTGCCATCCGCTCAAGTTCTTTCCATGTTTTCCTTATCATTTTGACCTCTGTATCCAGTTCTCTTCTCCATGTGTTTTTTGGTCTACCTCTGCCTCTCTTTCCCTGTGGATTCTAGAACAAGGACTGCCTTGTAATGCTATCAACATGTCTCCTCAATGTGTGTCCTATCCATCGCCAGCGTCTTCTTCTCAGCTCTTGTTCCACTGGCACTTCTCTGGTTCTTGTCATCAATTCCACATTTGTGACTTTGTCATACCATTTCAGTCCTTCTATTCTACGCAAGCACCCGTTTATAAAAGTCTGTAGCTTTTTGGTTGTTGTTTTTGTTGCTCTCCAATGTCTGAGAGCCATACAACAGGACTGACTTGACATTTGAGATTCTTATTTTCGGTTTTGGACTTGATTTCTCGTGACCTCCATATGTTTCCCAATGCAATGAAAGTGCCTCTTGCTTTTTTCAATTCTTATTTTTATGTCATTGTCTGTCCCTCCAAATTTGTCTACATTACTACCAAGATATGTATACGATTCTACATCCTTTAGTGGTGTTTCTTCAAGTTCAACCTTGTAATCATTTCTTGCATTTATTTTTCTCGCGGTGGTGGGCAGTGACAGAGCAGCTCGGTATGGCAGTGTGTAATTGAACCATGCTCACCTTTGCACATGACCATACTGCATTAGCGTCTTGTAGAGTAGAAATTTGTGGTCAAACGTTTAGGCCTAAGTGGATGAGGTAAAAATTAAAAAAACGTTATTTGCTTACTAAAAATGCAGTAGTTGTTCACTCTGATAGAGTCATTCATCACTCTTCAGCTCCCCCAGGAGCAAAGTACTTCAACAAACGTCTTCCTGTCTCGTGCCGTCAGCTCAAGGTCTACCATGTCTTTGTCATACCCTTGAAAAACTGTCTCCAGTTCTCTTCTCCATATATTCCTTGGTCTCCCTCTACATTTCCGACACTGGAGATTCTAAAACAAAGACTGCCTTGTAATGCTATCAGCAGGTTTTCTCAGTGTGTGTCCTACCCATCTCCAGCGTCTTCCTCTCATCTCTTGGTTCACTGACAATTGTCTGGTTCTTGTCATCAGTTCCACACTTGATTTCATAGGACTGTGACAAGACAGGTTGACGATCACAAATTTTAACGAGGACCTGGCTCTTCTGTCCCACAACGTAACCAAGGTGCAAGACAAAATGGGAACTCTTGATGAGAGGTAACAGCAATGAAATCAATGACAAACAAGCAAAATACACATATAAATGTCACTAACGGTAGACAAATTGCACTTGAAGACTATCCCTACAAAATGTGGATTCATACAGCAATATAGTCAGTGCTGGAGAAACAAACAGAGATATCAACATAAGAGTACAAATGGCTTTTAAAAAATCATTACATCGAGTAATAGATGGCAATTACATTAAAAAAAAAAAAAAAAGAAGCCCAACAGAATGATAAGAATCTTCATCAGGCAGTATTTTTGTTTTAATTCGAAACAGGTAGAATATTGTAGCAAAAGGGACAGGAACCACTCTGGAAATTTCCTCGCATTTAGTAATTTTTAGGATTCATCGTATATATATTTCTATATTTCTATATTTCTATATCTGTATATGAGATTCATAACGGGGGAATCACCTAATTATTATGAGACGAAAAATACAGTAACTAATCTGAAGTGCGCAAACAGACCCAATCAACCGCAGTGGTAGCCAGAGGGAGAAACTCATCGAAATGAAATAGACTCAACTAGAGACATAATAATTTTTGTCCTTCCACGAAATACCAAGGATGTGGCGTAGACGCCGTAGATGGAAGGTACTGAGCCTGCTTTCTTGCTTAGCATAGGTTGTCATTGTGTAGCTGCCATATAGAAGTGTGCTGGTGACGCAGGTGTTATATACCGCAGCTTTGGTCTTCGTTGTGAGTTTGGAGTGTCCAAAACGCGCATTGTGAGGCGGGCAAAGGTGGCTGCAGCTTTGCCAATGCGGCTGTCCATTTCTGTGTCTAGATAGAGTTCGTCGTCGGTGGTAGATTCCAGGTATGTGAAGTGGTGCACCACTACCAATTGATAGCTATCGATAGTGATAACTGGTGCACCACTACCAATTAATAGCTATCGATAGTAATAACTGGTGCAACATCCACATCCTGATCCAGCACATTTTTTAAAAACGATTTATTATAAGGCCAAAGTCCTTGCATAATTGGGTGAAGCGATTCCTATCAAGTCGATACTACCTAGGAAGGTATATAAGCACCTCATTTTTTTCTCGGTTCACGATAATTATTTAGTGATCAACCAAGCTGTCCACGTGGAAAATAGACGTTACTGAAGAGAATGCGGCCAAATACCTGCTGGAAACTTCAAAGACACGACAACTCCGTTCTCTGTATTTTAACAATGCGGCCAAAGACCTGCTAGAAACTTCAAAGACAAGACAACTCTGTACTCTGTATTTTAACTGTATCAAGTGAATCTTGTTGTAAACTAATATTTTTATCGCCAAGTGACCACTGATTACACAAGAAGCGGCAAGGTTCGATAGTGTCGCTCATAGCATCACCAATGCGTCATTGTAAGAGTATCAGAAAACTCTTGGTCGGGTTTTCATCGTGCACGTATACAACTTATAATGCTACTTGCCACGTACGCTGCGGCATAAAGTCCGAGGTTCATCATTGCTGGACTGTCCAATGTAGATCCCTGGACAAAGATGGAATTTCAATTAGAGTGATGAGAATTGAGCTTTCTGGATGATAACGCCCATCTTTCACACAAGACTAAAGCCCTATCCAGTCCTTTATTTCCAATTTTATTGTATTCGTGTTGGAAGGATCGCCATGCTAGATATATGGCCAGGGGCTGCACCGACTTGGGACTACGGTGTTCTGCACGCGTCAAACACGCATTTTAAAAAAAAAATGTTTCTGCCCCGTGGTAGGCTTATATCGCAGCATGCAAACTCATTGAATGATGTGTCCCATTGACAGAATGGTTAGAGCGCTGGTCTCTCGCGGCAAAGTTTTGAATCACGGCACCCTCACGCTCCAGTCTACCGAGCTGTAAATGGGTACCTAACTCTGCTCTTTGAGTTAGGGAAGGGAAAGGCAGCGAGAAAGGGAACTGGTCACCACACCTCTCGATGCTGGACCTAGTATAGTGAAGTCTCTAACACTTCACTCCCCGATGGCAGTATCTACTATGTAACTACCTATTTACTGGGCACTTACTGTTGAGAAAAGCACTTAAGCAATAATGACATTGGAAGTTTAAAAATGACATCAGTTTTTAATTTTGTAAATTCAAAAATAATGACATGGTTAAGGATAAACTTTAAAGACCGAAATCACCGTTACCTTTTGCTAGGCCTGACTAAAAAAAATCTTGATGCATACAATCCCAATAATGGATTTAGCCATTAAAGGGACCAGAATCCACCGTTTGGACCTGGCTAGAAAACATATCTCTACTTGATCTGATGCTCATACAAACCGCTGGAGCTTTAGGTTATCATTTTCCCCACAACGTAATGTGTCCTACTAGAAATTAGAAGTGTGTAGATAAACATTTATCTTAAACGGACAAGTGCCATATACGTCCAGGTTATCAGCAGACGGTTATGGTTACTTTTAAGAGATGTGGAAATTTATTTATCGGACCTACAATTGCTATTTAATACAGTGTGTTGTTTCATTTTTAAACACACCGTAGGTTCCGTGCCGAAAGGTATTAAGAGAAGGGAAAATTTGATATACATTGCATTGGAAACAGGTAAAATTGGTTTGCTAGCACACGAGAGACCCTGTTTTTTTTTTAAGTTTTTTTTTTGTTCGCCATATTTAAAGTGCAGCTCCTGTCCTCCCTCCCTCCCTCCCTTCACCTCAAATTTGTTTCTAATTTAATTACTTTTTTTACTGATGTTATGTCGTCTCTGTGAGGGGCGTGTCATATAGGTCATATCTTACCTGTCATAGGAAGACGGTGGCCTGAGGCGACAACCCCAGCCCCCGAAGCTAGTGATCGTAGATGCAAATCCAGAAATCATGTGTAAGTCCAAAAACTGAGTTGATAAGCACACAAACTAGAATACGTATACAAGACGGTAATGTGGCGACAACCCCATTAGTGGTTTTATTTTTCCTTTCCAATAACTTATATAATCAGTAAGATCCCATGAAGTTAGGAACAATGTGTACGGACTCCTCATAACTTCAATGGCAAACAGCAGATCAGCACAAAGGTCAAACAGCTTTTAAATACGTATCACAAACTAAGCAGAGTGCGTAAATGATGGTTTTATTTTCCTTTCACACAATCTTCCTTTGCATGAATGTTCTGGGTACGACAATTCACAAGACAGCAATTAATCAACATCTCTCAGTCCACCTATACCGTTAGCTCATCATAAAAAATAATCAATTTATCCATAATGCATTGATTATTTTCAACCATATTGTAATATTTCTGTCTGTCTGTACATAGATTCTCTGTCTTTCTGTCCTCTTCTGTACTTGTGACCCCCCCCATTTGTATTAACTGTCCCCACCCACTAAGCGTCTGTGATGTTTATTAGCCCTCTCTTCACTTTCTCTCCTCTTCTCTTTCTGAATTATATTTACCTACAACATATAAATTCTAAATATATATATAAACGCTTCATAGATAAAATATATGTCTAATATATATAGCTTGTTTAAATTGAAACAGACTTTTTTAGCCCACGGTGATGCATCTTTGATAAAGCCGCATTTGTAAAACATGACAAGATAAACATCACCGAAAGCTCGGTCTGTAAAATGTGTCTATCAACTGAAAGAATTTGCTCATTTTCACCATTTGTATGGAATACAACATAAATCAAAGTAAACTTCTCTCCAAAGTCAATCCGGTCAGAAATGAAGAAAATGGCTAAATTGTCACTAAAACTTTTTTGTGTTTGCAGCCCTCATGCAGAACAAAAGGTAACTCAAATGTATGAAGATCCCTAAATAAAACGAGTAAATATTCCAGTCGTACACATTTTCCGTCACAGAAATCAATAAAAATTAAACAAAGAAAGCTGGGGACTCAACTGATTTACATATTTATAGTAAAATTAAACCGTTCACTCTGTACATAAACTAACCTATAGTAAATGAAAACAACCAAAGGCCTATGGACACTGTCACCAACCACAAGAAGGGGAGTTTCCCAAGTCCAAAACTAATCTTTTTACGATAAAATTGGATGACTCCATCCTAAAAATTACAACACCCTGCTTTAGTAACTTTGATAATATTATGCACTAACAAGGAAAATTATTTTATTTGAACACCCCACGGGCCCTCCCCCATAGAAACATCGTGGGGCATAGCCCCAAGTAATACGAGCACTAGACCTGTGGGCCCCAAGTAAACTTCCATCTTTACGCCCAACAATACCCACGACCAGTAAATTGACAAACAACAATCTGGATGCTATAACTTTGTGAAAACCAATGCACCCAAAGGATTTGAAATTCATTTTGACAGGTTTGTGAAAGTAGCTACAAAACATAGAATTCATAATATGAAACCATCACCTTAAAGGGGTTAGATCTAAAATGACGATATGAAAAGGCCCCCTTTTTCAGTTTCAATTCCCCACCCAAGATCATTTTAATTCACAGGCGAAAGTTACAAAGAAAAGTGAGTCATACGGTGAACCTCCGCACGGAAGGACCCAGGGTTAGTATCAAAAATGATCGCCCTCATAGCCCCCCCGGTCAAAGCAGAGAAGAAGCGACCCCCCCATAATCAGAATTTCAATTTTCACCTGTCAAATTCCACAGTGAAAAAGGATGTTGGAAGATAGCGGACTAAACACCTTCAGTTTAACACGTGTCAAAATCACATAGCCACAGCCCAAAGCTAAAAAAAAATCAAAGCTGACCTGCTTGTGAGCAGGCTTGCATAAGTGATAATCTCAGATCTGTGATGCTGTGTGTGAAGGGTGTGTTAAACTTGCATTAATCGTTGGCTTACAAGTATTTTGGTGTTGTGTACATTGCTGTAATATTTAATATTAACGTTAGCACTGACTTTGAATTATCTGCTGATATCTTAATCTTGGTATTCTAAACCCTATGCTGATAACTGAAAGGGTTTCCAAACTGAATATAACCTGAACAATCCTAAACAGCGTGATGCATCTGTGTGACGTACGTCTAAGAATGACAAATGAATTTCTCTGACCCGATGGATGACAACAGAATATTGGCCTCTCATAACTTTAGAACCCCTGATCATCTGTTGTAACTTTAACCTGCATGCAGCATTTCCACGAGAACTTTACACGCTGGATCATTAATATGTAGCCTGCTATCTTCTGTGAACTTTTGAGATCGCATGGCCTTTGATGGGAGGTTAAATCACGCCCTCAACCATCTCTGAGAACGATTTATAGCAATCTTTTCCTTAACGCCGGCCCAAAAGAGGACGTGGCCAGAGACTCACTCCTGTTTCTAGAGCAAGTAACAGCAGTTCAATTTCTTACCTGGCTGTCACCCCGCCTGGTGGGAGTTGCCAAAGCTCTCAGAACAGTGGCACCATCAAAGCCAGGCTGATCTTCAGAATTCAACGTGGGGTGGTATACGATCTAAAGAAATCAGGGAACTCCCAGCTAACGTAGTTAGCTTCTCGAGAAATTTTTCGCACTCTCATGCGAGCAGCCTGAGACGAAGAAAATCGGTAGACCGGGGGAAACGGAGGAATCGCAGCGGTTAACACAACGGCGAGGTACCTCCGATTCTGCTCGACTTCAAGAAGGGTGTGAAAATATAACACGTCCTATTTAAGTTACATTTGAGAAGTATAAATAAAGAACTCCGAAAACTGCATTTTATCGTTCGTTCTGACAGAATCCTAGTTTCACTAGCATAGTCGGATTCCTGCTAGATTTCATCTACCTTCGTTGACTATTGGAGTGTATTCTTTCTGCGCAGACGGTAATTTATACATTAGCTTCGAGTGATCAGTGGTCTAGTTATTTCAATTTACTTCATTGGATTGTGGTGTAAATTTAACCTTATTAAATAAACCCATTTTCAAAGTTCTAGTGCAAACTAATGTTACAGCTAAAAGTATTTCCTAATACACTTAACGCGCAAATTAATTTTGCAGACGTTAAAAGGAATTATAACCAGTAAATCCAGTTTAGTTCTGTATAGATAGATGTGCTTTAATTATTTTAACTCACGGGGAGTTTTCCTGATTTGTTAATTGACGACGCTAATAAAGAAAATAGGCTAACTGTAATTTATCGCGTGTCAGATTATAATATGATTTGTAATGCATTTCTTGTTTTGATTATCTTTCATTCAGAACGATCATTCAACCTGCATCCCAGCAATTATTAATTATATACAGAGTTCTGCCAACTCAATTCGATAACTCCAGTAACATATGAACCTTTTTAAAGCTAAACTTGTGGCGACCTGTAATGGGCCCCGCTCCTCTGAATTTAACTGAGAATAAAGCCACCCAAGAAACACTTTTAAAATACTAGTTCATATAGTCCTTAAAAGTAAAACTGGAAGCAGAACATATTTTATTCACTGCCCTATTTGTGAAGAAAAAAACATAGATCTACCTGAACACTGTCTGTCAAGTATATTCAGTGGATTTTACCCACCCCCGAAGAAGAACTTACCTCAGTGTTTTTTTAACTTGTGACATTACGGAAAAAGAAAGTTATCTCCACCAGCTGTGCCAATTTTAGGAACCACACCATACCTCACGCTTAGCCAAGTGCCTGTGCCATTCATTAGGAACTTTATCTAAACCAACAGTAGCCTTTACGCTTCACCGTCTGGCGATTTTTTGAGACTATTTGTTACCTCGTTAAATCTGGGGCCTGACACGGAAGAAATAAGAGGACCAGTCCATTATTCCACGGTATTAGCTGCTGTGGTAAATAATTCCTAGAGTGACAGAATTCACCATTTTGGTAAGTCTGCGTGTGTGTTTGTGGGATGGCCAGCCCTAGTGTGTTTTTTTGAATGAAAGGAGATTAATCTTTTCTTTACCCTTTTAATTAGTTCGACCTAGTATTAAGGTGCATTATATTCCTTGTACGGGATTTCTCCTAGCGGGATTGTGTAACTGTGTTCATTCCCCCCCTCCCGTAAAATTTGTATGATTAAAGGGAGACATTTGAGAACCCTAGCTTTTCCTCTACCCCCCCCCCCCCCTTTTACTGTAACCCCTTGCCTCAGAGTAATAAATTTACCAGTGGGTTAAATTGCCTATCTCTGATCCCCCCCCCCCCCCCCCCTTTCTTGTCTTTTGGACCGGGTCTTGTCTGTTAGTAAATACAAACGGGAAACGGTGGATGGGATATTTCTCCTCAAACCCCCCTCTTCCCTTATCATATTTGTATTCTGTAGCCTTTGATTTTTGACTGTAAATGTATAATTATTTGTGACTGCTTTATGATAATAAAGGTATTAATCTTTATTTGTGTTGGTTGTCGGCTGGCCCAAAACTCCAAACATTTCCATCTGTGTAGGCTGTATTCATGTACGTTGTGCGACAGAATCACCAAATCGGTGAGTGCGCCTGAGCGACTGGAACTGACAAACCATTGTTTGTTCAGAAGAGAGATAGGAAAAGTCTGTGAGAAACAGATATTGTCGTAATAAGAGACTGTCCTTGCTCTTCCCAGCGCTTGCGAATCTACTGCCTCATTCTCCTAAATCCTTATTCGCACAGAGCCTTCAATATTCCTCTACACTCTAAAGGGACCAATATCCATCAGCACCCTCTCAGATAAAATTTACGACAATCTGGAAGTCCTTGTTAAGACTGTACAATATTAGTTATAAGAGCCTGGAATCCTTTCCAGGGCTAGGCTTTTAAATGCTGGTTGTCAAAGAGTTCGTTTACTTCTTCTTCCTCTTTTTCTTCTTCCACTGCTGCTTCGTTTCCTTAGTTTCCTTCGTTCAATTAAAAATTTTCTTGATGCAATATTTTTAACGGTAAACCATTTATGATATAACTCAGGACCATAGGGAAGTAATCAAGACAGAATTCATAAAAAATTGTAAATGATGTGTATAGTCTTCAAATGTATTTTATTGATTGCATGACGTACTTCTTTGATGGACATGATCACGACCTCATGGACTGTGTTGTCTAAATGAGGATTCTGATCAATAGTGGCCAGTAATCATCGGAGGATCGTCTTGATGGTAAGAAAGAAATACCATAATCTGTGCATACGTTTCAAGTTCTTATCCAAGAGAGTTGTTGTTGTTGATGTTGTTTAACTAAGGTTGCTGAGCTTCTCGCTCTTTAGCAGCCAATATCACGTTGAAGACTCCTTAGAATTATCTACACTGTAGATCTAGTATTTTCCTGTGGCTTTTCCACCATTCCGAAACGTGTTGAGTTAAAGTCATGTGCTCCAGTTTCTCCAGCTTGGCTTGCATTTAAAGGATCGTCATATCTAGTCCCAAGCTAGGAGTAAGAAGTGCGTGACATAATGTGCATTCCCCGCCATCCAAGAGGGCTCTCCAACTATGCAGAGCTAAAATACTGTACTCTGGTTCTGAGCTCTCTCAAGGAATTGTCTTGTCGTGCACAGAGCCACTTCTCAGCTTCCCCTGCCTACCACTAGGTACATAGTGAGATCCTTCTGCATACAGTCAACCAAGCCAAAGAATTACGCCTGGCGCTCTAGTGACTTCTCCAAGCTTAATTTGCAATGCTGGGTTCTCAACAAGCTTTACCACAGGGGGAATCCCTGGACGTATGTGGACGATTTCAAGAGTTAATGAGAATGTAATTAGCGTCACAGACATAGGTTTACTTCCACGTACATAGTTTTGTAGCATGGTGCATAGCTGGTGGTCATATAAGGATGACTCCAGATATGCCTCCATGCATATCCGAGAGAGTAAAAACAAAAGCTTCTGATAAGAAGTATTAAATACCACAGCGTGTGATTCAAGGACCACCTGTGCAAATTCGCAGGATAGTAACATTGTGACTACTTGTCTAGGTGAAATAAGTATCTTGGACATCCACACCTGATGTATGACGATAAGTGTCTGCAGTGAAAGGACCTGAATTAGATAAGTACTAATTACTTTGAAGAAACAAGATCCAGAAGTCACCAACTGCCCGAAATGATGAAGACATTGACATTTTATAATTTTCCAACTTGTGATTTGTATAAATACATATCTGCAATCTTTACCAAACTTCTATTTTAATTAATAAATGTACAGATGTATTTTATAAATCGCAGTTGACTGATTTTGTTTAAATTCCAGTTTCTGTTTGAAATTGAGTTATTGTGTGGAAATTAAGAGAATTATTTAATCTTTAAATTGGCAGGGATAGTTTACGAGCTGCATTTCACACCAACTATTAATAGAGAAAATAAGAATCTTCAACTCAAATGTCAAGTCAGTCCTATGGCATGGCTCTGAGACACGAAGAGCAACAAAAACAACAACCAAAAAGCTACAGACTTTTATAAACGGGTGCTTGCGTAGAATAGAAAGACTGAAACGGTATGACAAAGTCACAAATGTGGACTTGATGACAAGAACCAGACAAGTGCCAGTGGAACAAGAGTTGAGAAGAAGACGCTGGCGATGGATAGGACACACACTGAGGAAACCTGTTGATAGCATTACAAGGAAGTCCTTGTTCTGGAATCCACAGGGAAAGAAAGGCAGAGGTAAACCAAAAAACACTTGGAGAAGAGAACTGGATACAGAGGTGAAAATAATGAGGAAAACATGAAAAAAACTTGAGCGGATGGCACAGAACAGTGTGACCGTAAGGTCTACCACGTCGTTTTAGCACTAAGGTGCTACCACTTATTAGAGTTAGGGTAAGAATACTATAGCAAGATTTTAAACACTAAGTATTTGAAGTGACTAGTTAATTAACCGTAGTCCCAAACCTAGGACATCATTTCATGGTGTACATGAAATGACATCATCAAAGCTTGTGTAGTAGCGATACAAGTAAGGAAACGGAAGTTATTTTTTTCAAAGGGGAGATCAGGGTGAGTTGTTTTCAGCACGAGCGGAGCGGCGGCTGTTTTCCCATCTAGCAGGTCCCATTTATGTTTTGATTCGTAAGGAGTGTTGGTTTGTACACCTTTAATGAATATATTCTATGAACCAGCATGGAATGGTTAGCGAATGCAACCACTGAATAAAAGATATTGTTTAGTTAAGTCGAAGTTAGACTTACTTCTTGAACACAAGTTGGAAGTTACATTGTTGACATTTGACTATCAGCAACAGAGCACTTCATTCTTACGATCACACAGTCACACACCAACACAGACGAGTCTACAACAACTACCTGGGTTTATTAGTCATCTCTTCTGTAACCACCACCTCTGGCGATAGCCAGTTTACAACAGAAGCACCTCATTTCTTCACCCTGTCACAAAACGACTTTACAACAGAAGTCCTACATTTTTCCTCACCCTGTCACAGTAACCTTTATTGGTGCCCGTGACAAACTCGTCTCCGTTGGTGCACCCATACTACAATGGAAACAGACCGGCCGCAACTGGAGCACCAGTTGGTATTGTTGCAACAGCAGAACCAACAATTACAGCTTCTGCTTTAGACACAGCATACAGCGTCACAACAACCCCTACCAGACTCTGATAATTTTCATACTGCTACTTTGAAGAACATAACGGACACTTTGTGCAATGTTACTCAGTCCGCACATTATCAGAACATTGCTTCCATTGTTACACCTTTTGATGGGGACCCCTCGCGGTTTAAGAAGTGGTTAGTGGACATAGAAAAGTACGTCTCATTAATCCCTACAGCTACAGATAAAGACCGTAAAAGGGTCGCATTTTTGTCGTCTCAGTCTCTGTTTACAGACTTCCTTCGACGAAGATTCAAGGACTTCCCTATGGAAACCTTCCCCTCCCTGAGAAAAGAGTTAATCCATCGTTATTCTCCAGTGACCGACTGTGAACACGCTTGGACTCTTCTTCGGCGCATTCACCAAGAGAAACACGAACCTGTGCAATGCTATGGTGACCGGCTGCTCAATCTTTCTGAGGATGCTTTCTTTGAAGATTCTTTGCCTTCAGCTGATCTAGCTAAACATCTTGTTGGCATCTTCATTGATGGTCTCTCTACAGACTCGCTCAAACTTCATCTAATTCGAAAAGATCCTCAATCCATCAATGAAGCCATACAGTTAGCAGTAGCCGAAGAGAATGTGAAGAAACGTTTTCAACAGCGTTTGGGACGTGACCCTCGAGTAGAACTCCAAGAAGAACATGAACCGATGGACGTGAGTCATTATCGCTACAGTTGGCAAGGCCCACCTGCCCAACAGCGACCTGTTGCTCCTCCGTCAGGGACCCATTTAAGTTATCAACATCGATCGCGACATCATCGAAGTGGACAGGCACCTCTGATACATCAGGTATCTACGATTACTTGCTTCACCTGTGGTCAGCCTAATCATATATCTAGGAACTGTGTCCACCGACAACAGCATCCTGTATGGCCACAAGCTAACACCCAGCCACAACCACGTAATCGCCAGCACCGTCCGGGACAACTTCACCAACCTTCCTGGCCTCCATTCACACCCATGCCACCCCGTCAAGGACCTTCACACTCTTTTTCCCGTGGACAATCCCAACCCAGACCTCTTATGTACCAGGGAAACCATTGGAACAGCCTGAACAGGAGAAGGAATAGGATGTCAATAAGAAATTTCATTAAAGAGATAAGACAAACAAAGATATGGGAGGTAAACTGTAGTACATGCAGTAACAAACGAAGCTGTTTCATCACAACAAAAGGGTGTTGGATGGTCCACATATATCCAATAAGATGGGGAAATTCTTCTTCTTCCTCTTCATCCTTATCTGCCGACACTCTTTACCCTCCATTCTACCCCGTCTCCTCTGTCCCTCACCCTGCTCCTCCTGTGATTGTTCCACCCAATGCTTTAGGTGATTCCTCCTCTTCCGAATCTGATAGTTCTCCTCACGATATAGTATTTCGCCTCCGGTCTAGAGATGTCCGAGGAGTTGCGAAACATCCTGCCTCTTCAGTCCAGTCTTCACCTCCTCCTCACTCACAGATGGTTCGTCGTCTACGCCGTTATCGCTCCTGTTCCGTATCTGAGGATGATATTCCTCCTCCTGAACTATATGCCCGAATCCACTCCCGTCAGGATCGTTTCAACGCGTTTCCCTCCGTTGTTCCCGGTCCATCCCATGCTTCCGATATGCATGATACCATAGTTCCTCCTTCCACCGCCACAGCTACTGCCCATACCTCTCCTCCTCCTTCAGTACATCTTTCCTCTGAGTCCGCTCCTCCTTTTCCCCTACCTACTTCTGACCTCGATACTGCCCCTGATTCTACCTCCTCTGACATCGAGACTGACGTTCCTCCCCCTCTTCTTCGTTATCCTACCAAACGTCGGCATTCCACCTCCTCTGGAAATTCTGCTCCCCTTCCCAAGTATCTTCTGCAGCCCACTGCCCATGTCCGTACTCACTTTTCACGTCTTCCTTGCCCCCGTCAGTTGCCTCTGGTACCTCCCCCACCCCCCCCCCCCCCTGCCCCACCGACACACAGTAGATCGCGTAATCCTCGCCGTCTTCCTCCGATCTGTCCACGCCCTCCACTCCAATCCTCCCTTTATGTTCCGTCCCCTCCTGCAGTCCTCGCAATTTCTCCTCATCCTCAACAACCCCGCTGTGACGAACGTTTGAACACACGAGCAATCGAATGCATTGATTCCTTAAATATCCTCATAAAATCGTTAACCAGTTGACCTTTCTTTTTTTTCCCAGATGTCGTTTCCAGTTATGTTTTATTCGATGATCTGTTTGTCTTTCGTGACCTCACTAGCTATGCTTTTCGACTCCTATGATGTCGAGTTTTGGGACACTCCTCATGTCACATGATTAACTCCTCCTTGACCAGCGTTAGCTATATCATTTTTTTGTGTGCTTAAGATGGCATCTGTGCTGTCATGACCTTATGATTATTGCCTTTTTCTTAATTGGTTGATATTTTTTTGTCACGAGCATGGTCATGATGTGTTAATGATGATTTGTGAATAACAAATAGATTACCATTAGTTCATTTTTTTCACCCGCCACTTATGCTGGCATCAGTAATGTTTTTTTATCATTCCATTTTGTTTCCTCCAAGTCGTTTAGACATAGTTCGATTTCCGGATTTTTTAAATGCCGGTACATTTCTTATGTGAATTAACTCATGCCATTTACTACCTTGTTTGAAGTTTAGTTTACTACATACTGATGTTCCTGTCTTGTGCAACCGCCGTGTTCGGCGTCCGCCTTTTTTTTTGGGCACCCATTATTTTTTTTTAATTGCTTGTGAGTTTTCCACTTTTAGCGACGTTACCTCGCTTTGATGCATTCATGATTTGTTTTTTCCATTACTTTGAGTAATGTTTGTGACTTAATGGTTCATTGTTCATTGATCCCCATGAAATATGAGTATTTTCATTTTTGCCATTGTGTCATTTATGCCTCTCGACATACACTTTGTATCTTTTTCCATAACTAGCTAGTTCTCTTACTATTCCCCCATCATTTTTTTTGTTTTCTTTATTTCATTGTCCATTCCCCATTCCCTTAACTCCCATGCTATTGTATTCCACTGCCGTATATTTTCCTATCACCTTCCATAACCATGATTGATGTTTCTTTATGTATATTGGCGTAATAATCTGGTGGAACTGGTATATATAAATTTTCCCCTTAGTTTTTTTAGGGTTAGTTTGCAGTACTTCCTCGGAATATGTCTCCCTTCCGGGATACATTTTGGTGGCCCCGGGCGTATGTGACCGTAAGGTCTACCACGTCGTTTTAGCACTAAGGTGCTACCACTTATTAGAGTTAGGGTAAGAATACTATAGCAAGATTTTAAACACTAAGTATTTGAAGTGACTAGTTAATTAACCGTAGTCCCAAACCTAGGACATCATTTCATGGTGTACATGAAATGACGTCATCAAAGCTTGTGTAGTAGCGATACAAGTAAAGAAACGGAAATTATTTTTTTCAAAGGGGAGATCAGGGTGAGTTGTTTTCAGCACGAGCGGAGCGGCGGCTGTTTTCCCATCTAGCAGGTCCCATTTATGTTTTGATTCGTAAGGATTGTTGGTTTGTACACCTTTAATGAATATATTCTATGAACCAGCATGGAATGGTTAGCGAATGCAACCACTGAATAAAAGATATTGTTTAGTTAAGTCGAAGTTAGACTTACTTCTTGAACACAAGTTGGAAGTTACATTGTTGACATTTGACTATCAGCAACAGAGTACTTCATTCTTACGATCACACAGTCACACACCAACACAGACGAGTCTACAACAACTACCTGGGTTTATTACACATCTCTTCTGTAACCACCACCTCTGGCGATAGCCAGTTTACAACAGAAGCACCTCATTTCTTCACCCTGTCACAAAACGACTTTACAACAGAAGTCCTACATTTTTCCTCACCCTGTCACAGTAAGAAGATTTGGCATGTGTTTGTTGAAGGCCTTTGCCTAAAGGGTATTGAGTGACATTAATAAATTGCATATATATATATATATATATATATATATATATATATATATATATATATATATATATATATATATATATATATATAGTCATGCGCCGCATAACGTCCGACCGCATATACGTCCGTGGTCCCATAAGGTTATAATAGAGTTCAGAAATCCCGATCATGTCTACAGGACGAAGCGGACGTAACCGAACGTAGTGAAACCAACAGCTTCCCGCACGCAGCACGTGTATCTTATGTCTTTTGTATACAGTACAAAGCGATTGCGATGCCACGCGTATAATGGTACAGTACATATATAACCTATAATACAGTACATATGTCTTGATAGTCATAATAAACGCCTATGTTACTGGCCTATGTATGTACTGTACTGTACTTACTATCGTTATTTTAATGTGAACTTTCGAAAATACATTATCGTGAAGTGCATCATGGCTCCCAAACGCAGCAAAACAAGTTCTAGTGATAGCAGAGAGACAAAGGAAAAGTATCGATTTGGAAGTGAAACAAAAGATAATTAAACATCACGAAGGTGGAAACCCAGTGAAAGCTATAGCTCGTGATTTGGGCATGTCGCACTCGACAGTCACGACGATCCTTAAGAACAAATTCAAAATTCTCCAAGCTGTTAAAGGATCGGCTCCACTGAAAGCTACAAAGCTTACGAAAATGCGAGAGGGACCTATATGAGATATGGAAACATTTCTAATGACCTGGACTGAGGACCAAACACAGAAGCGAATCCCTCTCTGCACGATGATGATCACTGCTAAGGCACGAAGCTTGTTCAAAATGATTAAAGAAAAAAACAGGACCAGACTACAATATCGAGTTTAGTGCTAGTTCTGGGTGGTTCAAGCGCTTCAAACAACTTTTTTGCTGCATAATGTGAAAGTGAGTGGTGAGTCTGCGAATGCAGATGCTAAGGCAGCAGATGATTTAGTCGAAACCCTAGATAAACTAATTGTAGAGGGAGGTTATTTGCCCCAGCAAATTTTTAGGATGGACAGTATTACCTTCTTGACAAACGAACGCAAAGGCCTTATAGCTCTATCTTTTCCTACATCTCTCGCATTGTATTTTCTCCCACATTGGTGCTCTTTCATCCCACATTTGCTATCCCACATTTGCTATTTCATCGTTGTGATTACTCGCGACCGGTATCTAGAGAACTGCATTTGTTCTTTCATCGGTGGTAAAATAAAGTCTTTTGATTGAGTCCCCATACCTGAAATTACCGTTTGAAGCCCATTTGCATCGGGATAAATCTGGTGAAAACACATCTGGTCATCCAAATCAGACATCTGGGCATTATAAAATTTCTGTGGACTGTTGTTATCTTTGTTGCTCGGCCAGGTCACCACATTGGACGTCCAGCTTGGCAAGGTGAAAACGTCTCATGCTGATTAAACCAACCGGCATGTAAATCAATAGGCGGCGCCACAAAGAGGACATGTTAGCATGCTGGCGACAATGGGCGGAGGTAACAAAGAGTGCCGCCAACACATGGAACAATAAACAAACAGAGAATAATGTGACAGTACTTTTGCATTTACCAGGCAATTATCTCACTACCCGTTTGTCAAACAAGCCAGGCAACGAAAGTTGGTAGCGAATTACTACATCCACGTTTGGACTGACAGGGGACAAGAGCGATCCTGTGAATGAGTGACCACAGGGGCTATTAAGGATTGGTTGTATGGGCGGAGCTGTACGTCACGGATCCAAGAAACGCACCTTGGACTTCTGATATAATACCGCGTAGCTCGCTAGAGAGAGGGAGTCCAGTTTTTACATTGTGAGGAAGAGATACAATCCCTAAAACGCCTAGCCTAAAACACGTGTTTATTCAGAGTGGATAATCATTCAGTTCTGTGGTGAATTGTGTTCTTAAAGGATTTTGAGAAGGGAAAAAAAGTTCATCAGAAGTCTGGGTCTATACGCAACGTGTCTGACGTCTAACCAGAAATAAGTTATCAAAAACGGACATTTGGCTAGCAGAATTCGCCATACGACATCTTTCATTCCTCAATTAAAAAGGAATATTGTCTCACCCACAAGTCAGAAGGTGGACGCAGCATTTTTCGTCACCCATATACTGCTGACTCACACGTTCAATACATAGTTACCACAAGTTCAAATCACTCGAAAGATCATTATTATCTGAAGTCAAGCAAAAGAACTCAAAAGTGGAATCTCATATTTATACCAAGTGCAACACACTCTTAAGCGCATTCTATGAAGCAGACTCTAAAGTATATTTTATGAATCACGACTACATACGCAAGATTATGAGTCTACATATCACTAACATTTCGTGAAGATATCCAGCCTGACCAGTACCCTCGGGAGATTAGACAACAGACCTTTTGTTCATATGACAGCTATTAACTGTTGATCAACACTACAGAGATATACTCAAACAGTGAAGGAATATATATATATATATATATATATATATATATATATATATATATATATATATATATATATATATATATATATATATATATATATATATACCTCGTCACCGTTCTCAGTCCGACAACAGTTTTCATCAGAACGTCCTCGACTTAGAGATACACCACTCGACATAACGTATAACAACGTGGGACATTTTATGCATACATGTGAATCATCATATCAATGAGAAGCATTTAGAGACACATGGACTGTGTAGATTACTCACCATTTTGGTAACACGTATCATATCACATCATCATCATTTCGCATTGCACCAGTTCATTCTTAATTAACTACTACTTAATTAACTGCAATTTTATTATCTCATCTGTGTGTTTTGTGTGAATCGTCTTTCACCATCATCACGTTCTAACATTTACTAACCCTATATGTGTGGATATTTCATTAACAAACCCAACGATCGTTTGATCATTATCTAGTTTGTTAGTGTATCACTCGTGCTGTCGGTGTTACATATTCATATATAGAAACATTTCTCTACTCAGATGAGGTTGGTGGCTTTTTCTTTTACGGGATCTAAGGGCAGAAGCTAAGGTCGTGGGGAAACTGAACTCTTTCCATAATTAATTAGAAAACACTGTCCAGTGGAAAGCATTCGCATTCCCGTCTTCTTGTCCCTATCTCGAATAGGTCTTTATTCTTTCTTAACAAACCAATTTCTTGAGACCTTATACCTAATATCTCAATAGACTATTCCTGGCAAAAACTACTGTCGTAGTTGCCCCAGTACACACCACGCGACACCTTCCCAGATACAGTACATTAGCTGAAATACAGTACTGTATGTGTACAGTATCTTGGCTATTTAGTCAATACAAGTACACTACAGTATGCCATATAACTTTGCTAAGTATAAAGTATGGTGTTCGCACAACGTCCAAATCGCATAACGTCCTATTTCACAGAACATATCGTGGACGTTAAGCGGCGCATGACTGTATTGTGACAGAGATATTATGATTAATAAATTTCAGATATCTATTCTTTAGATATCAATTTCCTTTACGCTACCTCTCACTGAGCTATCACCTGTTCTAATCTATTTAGAAGGGACCAGTCTATGTCTTAATTCCTTATCGCAAATCTACGACAGAATGGTGGCTCGTTTTTCCGGGAATTGAACTCAAGTCCTGAGCAAGTACGACAAGTATCAGCTCGTCTGCAGGATTAATTTTCATTATTCTGAATATAGAGAATAAGTGTTATTGTCTCGTGCGTTATAATACCTTTTTAAATAGTTTTTCCCCTAGACAAACGATCTGTTTATGGGCTTGCTGACCACCCAAATAGAATTGTTTTTCCACGGCATTATTGACTATTATACAGGGAGGATAGTGTGATTCGCTTGCATGGCTAGGCGGGGTTGTCACACGGAAGGTCCAGTGTTCAAATCCTGGGTAAGCCACTCATGTCTGTTATTTTTCTGGTGTCTGGTGTTCTACTTCTTTATTTCCTGCGAGTGCCTGATAACATACCTTTATATTTGTTTCATATTAATTTACTGTTTACAGGCCACGGGTTTCCCTTCCTTATGTGTAGTAAATACATTTTGATTTACAGGTTGATTTGTCGGAAGATATGTTATGTATTGATTTTGTAATACTAAACCGCTGGTAGAGAGTTGTGATTGTGTAACAATCACAGGGTTCTGAAGCAGAAGGTGTTTGAACTAAGTTAAGGAGTGCGTTCGGACTATTTGTTTCGTCCAGTTAATTGCCTCCCTTACCCGATATGACTTCAGGGGTGAACTTGTAGTGGATTTTAAAAATGAAGGTTTTTTTTTCTCCTTAAACATTTTTTGCAATAATTGATTTGTTTCCACTGTAGCAACTTATTTTTGTTAGTGATTAATCTTAACTACCATTTATTTGGCACAGTCGCTTGCATTTAGAGCTTAATTGCCAATTAATAGCAGCGATAGTTAGATAACTATTTAGGAGGAGGTATCCCAGTTAAAATATATCATCTTTTGTTGGTATTTTCTCGTAAGTGGTAAGGAACCAGTGTATCCTTTTTCTTACTTCCTTCTCGATTTACACTCAGTCAGTTCTTTACAATGGCCGAGAGGGCGAAGCTTAGACAGATGCTCAGAGAGGAAGCAAGAGAAGAGGGATTACAGGGAGAAGAAGCGAAAGCTTTTGTCAGGGACGAACTTGAGAGATATGATGCGGAGAAGAAAGAAGCGGAAAACCGTCTATAACAGCAGAAGAAGATTGAGGAAGAAATGAAAATCCGCAGGGCGAACGAAAGAGAGAAGGAAAGACAACATGAGAAGGAGAGGGAGGAGAGACAGCATGAGAAGGAGAGGGAGGAGAGACAGCATGAGAAGGAGAGGGAGGAGAGACAGCATGAGCTGGCGCTTAAAGCTTTAGAGGTTCAAAGCCTCTACCTCCAGCAATGGAGAGTCTTCTCCTCATTCTTCCTTAACTGATCCTTCTAACACTCAATCTCTTCAACTCAACGCTATGTCTTTTGCTCTAGAATCTTTCCCTTGTCCTAATGAGCAGATTGACACATGGCTAGACAAATTTGAGAAAATGGCAACTCTGTACGGTTTAGAGAGGTCGCGTTGGTATGTGAAGCTTTCTCAGGCTTTGAAAAGCAGTGCGTATGATGTTTACGCCAAACTGGAAAGCAGCCAACAAGACAACTACGACGTGTTGAAAAAAGCTTTGCATGAGCGCTTTGAAATGAATGCGTGAAAATTTTTGCAACTGTTTCGTAACAGCAGGAAGGAGAGCTCTGAAACTTTTCAGCAGTTCTCGTCTCGTCTAAAGGGATACTTGACAAAGTGCCTAGAGCTGTCTCAGCTCGCCTCTACCTATGAAGGGCTTGAGGAGTTCGTTATATGCGAACAGATAAGGAACACTTTGTCTGCTGACACCCGGAGATTTTTAGCTGAGCAGGGTGCAGAAAAAATTGAAGACATTTTGGAAAAGTCTGAGCGATATCATAATGCGCTGGCCGAACTGCCGGCCACAAAACGTAAACCGACAGAAGTGCCTTTTCGAAAGAATAATCTAGACCAATCTCCTCATGCTTCTCACCAAAATAACCACAGAGAAACTGGACCACAAAACCCCCCCTCCTGAAAAGTCTAAGTTCTACAAAAACAAGTACCCCAACAACAAACAGTCTGATCAACCCAACTGTCCTACATGGCAGCGCGGTCAGAAAGGACAAGGTGGCAAAGGGAAAACCCCTGAGCACGGGACATGTGATCAGAGGGAGCTCACCGAGCCTAAACGCATCGGTTGCTTGCTAACAGTCTCGCAAGGTAGAATTAATGTCAGTGATTCTCAACCTGAGGGAGAGAGACCCTCAACGCGAGGTACTGCTATTTTGAACGGTTCTTCAACTTTTTGTTTATGTGACAAGGGGCTTTCTTATGATTGCATTGTCGCTAGGCACCTGATCAAACCCGGTCAAGAGACAGGAGAAACCGTCCAACTTTGTGGAGTTTCTAAGAGTGATGCACCTACAGCGCTTCCCATCGCATTGGTTGAGATCCACTCTGATTTTGTCAGAGGTGTGATCAAAGCGGCTGTTATGGATGACCAAATCTACCCAGTCATACTTGGCGGTAGATGTGTGTTTATTGGGAAACCGGAAGAGCCGATTGTGGCAGCAGCAACTACAAGAGGGCAAACCAAGAAGGAACGGGAGCCTGCGCCAAATTTCTTACCTATGGAACTTCAAGAGGCGCAACAAAAGGACCTTACTTTGGCACCCTGCTTTAGGAAACTGCCCATGGCTAAGGACCCTAGACAGCACGGGGACATTTTTTCTAAGGATGGCGTACTTTATCGCAGAACGGGCAAGCCTGACCAAGGTTACAATCAGCTCCTAGTACCGAAACAGGACAGAAGCCAAATCTTAAAAATGGGGCACTCTCTTCCCTTTAGCGGACATATGGGACAGAACGCCACAAATCAGAGTATATCGACTCATTATTGGTGGCCAGGAATGAATACTGATATTATCAGGTATGTGAAATCCTGGGCCCAGTGCCAACGTGTGCCGCCCAAGCAACGGACACCCCCAGTCTCTCTGGGTGAAATGCCAATAATGGGGACACCATTTGATCGACATTTTAGGACCCTTAGAAAAGACTAAAAGAAGGAACAGGTTCGTCCTGACCTTAGTCGATACATGCACTTTATGGGCAGAAGCTATACCGCTTACATGCGCGGATGCAAAGCATGTCGCAGAAGCCCTCGTGCAGATTTTTACTCGTTTGGGATTCCCTCAACAAGTGTTGACGGATAACGGATCTCCATACCGAAACCTGTTAATGGATGAGATGTTTAACATCTTGAGGAACCAGCACATCTACATAAAGCCATATAATCCGCCCAGAAGTGGGTTAGTAGAGCGTGTCAACGGAAACCTCAACATGATGTTAAGTAAACTGGGACAAGTGAAACCTGAAGATTGGGATCTTTGTATTCCTGCAGCTTTATTTGGCTACAGAGAAGCTCCTCATACTTCCACAGGATTTCCCCCAGCTACTCTTTTATTCGGCAGACCTATTAATGGGCCGCTTGAAGCCTTACTTCAGTCGCTGACAGACCAGAAGGCTGATGAGACAGTTGTCTCAGCCAGTAAATATGTGTCGGATTTAAAGGAAAGGTTGAAACTAGGATGGGACCTAGCAACGACCAACTTTAAGCGTGCACGCGCAAAGCACGCTAACCGATACAGGAAAGTTGCGAAAGAGAGAGAACTACAACCAGGGGAGAAAGTTTTGTTGTTACTGCCAACCGGAAGCAACAAACTACGCATCGGGTGGCAAGGGCCGTTTACCGTCCTTAAAAAGATTTCAAAGGCTAACTACCAGATCTGGATTAAAGGAAAGGAGAAGGTCTTTCTTGTAAATCTGTTAAAGAAACACTTGAAAAGACCAGCGCCAACCTCCGAACATATCATGGCGATCGCCGAAAGTGACGAAGATGACGATAGTGGCAGGGAATTTCCACTGCACACACACGAAATCTTTCAACGAGGTCAAAAGCGGCGACCCTCTTTCAAGCGCATAAGGAAGTCATTCCATTAAAAGAAAACGTCGGGGCAGACTTTATGAGTAGGAATTGGACGGAGACGGATGGGGGAAACGATAGTGTAGATAACAGGCACCTATAAGCTACTGATATCGGACATTTATTTCCATAAAGTAGACATGGAGTGGTTCCATATCTTAAAGGGGGGACGTCTGTGACAGAGATATTATGATTAATAAATTTCAGATATCTATTCTTTATTCTACACTTGTCTTTTCCTTTTTCTTTCGCTCTTTTACCTTTCTTTCGCTCTTTTTACCCTTCTTTTTGCATACGCTCGATTGTTAAGATAAAACTCTCCCATTCATACCTTTGTCTTTTCTCTGCTAATTTAGCAACGCATTTTATTGCTGTTAAGCTAGGTTCTTTGATGAGACCGAATCGTGTTAATTCGTTCTCGACAGGGATAAGAAGTAAGACGATCGTCTATCCCTTTTCTCTAATCTGCTCGCCTATAAGTTAATTATTCACGGTAAAAGATTTGAGATGAAAGACGAGCGTGCGTGTATTTCGTTTATGACCATAGCTTGCAGGCAAGTAATAGTGTGAATTCTCGAGAGCAGAAGTCTCTTGCACTGTCTGGTAAATCATGTTACGCAAGATTAAAGAGAGATTGTCCGTTCGATTTGCGATCCTGTTTCGGCTTCAGCGTGAGAAATTCGCAGAATGAGATAGAATTATGTAGATTTTCCTCTAGGTGCGAACATGTGGTAGAAAGAGTCGGGGGTTTCGATAATGTAATAATTTTCCTTTCATCAGAGATATATTTATACCAGAGCAGTTTTTGACTTCATTCATTCAGACATCCACAGTCTCGCTAGACAACCTAGCTACGTTCTAGAAATCACTTTTATTTAAGTAGAATTTCTCAGTTGCGTTGGAGGATAGTTTTAAGTAGTACTGTGCGAGGTAAAAAAAAATATTGATAGTATTTGTGAGTGATTTAAGTGGTAAATCGCCTATTATATTTTCACTAGATTTATGTGCAGAGTGATTAAATGATAAGTCAGTTATATTGTTTAAGTTTACGGCGTTACAGTGGATAGCAAAAACATTACTATTTCTAGCTAAAACTCATACAGCTATAAATAAATTTAATTAAATTGCTAGCAACCAGTCCGAGAATATTTTAACTAACTATTTAATGCACTGACTCATCATTGAGTATTTACGAAATACATATATATATATATATATATATATATGTATATATATTTATATATATATATATATATATATATATATTTATATATATATTTCTAATTCATGATGATTGATTTTTTTCAATGACTATAATTTATTTCACGGAAGTTTTAAACGATGAGACAAGCGCTAAGCTTATAATTTCTGATTTAAGTTAATAACCGAAGTGAATATTATAATTTACGCGAGGGTAGGATAGGATGTGTGTATAATATTATGGTTAAGTATTTTGTACATTTCTCTTCCTTATACAGTATTTGGGTCAGCCCAACCTCTACCAGCGGTTTATCAAAATATGAGAATAAAACACAGAAGAAACATGTTATGTCTTTAAATACGTGGGGTTGCAAGTTACCACCTGTCTGACACTGTATTTGCATCCAGAAAGAAACAGAGTACCCATTTTCACGAACTTTAAGACTAAATGCAATAACTGGGCCTATCGAGCCAGATTATATTGTCTTCCTTAAATCTCATGTACATTCAGCCCCTGTGGCGTGAAAAATTACAACAATAACATTTCCGACGGTTTTTTGATCAAGTTGTGGTGTGACAATCAATTGTTTATACGGAGTGAAGTACCAACCTGACATTTCCTAAAGTACTGGAAATCTCAAGACTCTGACTGTAGCAATTGTGCTGATCGGTCACCACTGTAACCATCTCTGTAAAGGCCCACGACAAAAGGAATCATGTCATGCTGGCCTCTAGTGTAAAAGTATTCTGTCTCCAATGTAACCACCCTTTCAGTATAGGGTACACAAACCAGTGTTACAGTCCCAGCAATCAGTGATGTTAATGATGGGTGTTGAAGGCAGATGAAAACTGGGCGTGTAATGGAAGACAAAGGTCAACTCGACCGACGCAGGGTAGTGTAAACATTGAAGTGAGAGTGCAAGGCACGCGAATGGTGGAATGTTCGGTTGAGTTGACAACTAGACTGCACACACACTCACTCAGCTGGAAGTCAATGACATGGACGACTGTGGACGTTTTCTATGGTTTAATTTGACGCACACACTTGGACAGAACGGGTACAGTTACAGGAACACAGGTCGACATCAATAGCATATTGTTGACCCACGGTGTACAATAATAAATTGGCATTCATGTTGAGGAAAATCACAATGGAACGTCAGTATACAAGCATTCAGAGTTCCATATCTTATATAAATATTCATCAGGCCTTACTGACTAATCATGTCAGTTAATATACAAGGTTCCAACCTGATTCCCTGATTTAGGACCGAACCTCTTTAGCATAAACGTAATTTGCACTCTAGCGAAGATTCCGTTAAATACAGTTCAGCCATTATTTCCTGAGAAAACGTTAAACTACCAATAGTAGGTTTTCCTTTCATAAGTATGATCTCTTTATCATCACCTGATAATAAGGGCGTCCCTGTTCTCTGGTAAATGATCAACAATACATAGCATTCCAAAATGACTTCTAGTCTTGTGAGCCTCGCTCACGATAACGATGCACAATGAAGCTTCAATAAAGATTCAGTTCATGAACATAACTGTTTCTATAACATTCAGCATATTCTTTCCTCATAGTTGCCGCATATATACATAATCAGTGCTGCTAGATAACATGTCGTTCCGACATACTGACATGGTTCAATTCATGTAGCTGTCTGCCCATATTAGGCCTAGGAATGGAAAAAGTTCGGTAAACAGTTTTTACCTTGTCATAGGAAAAAACCACTAGCAAACACAGAAACGCTCTTCTCCTCGCGTTATGGAATGAACACTAGGGAAATCATGGATTTAACCATCCCAGAAGAAACTATCTTCGTTCCCATAATCAAAAAAGAGATCACAAACTTTGGGCAAATCTAAGACATGACTTCCCGCCAGGCTTCTCCATCACCGAAGAACTCCCTAACGTATCTTCATGCGCCGAAAAGCACCTGACCCCAAAATACAGTACAAGGAAAATAGTCTGACATAGACATACAAAGATAACCCGATATAAGACCGAATCGTCTCCAACAGACACTGAGTAAACATAGACTCGGACCATAAACATCCCTGCATAAACCTAAGCAAGAATAATCTGTTTCTGACCGAACAGAGAATAGATCAACGGAGTCTAGATCCATCCGCCAAATTGATATTCAAGAGAGATCACCCATACAACAAAAGTATGAATTAATCATGGGTGATATAACTTTGACCATGAGAGCATTTCAAAATAAATACTGTTCATATCAAATAGTCATACAATACATTTGTATGCCTACCTACCTACAGTAATCCGTGCGTCGCATAATTCCATACAACAGAATATGTGCGCAACACTGACACTGTGAGCTTTGAGCCATCTCTTACCTGAACTGGTTTTTTCTAGTGACATAAGCAGTAATCCAAAGAATAATACCCAAGGGGACGCTCCCCGGAACAGTGGATTTGATTCTGTCTTTTGAGGAGCTGGGGTTCTCTTGGCGAAAAATAACAGGCGCTGCTGTATGTGTGTATGCCCCAAAGATTGTTCCAGAAAGGGAAAAACCCAGTCTGTAAGTAGCAAGATTGTCAGTGGCCACTGTTGTATGAATAGAATGAGAGCAGGAATGAGTGACTATTTTATTGTATAACAAATTTCACCCACTTTGTATTTCTTATATGCTAGTTATGTATCTAATTTTTTTTCTCCTCTTAGAATAGATTAATATATCAACTCTGTTCTTAACTGTAGAGGGAAATCCTAGACCATAGCTTATATATCTGTGACTCTTTGGGGGCTATCACTTTTCTTCTAACAGGACTGTGGGCTAAACAGAGGGGAAAAGGTTTAAACCTATGGGTCTAAAATTCTGTTAGTAATTCTTTAACCTATGTGTATTTTTGTATTTGATTTGATAGTCTAAAGTTTTTTACTGTGTTGTGAGATTTTTATGGAAATAAAATTTACATAAACTTATTCTAGTGTGTCGGTCAGCTCGTTCCCAAATATCGATATTTCATTGTTATAGTTTTCACATCTGTGCGTCTAACTGTCGTCACTTATGTGGGTGTATATGTGAGTGGAGATATATATATATATATTAATATATATTATACTAGGCTGTCTGACTCATCTAGATCTGTTGTAGAGATAGGCTGAAAGAGAGAGGCTTTCTCGATTTCAGGGACAGAATCTATTATTTTCCACCATCTCACTCGTGAAAAGCTATTTCCTTTACGCTACCTCTCACTGAGCTATCACCTGTTCTAATCTATTCAGAAGGGACCACTCTATGTCTTAATTCCCTATCGCAAATCTACGATATGTATGTATGTATATATATATATATATATATATATATATATATATATATATATATATATACATATATATATATATATATATATATATATATATATATATATATATATATAAAGGAAACCACCACCTTCTGTTTCGAATCGCCGCGAAAGTTCTTGACAAACATCAATGCGTCGTTGTTTCAATTCTGGAGTAAGCTGCCGTGGCACCCACCTTGCAGACACTTTGTGGTACTGTAGCACATCAGAGATGATGTGGTGTGCCGAACCGTGACTGATGTCAAGATGTGTGGCAATATCATCCACAGTCAATCGGCGGTTTCCCTGTACGAGTCGCTATCGAGTTGCTATCGATTCTAGAGTCACTACTCTGTGTGCCTGACCCGGTCGTGAACAATCTGTCACAGAAATCACGCCGTTTTTGAACTTTGTACACCATTCATACACCTGCGACCTTGACATGCATGCATCACCGTACTTGAACTTCATTCGCCGATGAATTTCTATTGTTTCACCCCTTCGCTGATCAACAATTGAATAACAGAACGCTGCTGCTGTTTGGTGCATTCCACTAGCGGGGCGGCCATCTTTAAAACGTCCATTATGACGTCACCTTATGCGTCATCACCGCGATGGCGCGTGCATGACACTCGAGACATCCAAGACAACAATATTGGCAAGTTACAATATAATGGCATGATTATTCTTACTGTTATAACATATTTCCGGTTTTCACTTGACTCACCCTCGTATATATATATATATATATATATATATATATATATATATATATATATATATATATATATATATATATATATATATATATATATATATATATATATATATATCTATATATATATATATATATATATATATATATATATATATATATATATATATATATATATATATATTCGAATTGTCTTCTTCCGCTGTTGTCGTAAATTTTTGATAGGTATTAAGATTTGTTTGGTCCCGTCTGAGTAGAGCAGGTAAAGTGGTAAATAAATGAGAATTAAGATTGTGGTGGGTTACATTGACACACCTATAAAATTTGTAGTATTTATAAGTCAAAGTAATGTAGGGAAAATAATGGTGAAGTTGTAACGTTTCGTTTTCGCTCACGCCAGCAATCGTATGCATTTTGGCAATCCGTTTTGTAGAATAACTAGTACTATCGTTTTCTATTGCCTTGGAAAACTATTTATAACATTTTGAGACGAAAGGTTTATTCGTCCAGAAGGAATGCGAGAGAGATAGACGGAAAAATGATACTTTTGGCACGTGTTGGTTTGAACCACAAAATTTTCAGCGAGCGAGCGATATCGCTAGCGGCAGATTTAAAAATACAACGAAAAGCCAATACTTGTTCGTTCTATCGGCACGCAGTTTGACATATATAACCACACACACAGCTCTGTGTCTGCCAAGTAGCAAAATTTTCTGACGTAACCAACTTGTTGTTTCGGTTTGAACAACGGGGAGGAGGGGGAAAGATGGTGGATTTATATAAAAGTAGAAATTGCAAAATAATATGGAAAATATGTGGAAATCTTTATTACTAGGATTAGGACCATAAAACTTAGTTGGTTTGATAGAATATGATCTTCTGATTAATAATATGTTTTATTCTCCAAACACGCCCAATTAATAGTAGAGATATTGACAAAATACTATATTGGTTCGTACAGACTGACAAGCAGACCCTCGTTTTTGCATTCACTATCGGTGACAATTTTTTGCTCGCGGTGTTGAAAAGAAGCAGAAGAGGGAGGGTCAAAGTCCAAAGGGGGAAATCTAGGAGTAAGTGAGAGGCAAATGTATTAGGCCAAAAAGCAAGTCTATTTTTAACTAACGCCAAGATCGGGACGGACCGACAGACAGAGGTACCTCGAAATTGGGCTGGAATTTTGGCTTTATTTTCAAATTGAAGTCAGAATTGGGAATCATCCGATCCCATTTACCAGCTTAGCTAATATTGAGAAAAAAAGTTGAAGGCTCGACGCCATTTGAATTATTACTGTCCATTGAACAGGACGATTGAAAGTCTGTGAAGTGTGACTTGCCTTATTAAATATATATTAAAGTAAAATAAAAAGGCGTCATAGTCCAGCCAGTGGCACGTCTGAAGTTGTGCCAATTCAACGTACCTGTGTGTTTTCATTGAATTCATGGTAAGACAGAAATTATTAATATTTTATTTTAAAATGTGAGTGTGAGATACTGCCATATGACAAATATTACGACTGTAAGTACATAGACTAGGTCCCTAGCCGACTTCTGCAGGGCCTAGAGATTGATCCATCATATAACAAGCTACAAGAGATGTGGAACTAAAATATTTTATAGGTTGTCACCATGGATCATCTCACCTATCATATTTAATATAAAAAGATCATTGAGAATGGCAGAGGTGTTGCAGCCATTAGGGGAGAGGAATGTGAAACTGGTACTACTTGTTACATCATTTATGCGGATGAGCTGGGTTGGTCAGATAGAGCTGACCCATGTCTGTTATTTTAAATATGTTATATATTAGTGTTTGTAAAAGTGGTGGATTAGATATTATGTAAAGACAGAACATAATTTCATGTTACAGGGTTTTTGTCTGGCACTAACCCAGTGCCAGATTTCTGAGTGAAGAATTTGAGAAGACTGTGTATTCCAGTAGTGATAGGTGTACACGCTGTCTACCCTATTACTTTTGGACAAGTACAACAGTGGCCGTTGGCCGGAAAGACAACTATCTTCTATCTTCAAGGGCCAGATAAGTACGACAAACCTGGCCCGAGGAGAATTCATCAACTATTCCACCCGATAATAACTGAACTGTATTAGTAATAAAGACTTTTCCACCAATAAACATGTATAAAGAGAAAAGAAACTTTAGGAAGACACACCGGGTATGATGTGAACACCCCGACCCGCCATCCAGTACAAATTAAGAATTAATATAAGTTTAGTAACATCATTATTCGATTTTAAAGTATGTGCTTGGACAGTTTGTCCTTTTTGTTTGATTGAATTGAATATCTATATATATATATTTTATTAGTCCTGAACCTAATATTCTTTTGGTCAGGACTGTCAAATCAAATGAAATCAGTATATATATATATATATATATATATATATATATATATATATATATATATATATATATATATATATATATATATATATATATATATATATATATATATATATATATATATATATATATATATATATATATATATTGATTTCATTTGATTTGACAGTCCTGACCAAAAGAATATTAGGTTCAGGACTAATAAAATTGTAAAAAGATGTTCTAATACCAAACTTAAAACACAGTGTTAGTCGAGTTGATCATAGAACTTAATATTTGAGAGTGTCTTGAGTATTGGGTTACCATCACACCACAAATTCATTACCCTAGACATTAGACGCAGCTATCAGACATACTAGTCTAAAATAAGTCTGAGTGAGATATTAGGGTGGTAGCAGAAAGGTTCCCTGAGAACACACCTCATCAATTGTCATACTCAGGGGCCTTCACAGCTTGACCTCACTCAGTTACACTATAAAAATAACACCAACATTCATAACATCTAAAACCACCACAAAGATATAAGAAATAGATTTCACGAGTGAATAGTTTAAGGGTAGAATCGGTCACTGGATTGAGAAGATACTCTAGTCCAGCCTATCTTTTCGACTGTAGTTTGTTTCAGACAATCCTACTCTCCATACAGATAATATAGATATGTTTAACTACACACATACACGCACAGTTTTGTAATAACAAGACGCACAAACGTGAAAAAACTATAGTAAATGGAGTATGGGTATGGGCTGAGCTGACCAACACAATAATTAAGTTTTGTTTAGTTTATTATCATTTAAACTCTCACAACATCAAACATATAGAAATCAATAAAATCATAGGTTACAGAATTATGAAAATAACCCCATAAGTGTCCTACCCTCTTGTTGAGAAAAGATCCCACAAGAAAAGTTAATAACCCCAAACAGGTCAAAGGTTAACACTAGGGTATAGAAATAGACAGTATAGCAAAGAACACAGTTCCTAGTAAAGCTATCTCGTAAAATAACCATAATTGCAAAGAAAAAATAAGGGATGGTACAGTTTCCGTAACTAGAACATGTTTCCTTTCACTCAGTCGTTCGTGGCCACATCAATCACACTTTACCTATTACTTGGTTAACCACCTCTTGGACGTAAACAGAAATGAACATGTATCTTAATCCAGGGTTGTGCTTCTCCGAAGTAAGCCCCAGTTCCTCCACGAATAATTAATTTTCCAAAGGGAGAGCGCCTACTTTGGTAGTGCTTATTGGATATAATAATGTTACGTCAGATAGTTCATGTAGCAAAAATATAAGCCGCGATCTAGTGTTCACAGGAGACAGCACTTTCAATAGTTAAAGGAAATGTCTGGTGAGTAAACTGTTAGTAAAATAATGATGATGAAGGTATAACCTATCGGTTTTTCTCTCTGGGGGTTTAGTGCCGATTATAAAACCACGTATTCTTCCTGGATAAATCCACTTGAAAACACAATGGTCAGTAGTCGGGAAAATGTGATATACCGTATGTATATATTTGGCCACAGCGGGCTGATAAAATTGAATGTAAAAATCTGGGTATTTTGTATGTCCAGTTATACTTATTCTTATAGTCTATATGTTTGGACTCTCTCTGGATGAAGTAAGAGGACCGAACAGGTCAACATCGAAGACCCGATAATAAATAATAATTGTTTACTGGTACTAGTTAGACCGCTGGCAGGCTGGTTTGTGATCAGTACTAAATTTAGGAGAAAACAAACGTAATCACATTATCAGTATCTTATCCTATCGCGCGTACAGGTAAGATCTCTTATCCACTCCGTCATTTAATTAAATTAAAAGCACACGTGTCTTAGCCTATCTTATCACGCTTCGTTCACCTGTTACGGGTTGGGTTTAAGGTATGCGCCTTTTCCCTTCCCGCTCCTTAATATATATATATATATATATATATATATATATATATATATATATATATATATATATATATATATATATATATTAATGTGGACCATCTTACTTTACCGTGGAATAATAATAACGATGCGAAATAGTCAATTGATAACGATTTCAGTTTTTAAACCCTAGATTTTTGTGTGGATTTGCTCTCAAATTTAACATTTTCTTTAAATGAAACTTTAGAATAAGCAGATATTGAAGTTACTGATGTGTTTACTTTAAATTTAATTGATTTTGTTATTGTTTGAAATTAGATTAAGACAAATTGAGATATGTTTGTAACAAACTGGCAACATGTAATCAACAAAGCCAGTTTTTGTAAACGCCTGATTAATTCAACACAAACAAGATAAACCATATCAGGTACTACCGTAGTGGAGTGATGTGTGAGAGGCTAGGTTCAGTTGTTTATGAGGTCACCCAAGACCAGAAGGCTCTTTCTCGCTGCCTTTTGCTAACCATATATCAAAAGCAGAGTAAGGTACTCATTTACAGCTGGGTAGATTGGAACACGACGCTTCAAAGTTTCGTTCCCGGAGCCCGTAACTTCGCGGTGAGAGGAACACTATCTTTCTAAAAACATTGGTACTTTTTCTGTACGAGTTAATTTTTTTTATATTCAATTACATTCTTTCTTTCCAGTTTCTTAAAAACTTGGGGGGGGGGGGGGGGGGGGAGGGTTAAGATATATGAGACGTCATGTGAGAGGGGAATCTGTTTTTTGTTGTTGTTGACAAAATTTGACAAATTGGAGGGGAGGTGGGTGTTGTTGTTTAACTAGGGCTACTGATCTTTTCGCTCTTTCGCAGCCAATACCAAGTTGAAGACTCATTGGTATTGTCTACACTGTAGATCTAGGCTTTCCTGTGGCTTTTCTGCCATTCCGAAACGTCCTGAGTTGAAGTCATGAGCTCCGGTTTTTCCAGCTTGACTTGCATTTAAAAGATCATCACATCTGGTCCTAAGCTTGGAGTAAGAAGCACATAGCATACTGTGCATTCCCCGCCATCGTTTATCAGAACTGCACTGAAATTCATACATAGATTTCCTTTTTTTTCATTTGGCTGGCAATTGCACTCTGATATAAACGACGAACTTCTGTCTCTAGTTAAAAAGAGCGTGACTCGCCGTAAGGAACTATCACCCCAAGGGAAAAAAAAACCCACCAAAACAAACAATTCAAAACATTTCCTGCTGGTACGACACGATAAATCTGACGTGGAAATGAAGAAATGTGATTAAATCTATTTAAAAAAAAAAATCACCAAAACCAGGTTGGATACAAAGGTGCTAACCGCACGTGAGGGTCTTTTTTTTTTTGTTTTTTTTGTTTGTTTGTTAGTTAATGATGCGAAGAGTTAAGTGTTGATCCTGGCCCCTCGGACGAGCAAATCAAGAGTTCACTTCACTACTTGAAGATTGATCGAAAATCTCGTACATGGCGAAACATGATTACCTCTGGGGCCAAACCGTAGGCCAGGACAACGGAAACTTAATAGGTTAGCTTGTTAGTGTCTGTAGTGTACTGAGCGTGTAACAAATTACCAAGCCGGCAGTGTTTAGTATCTCTTCCAGGACAAACATTTATAATTGAAGCCGGAAATGATTTTCTTCTTTTTTTGGTTTTTAATTGGAAATTAATTAACGCAAAGTGTTAACGCTGCGTGATGACATTAGGATAACTGTAACATATACACGTATAGGATTACGAAAAAGAATCAAATATATCATGTTATGAATAAAAATATCGTACTTGTCATCAGGGTTTCGGCTCAGTCAATTTATAATTTCGCGTTATATCAAATGATAGGTTTTTTTTTGGTTCCTATTTCTGAGATTGTCTTCTAATCTATACACATGTAAATCTACTTGGTAGATTATGTTTCACATCTTTATATTAGTCTGCAGAATGGGAGAAGATCGGTTACCATGAGAAACCAACAGCCGGGGATCCAGACCTCCAGGACGACCTAGAGTTCGTTGGGAGGACAACATTAGACAATATCTGAATGGCTGAGGATTAGATTAGAGCCAGGCCAGAAAAGAAGACAGCTGAAAGAATAGTATGGCGCTCAGTCTGGCAAACATCTACGCCCCAGGGTTTAAGAGGAATGACTGAGTCAGTATCTTTATGTTACCTACCAGCGTCCGAATGGCACAATGGTTAGAGCACTTGCCTCTCGAAACAAAATTACATAGTTCCGGGTTCAAAACTTAGTAGCATCATGTAAATCTACTCTTTGAGTTTGCAGCGTCATGCTGAAGTCTAACAATTTATAAATGGGTATTTGAGTCTACTCTTGAGTTAGGGAAGACAGAGGCAGCAATGAAGGGAACTGGTCCCACCTCATAAAGCTAGACCTAAAATAGAGTAAGTCTCCAACACTCCCCTAAGGCGGTATCTGCTGTGAGGCTTATCTTTGCCTTTATTCTACCTAAGTCTAGCTAGTTCTCGCACTTATTCGCTCTGTCTCTATTGCTCTTTTTTCTTCTTCCTCTGAGTCCTTATAACTTGTGTTTAATTGTTCCTTGTTCAATTGTTGCTGCTTCTTGTATTACACAAACAACCCATCACTTACCATCTGATTTAACAAGATGCTGCCTGTGTTTTTACCACGAGCCGTTATATTATCACTTAGGCTGCTCTGCTTTCTGAAGTCCTGTCCAGTTCTTTCAAGCTATATTTCATGTAAACCCCTGCCCTACTGTTCAATCAATCAATCAATACCCTTTATCTCCCCACGGAGCATAGGCCTTCAACAAACACATGCCAAGTCTTCCTGTCCTGTGTTATCCGCTCAAGTTCTTTCCATGTTTTCCTCATCATTTTCACCTCTGTATCCAGTTCTCTTCTCCATGTGTTTTTTGGTCTACCTCTGCCTCTCTTTCCCTGTGGATTCCAGAACAAGGACTGCCTTGTAATGCTATCAAAAGGTTTCCTCAATGTGTATCCTATCCATCGCCAGCGTCTTTTTCTCAAGTCTTGTTCCACTGGCACATGTCTGGTTCTTGTAATCAATTCCACTGTGACGATACGGTTGTGCGATCTCACGTCTACTCCGTCAGTATCACTTTTTTCTTCATTTTTCTCTTCCTTTCACTCATCGCTTTTATTTGGCATGATTTTTGCCCTTTCATTCGTTATTATGGGGCATATTTTATGAACCATTTTTTACTCTCTATGCTGAATCTAGTAGGGGAAAGTCTCTAACACTCCACTCCCCTATGGAAGTATTTGCTATAGGACTGTCTTTATCTTGTTTACCACTCCTCAGACGTATTTACGTTCCGCCAGGTGAACTGTGGTATTATTGTAACAATACCCAGTCATCAGACCGGTCACCCGATTATCTCTTTGAATCCGTCTGACCACCTTTGGAAACGTGTCGGTCCAACATTTGACCCCAGTGAAAAGCTGATGACCGTGTTGACACAAGCTTGTATTGTGCTTACGATGAAAGAAGACAACTTTGTCTGACCAGACATCTGTCTGGCGGAGGCACGCAAATAAAGGCGATAATTGGATAACCTGTCGGAGTAGACATCTTGGCGGAAGACATTACGCCAGGACAACATGGTCACAATATTGTGGGAGGCAGATAGGTGCAGCCGGAACAATATTACGTCTTATTATAAAGAGGTCACTCGTGAATATTAAATTTAAGATTTTGAAACACGTGAGAGCATTATTTTTCGAATTTGAAAAGCCCCTACCCACGTAGTGCTGAACGAGATTCGATTTGATTGGTTTGAAGTGAGAGCCGGAATATACAATGCATTCTATTGGAACATTCGGCAGAAACACCATCTGTGAATTGAACTGAGAATGAGAGATATAATCTAGTGAACTCAGAAACACAGAACAGACAGCTTCGCAACTTCAACCGAGCAGCTTCCAAGCAGCCAGAAAGAGAAGGATCTAGAAATCCTATATCAAAAGTAGCAGATCGACAGTATTTGGGCAACTCTGAAACCTTAAGAGTAAACCTGCATATTTAAATACACAGACTGTAAAACTTCAGGACCAGGACTTTACATATTAGGACTGGAAACCTAGGAATTGGATCATCAGTCATAAGAGAAATAATATCCCAGACCAAGTGTATCGCAGAACACCCGTCGAAGAGGAATTACTAGTTTCCCAGGCCAAGTGATTCATAGAACACCGTCATCAGAGGAATTTCTCACGAAGTTGATTCGAGAGCATATGCACCGAAACTGCTCACGTCCACCTGAAAATCTGCGCAAGGAGATTGTGTATTCCCAAAAATTTTGGGGTAAGTGTAAACAATTTATTTACTAATGTAAATTTTACAGGTTTCTTGCTAAGTGGTTAAATACACGGCTGGCAAACTCAATATATGTAAATAGTATATTCATGAACCACCACAGCAAGAGCTGGTGACTGTTTCTGACTAGTCGTGCGAAAAATCGACAGCAGAGCGACCCCAGACTCCGACTGGAGCAGTGATGAGTGATGACTACATCATATGTGCCTCCACTGTAACATATTACATTGCGAAGATTTATGCACCTTTTTTAATTGTTATTCAGGCAAATCATTATTCACGCACTCCAGACGCAATTTCCTAGTTAACGCCCAGAAGGATACGGGTGAATTTTCATCATATTCCCATAAGTTACTATGTGTGCTCGGAAATTTAATTTTTCTGAGAGGTTAACTTTGGTTGGTGGAGCGCATGACAATGGGCCTGTTAGTTTGCGGCGAACAAATGTACTTAGCATGCATTTGTTTCTTTCTATTTGTCTAAAGTTCGTGGTTACAAGCCATCAGACGATTTTTGGTACTAACGCCGCTAGTGTGAGAGAAAAGCATCCACCATAACCGCCTACAGTGGAAGAGAATGTGGAGAAGGCTTTCGTCATCACAGAATCGATGAACCACAGCTGCAGCACTCACTCATACAAGCTAAGTGCTAACTAAAAGGCACCAGCAAAAAGGACATTTCAGTTAAACTTTAATATAAAGTTAGAATTCCACCTACGTCTCAATGACGAGAACTTTATAACTATCAAAATTCCACTAATCTGTCCATATTTATTTTAGCCTGTTAAAGACTATTTTACTATTAAATTTGTTACCTGTTGTTTTAAAACTACACAATAATAGTTGATTCAGTTATATGTATGAAGCAAACGTATGAGCCAAAATAGTTAATCTATATAATCTTGTAATGCTGATAGATGGTTTCCTCAAATTGTGTTTTATCCGGCGCCTACATCTTGTCCCCGCCTCTTGTAACACTGTTATTTACCTGTTTCTTATTGTCAATTGAAATTGTCATACCATTTTAATTCTACTGTTCTGGGGAAACACTATTTGAAGAAAGACCGCAACATCTCACTTGTCGTTTTTGCTTTTGATGACATTACTTTATTTTTCATATGTGCAACTTTGATTATATTGTCCATACAGATAAAAAACAGGAACAGTGATAGTGAAAATTCTGGTCTTACTCCATATACCTTAAAGATACCGATTTGTATTTACAGTTTTTGTTTTTTTATTTTTATAGTACGTATTCATTCTTCACACAGTTTTGTACAGTTCAGAAGTTGTCATTAAATTCCTTATTCTTCAAGACCTTCAGAGAAGTTGTCATTAAATTCCCTATTTTTCAAGACCTTCAGAGAAGTTACC
Organism: Oreohelix idahoensis; assembly: GCA_024509875.1. Classification (NCBI taxonomy): domain Eukaryota; kingdom Metazoa; phylum Mollusca; class Gastropoda; order Stylommatophora; family Oreohelicidae; genus Oreohelix; species Oreohelix idahoensis. The sequence goes on along the minus strand of JAMPIV010007867.1, from coordinate 88,248 downwards.
ATTGAATTCCCTATTCTTCAAGATCGTTATATAAGTTGTTATTGAATTCCCTATTCTTCAAGACCTTCATATAAGTTGTTATTGAATTCCCTATTCTTCAAGACCTTCAATAGTATTTGCATTTGTCACTGATAATAAACAAAAGCAGTTATTGTTTAAATGCTTATATCTAAGTAACACTCATTTGTCCCAACCATGATTTTAAACACTTACTGCAAGTATTGCTCGTTCTCCTACCAGGCACGTCAGCCGGGTGGTTGTTTGGTTGAATGGCCTCTAGATATTCAGGTTAGCTGTGAATAATGAACCAAAACAGGTGGTTATCACAAAGGGCGAGGTGGGATGGTTGTGAGGGACAATCAAATCATCTCTGAAGCTTTATGATGTGGCACACAAGCAGATACTGCCGTAAGGAAGTGAAGAGTTAGAGACCTCGCTGTAATAAGTCTCAGTTTTATGAGGTGGGGGTGACCAGTACCTTTCCTCGCTGTAATAAGTCTCAGTTTTATGAGGTGGGGTGACTAGTACCTTTCCTCGCTGTCTAGCTTTCCATAATTTAAAAGCAGGCAGATATTTAGAGCTGGGTAGCGCTTTAACCTCTTCCCTCCGCACTGCCTTGTGGGTTTGACTTTTTAGTTAAAGAAGATTTATAATGGAGTAATAAGACCACACTTAGAGTTCGGCTCAGCAGCATGGTCATCAGCTGCCAACTCACATCTGCAGTCGTTGAACAAGGTGCAAAATCAAGCTCTCAGGCTCATTACAGGAGCCATGAAAACTACGCCAATAGCAGAGATGCAGAAAGCTACTAGATTACAGACATTGCCCTATAGAAGAGACACAAAAAGCATGATCCAGATGGAAAAGCACAACAGTATGCCCACGCACCCAATGAAGGCAAGACTAGATGATCTGGCATTGGGACGTCTAAAACGTATCAGCTTTGTCCATCGGAGAAAACGACTTAAAAGACATCAAGAAGTCCTATCCATGAAGACAACACCACTGAAGCCCACCCTATATCCTGTACCATGTGAACAGGCCAGTAGTACTCTCCAAATTAATACATCAATCAGTGGTCTCACAATTGGATATGAGTATAATGATCTCCAAAAACGAACTGCTACATTGAATATGATCCAAGAAAGTTATCCCGAACAATCATGGATACATGCCTACACAGATGGATCAGCAACAAATTATGTTAAGAATGGTGGCGCCGGTATCTTTATCTCATATCCTGACAACCACCATGAGACTAGGCTTATTCCCATTGGTAAATTCTGTTCCAACTATACAGCTGAGGTTCAAGCTCTAGAGCAATCTGCAAATTTGATTTATAACACCAACTCTGACTGCCACCAGGTAGTCACTCTCACAGATGCACTGTCTGTACCGCAAGCTCTCAAGGGTGGTAAACTCCCGCATCTGAGAAATGGACTAAGCAAGGTAGCTGCCAAAAAAGCGAACCATACCTCAGTGGGTACCATCACATTGTGGTGTACCTGGAAATTAAAAGGCGGATAAACTTGCAAAAACGGAAGGAGAATGTGAACAAGAAGATAATGAAATCACAAACTTTGAGAAAAAGAGATCTATCCAGGCTATCAAAAGAGGACAGAATCAACCCAACGACAACTACCACACTCTTGACCGGCAGGGACGGATCACCATTCTTCGCCTCAGGACAGGGCATAACAAACTGAATAAACACATATACAAGCTACGACTGTCTGCTTCACCACTGTGCACATGTGGATGAAACGAACAAACTGCTGAGCATGTTCTACAGGATTGTCCTCTGTACGACCAGTTAAGAAAGATATACTGGCCCAATGACTCAACACTAAACTCAAAGCTGTATGGAGCTAAAGAGGAACTCAAGACAACGGTCGAATTCATCATGAGAACTCGTCTGACGGTGTAAACATCAAAGATGCGATCACTAGAAGAAGAAGAAGTTAAAGGCTAGCGGAGACAACCATACACAAACCGACGGAAAACAACGGGAAACCACCGTCGTATTTTCACATGCATAATCATAAATCATGAAGTATTGCTCGCGTTCGTGTAAACAGAGAAAGGGTCAAAGTGGCACCTAGGCAGATACTGCCGTAAGGAAGTGAAGAGTTAGAGATCTCGCTGTAATAAGTCTCAGTTTTATGAGGTGGGGGTGACCTGTACCTTTCCTCGCTGTAATAAGTTTTATGAGGTGGGGTGACCAGTACCTTTCCTCGCTGTAATAAGTTTTATCAGGTGGGGGTGACCTGTACCTTTTCTCGCTGTAATAAGTTTTATCAGGTGGGGGTGACCTGTACCTTTTCTCGCTGTAATAAGTTTTATGAGGTGGGGGTGACCAGTACCTTTCCTCGCTGTAATAAGTTTTATGAGGTGGGGTGACCTGTACCTTTTCTCGCTGTAATAAGTTTTATCAGGTGGGGGTGACCTGTACCTTTTCTCGCTGTAATAAGTTTTATGAGGTGGGGTGACCAGTACCTTTCCTCGCTGTAATAAGTTTTATGAGGTGGTGGTGACCTGTACCTTTTCTCGCTGTAATAAGTTTTATGAGGTGGGGTGACCAGTACCTTTTCTCGCTGTAATAAGTTTTATCAGGTGGGGGTGACCTGTACCTTTTCTCGCTGTAATAAGTTTTATGAGGTGGGGTGACCAATACCTTTCCTCGCTGTAATAAGTTTTATGAGGTGGTGGTGACCTGTACCTTTTCTCGCTGTAATAAGTTTTATGAGGTGGGGTGACCAGTACCTTTTCTCCCTGTAATAAGTTTTATCAGGTGGGGGTGACCTGTACCTTTTCTCGCGGTAATAAGTTTTATGAGGTGGGGTGACCAGTACCTTTCCTCGCTGTAATAAGTTTTATCAGGTGGGGGTGACCTGTACCTTTCCTCGCTATAATAAGTTTTATCAGGTGGGGGTGACCTGTTCCTTTCCTCGCTGTAATAAGTTTTATCAGGTGGGGGTGACCTGTACCTTTTCTCGCTGTAATAAGTTTTATCAGGTGGGGGTGACCTGCACCTTTTCTCGCTGTAATAAGTTTTATCAGGTGGGGATGACCTGTACCTTTCCTCGCTGTAATAAGTTTTATCAGGTGGGGGTGACCTGTACCTTTCCTCGCTGTAATAAGTTTTATCAGGTGGTGGTGACCTGTACCTTTCCTCGCTGTAATAAGTTTTATCAGGTGGGGGTGACCTGTACCTTTTCTCGCTGTAATAAGTTTTATGAGGTGGGGGTGACCTGTACCTTTTCTCGCTGTAATAAGTTTTATCAGGTGGGGGTGACCAGTACCTTTCCTCGCTGTAATAAGTTTTATCAGGTGGGGGTGACCTGTACCTTTCCTCGCTGTAATAAGTTTTATCAGGTGGGGGTGACCTGTACCTTTCCTCGCTGTAATAAGTTTTATCAGGTGGGGGTGACCTGTACCTTTCCTCGCTGTAATAAGTTTTATGAGGTGGGGGTGACCTGTACCTTTTCTCGCTGTAATAAGTTTTATGAGGTGGGTTGACCAGTACATTTTCTCGCTGTCTAGCTTTCCATAATTCAAAAGCAGGCAGATATTTAGAGCTGGGTAGACTAGAAGGGAACCTGACACCATCACCAGAACTGATTTGCTATGGATCCCAGAAGGACTGCGAAAGAGAGTTAGAGCAACGACAACATAGCTGAGAGCAGTGGAGGCTGAGGTGCAAAGCATGAACCAGAGTTGGGGCACGGCACGAAGGATGGTCACCGACCGAGCAAAATGGGCACAGTTTGTTTGTGCCCTACAAGACGCCATCAGGCGTGATGGCCACTGACTGAGGGGCTAAGGCTCCAAGAAGAAAAGAAGACTAGAACCAGGAGCAACCATATATATGTATGTATGTGTGTGTATGTGTATTTAATACACATACACATAAGTACTGGCGCTGTATTTGATAATGTATTATTATTTTTTTAATCAAGCAAACCTGCAGAGTCACGAACATAAGTGTGATGGCCCCGCGTTTCTAACAATCAAAAAGTAATTAGTTGTTGATAAAAAGAAGAAATACACGCAGAATACATAAAACCAGTGTTATGTTATATATTTAATCGCAACACACTTTAACTGGCTATGGGTGAGCTATGTTCTCGTGTGTCGACTAAGCTCGACGCACGTTGTTAGTTTAGCCATGCGTGTGTTTTAAGATCTCTTGTTTTGTGTTTGTTAAAGCCGCCACCCTGATTTGTGACAGTCGCCCATTGTGAAATTACATCCATAAATAAACAGGACATAACCAGAGCCTTGAACGATGTGTGTGTCATGAGCTTAAACTCCCATAAAACTCTGACCTAGACGAACCTAAAGTAATATATAAATCTAATGTAATTTATGAGCGTTCTAGTGGCAGAGTGTTTAGAGCGCTGGCCTCTCTCAGCAAAGGTACCGGGTTCGTAAAACGGTTGGGTCATTCTCACCCAGCTGTAAATGGTTACCTGACTCTGCTTTTTAATTAAGGAAGGCAAATGCAGCGAGGAAAGGAACTGGACACCCCACTTTTGGAAGCTGGACCTGGTATAGTCTCAAATATTTCATTCCATTAGGGCAGTGTTTTCTATGGGACTGCCTTTACTTAAATGTAATGTAACAGAAATAGGCTTAAGCCCTCTTTAGAACTACTCACACGTGCCGGAAAAATGTACCCACGAGAGGAGAAGAATGACAGCATAGCTTTCCCCAACCTCTTTGAAAGAGAAACTGTGTGGCGATGAGAGATGTATGAGACAGACTGCCAACTTTATTAGAGAAATTATCATCATCATAGTCTCCGTTCTTGCTCCTTACGGCGCATGGAGCCACGTCAGCAGAAAGACCTCTTGGGAAAACCCAAGGCAAAGCATGAACTCTTGCAAATGTGTTTTCTGTAGCAAGTTATTTTACATGATGAGGTTGCCAGCCCAAATACAATATCATATTAGTCGCCTTTTACGACTTGCCTGATGGAACATTAGTAGTAGTTGTTGTTTAACTAGGGCTGGTGAGCTTCTCGCTCTGTTGCGGCCAATACCAAGTTGACGACTCCTTTGTATTATCTACACCAGAGGTGGCCAAACTACGGCCCGCGGGCCAGATACGGCCCGCCAACCAGTTTTGACCGGCCCGCCAACCTGTTTTGCCGGCCTCTTATTGTTGATTGAAAATTACTGTATACTCCGACCACTGTGCTAAAAAAATATTACAAAATAGCACGCACAGGCACCAGAAACAAAACCAAAAAGACCCAAAATGTACGATTAACATCTCCCCACCTCCCACAACCCACAACACCACCAACTCTCTCTCTCTCTCTCTCTCTCTCTCTCTCTCTCTCTAACATACCAATTGAGCTCTACTAGTTAGTGCCGACAAAACGGAAATGATAACGTCAAATCTCTGATCGTGCACGTGGACAGGCGAATACAGTGTCAGTACCTACTTTGATAATGAGAAACTGAAAGCAATGACATATCTTTTCTGCGGTCGGAAGTCTCTGAGATCCAATGATGTTGCTTTGTCTTTAGCATCGGTATGGGAAAGTGATCGTGGGAGTGGGGGTGGATGGTAGGTACATTTCTATAGGAAGGAGTTGAGGTGCACAGTTGGTCTTGTGAAGTGTTTTAAATATAAATCAGCCAGTGACACTTCTGGGCTTGTAGCTGTTGTGCACGTTTTCATGTATAAGAGTTTGCATTTGTAAAAATGTTTTCTAAGTATAGAAAAGTGGACAGTGAAAATCGCGCATTTAAACCAGAATGGGAGTTCGATTATTTGTTCATTCTCAATAAGGATAATAAACCTCAGTGCATAGTTTGCGCCCAAGTGTTAGCCGTAGTGAAAGAATATAACTTGAAACGTCACTACATCACAAATCATCAGAAAAACAACGACGAGCATAGCAGCGAGTCGAGACAGCTTGTGGTTGAACAACTCAAGAAAAAACTGAATCAGCAAAAGAGTATATTTAGTCATGTAAATAAGATTCAGGAATCATCGCTCATGGCGTCCTATGTGATTAGTTATGAGCTTGCAAAAGCAAAAAAGCCTTTTACTGATGGAGAGTTTGTGAAAAAGTGTGCAGTTCAATTGGCAGAAGCGTTCAATAAAGAAAAAGTAGTAAAAGAATTTCAAAATGTACCTCTTTCAAAACAAATCGTTGCTAGGAGAACAGAAGATATTAGTATGCATTTGTCCCAGAACTTGAAATATTTAATTGAAAATTGTCCATACTTTTCACTGGCGATTGATGAAAGTACAGACATCACAGACACTAGCCAGCTTCTTATTTTTGTTAAAATGATCCAGGAAGACTTTACTGTTTCTGAAAAATTACTGAAAGTTTGCTCTGTACATGGTACAAGTAAAGGGGATGACATATTTTCTGCAGTTCAAAATGCCATGGAAGAATATGGTGGGTTTTAAAAATTGTCTGTTGTGTGTACCGATGGTTGCAAGGCTATGGTTGGGAAAAATACTGGTTTTGTTGGACTTTTGAATCAAAATAAAATTGACGTGCCTACATTACATTGCATAGTTCACCAAGAGGCCTTTTGTGCAAAATCCATAAACCTAAATGACACTATGGCTACTGTAGTGAAAATAACGAATTTGATCAGAGGAGGACACAGCTCTCTAACTCACAGGAAGTTCCTTGCATTTTTAGAAGAAGTGGATTCTGTTTACGGTGATCTCCTGCTTCATGCTGAGGTGAGATGGCTTAGTCGAGGAAAATGTTTAATAAGATTTTGTGAACTGAAGGATGAAATATTTGACTTCCTGCGAGACAACTTACCATGTTCAATTGATCTTCAAAATAAACTCAAAGATATTCATTTCATTCAGCACTTGGCATTTCTCACAGATATAACACAACATTTGAATGTACTGAATTTGCAGTTACAAGGAAAAAAGCAAACAATTTTTCAAATGATGGGCTATGTTGATGGCTTCAAAAAGAAATTGAGCCTATTTAGTCTGTCTTTGCAAAAGAATGACCTGTTTCATTTTCCTTGTTGTAAACAGCTGTCTGAGAAAGAGAGTGTTAACTTCAGGAGGTACACAGATGACATTGAACAGCTTCTGAGTTTGATCGTCGATTTCAAGATTTTGAGATGTTTCGTCCACAAATGGAACTTTTTAACAACCCATTCAAGTGCACAGTGGAGTCTCAGCCAGCAGAACTACAGTTACAGTTATGTGAATTCCAATGTGACCCATTCATCAACACAACAGAAGCAGCTGGAGCTGATTTGTGGAAATTACTACCAAAGGAACGTTACCCACTTCTGAGAAAATGGGCCCTAAAAGTGTGCTCTATATTTGGTAGCACATATCTTTGCGAGACAACATTTTCTGCCACGAAGCTTATCAAATCCAAGACGAGAAACAGATTAACTGACTCTGTATTATCCCATGTTCTCAGAATTGCTACGTCACAAATGGAAGTAGACTTCAAATCACTGGTGAAAAGTTTGGATGAGCCACACTCTTCACAATGAAATAACACACAAATGTATGTTTGAAATAAATAATTACATGTCATATTACAAATTACAAAACAAATTAAAACAACAGATTCATTATATTTTTTGTTTACAGTAATTTCAGTCCGAAGACTGGTATACATGTCTTGGCAGATGTGCGGTACAGTAGTTTGCCGTTGCTTTCTGTACGTGGTTCATTATATATATATATATATATATATATATATATATATATATATATATATATATATATATATATATATATATATATATATATATAAAACGAAATCTCAGAACGTTATTTTTTATGAATTTTATAGGTCTGGCCCTCTGGTGTTACCCTTTACCATAATCTGGCCCTCGGCCAACCTTAGCTTGGCCACCACTGATCTACACTGTAGATCTAGGCTTTTCCTGTGGCTTTTCTGCCATTCCGAAATGTGTTGAGCTGAAGTCATGAGCTCCAGTTTCTCCAGCGTGGCTTACATTTAAAGGATCGCCACATCTGGTCCCAAGCTAGGAGTTAAAAATGTGTAGCATACTGCCCATTCCCCGCCATCCAAGGGAGCTCTCTAACTATGCAGTGCTAAAATACTGTACTCTGGTTGTAGGCTCTCCAAAGGAGTTGTCACGTCCTGCACAGAGCCACTTCTCAGCTCCCCTGCCTATCACTGGGTCCACAGTGAGATCCTTCTGCATTCAATTAACCAGGTCAAAGCCAAAGAATTATGTCTGGGGCTCAAGAGACTTCTTCAAGCTTAGTGTGCAATGTTGGGTTCTCAACAAGTTTCACTACAGGGGAAATCCCTGGAAGTGTATGGATTATTTCAAGTGTCAATGTGGATGTAATTAGCCTCACAGACAAAGTTTCACTTCCACATCTGAATATTGTATCATTGTTCATAGCTGGTGGTCATATAAGAATGACTCCAGATATGCCTCCATGTATAGGGAACAATAGTCTTATCCTTCATTTCTCTCCTCAGAGACTTCCGGTAACTACATGGGACATTAAAAAACTAGATGTGCTTATATGAGAGCTGAAAGCAAAGAAAAATGGTGGTAAGCAAAGAAAAATTACCTCATAAGAAATAAGTACATATTCTGTTTACCACAGGGCGTGTCTTTTACATGCTCATGTGCAAATAAGTATACACCTACGCTAGTCTCTTGTATTGGGCACACTGTATGCGTGAAAGTAATATCAGATACAGAGCTCATATGTGAAAGAGATAGTCTCAGCTCTGAATAATGAAGGCGTAGTAATACCAGATACAGAGCTCTTGTGTGAAAGAGATAATCTCAGCTCAGAATAATGAAGGCTTTTAATTAAATTGTAGAGTGTTTCATGTTTATTTGTAATATTTCTCTCTTGTTGCCAAAGTTCAAAAGCAGGCAATTTGCGCCCTAACTACAGACAACTCTTCTTTTCTTCACTTAAGAAAGACAAAAAAGATGTAAAATATGTCTCACACATATTTCTGTCTGCTACAGACATCGTCACCGTTGCCACTATCTCGACAGTGCTAAGAGATTTCACAAAAGCACACCTAGTCTCAATGATTACGATACAAATCCAGACAGGGATGCAAAGGAATACTCGTTGTTCTCGCACGAATTCCAGGGTTAGACAACTGACGTACCCCAACGCTGTGCATTCTAGAAACAGGCAGCCGTCTTGTTGCCTGGTCAAAGCTCAGCAATCGAGTAGCCACACTAGAATGGCTCAACATCCCAATTGCCCCTGTGGTGAAACATGTTTAGAACCCAGCACTGCAAACTATGCTTGGCGGAATCACTTAGACTCCAGAATTAATTCTGACTGTTACCAGGTTGGCTGCGTACATGAAGATATCACAAGGGACATATGACTGGAGAAAGGAGCTGTGAAGTGGCTCTGTGCAGACCATGACCATTCCGTAGAAGAGCCCAGAACCACATCACAGCATTTTAGTACTGCATATGTGGAGAGCCCTGTAGTGGGTTTGATGGTATTGTATGATGGTGATGTTACTAAATGTAATGTATGAGGCCAGCTGTGAAGGCTCCTGAGATAAAATGTAGTTGTGAATTGTCAGAAGGCCTTTCTTGCTACCACTACGACCTCACACTTAATTTTTTTCTTAATGAATGTGGCTACGTAAAGTGTCTAGGGTAATGATATGTAGTGTGGTGTGATAGTTTATAAATACACCCACAGATATTTAAGAAGACTAATAATATTAACAAATGTTAAAATACACTGAACTAACTCACGTGTGTAAAATTTTTTGATAGAATTATATTACATTTATTTGTTCTGGATCAAGTTTTATGTTGACCAGAACTTTTTTTAGGAAAAGGATTTAAAATTAATGAGAAAAAATGCATGGAATGTTACATAATAAATGCAAGAGTGTACATATATAAGTACTAGACTAGTTAGTTTTATTAAAATGTTCTAGTAGTCATCTACTTGGGAGGATAGTTAATGCTTGTGCTGTTGGGGTGGCCTCATCACACCTGTCTATATTGACTACACAGTGTCCAGTAAATTGCAGGAATTTTATGGGGTATTAGCAACTAAAAGGCGTTGGTGAACTTCCAGCAGACCAGAGGCTCACTCATCTTGAAGAAGTAGCTCTGGTGCTGAAATCTGGTGGTCCCACCTCTCCGTGCTGGCGGGCAATAATAGTGGTCTCTGTCACAACGTACTGCACAGATACACTCGAGTAAAATCACCAACTGGATAGACACCGCCTTGTTGACAGCTGAAACTCACAGCTCTGCAATCAAAGTATTGGCTATGTGTCAAAATTCTATTCTCTACCCACGTCTGGACACAACACTGACACAACAACCACATCATACAGACAGGTCAGATCTCTCTGACCAAACAGCACATTTACCATGGTGGTTTTACATCAGATAGGTCCTCCCAGACTATAGATTCTGAAAAATATTTATTAGTTTCCTTCCCTAAAAGTGGATAGGTAATATGTTTCATTATTCTCAACACTTGATCTGTCTTTCCTAACCCTTGTTGGAGTTTATGTATATTGTTGGTCCCTAGACCCTGAACTGGGGCGGGGGGTCTAGAGCAAATCCCTACTTGTTCGATATGGCAGTATCAAATCACTCGAACATTAAACAATATTCAAAATATACAAAGAAATAATTTCAATCTTACCAGATTATGAATAAAGAACACAGAAATGCTAGCAAAACTCAGCTGAGCTGCTGGCTATAGTATGGCGTCCCTGAACTTATTTCACTTTATTTCATTTGGAAATCACCACACTTGCGTTTTCTGTGTCTATCACTGAACAACTATTGAGAAATGACCCCAAATCCGCGTCTGAGCGCCGATAAAATGATTGTCTGTGGCCAATCACTGCCTAGGTTTTTTTGAATTTCAAATTTCCTACACTAAAGTCATTTCAGTCATGCTTCAGTCAAGTATGGATGTTTATCTGTTAGTCTGTCCGTCTCTACTTGCGTTTTTACAAAAATGTACTTGATTTTTGAACCAACCTTTCTCTCCCTTCCAAAATTTTGTCGTTAAAAGTTATATTTAGACACAGCTCCCACCAATGTCCCTTCGCTTCCCTACTAAGTTGATTTGAACACCTGCTTCTCAAGGTCGTGTTTTTTGTGCAAATAGCGACACTTTTTATTCCATACAGTCTGTCGTTGATGTGAACAACACTGTCTTTTGTCATTATCTTCAATATTATCTATCCGTCTGTAAAATTAAGAACATATTAGTTCACTGCTCAGAATGGGCCATCCGGCCAGCTAATTTTTATATTCCTAACATTAATATTATGAAAAAGTTACTTTTTAAATTTTGTAATATTTCAACATCTGCGTTTAGCCGCTGAATTCAAATCAAGGGCTTGGTATCGCAAAAGCGACCATTTCCGTACCTCGTGTCAATTTGGGGACGAGAATTTTTACTTTCCTCCATCCCCCCCAATTGCGTCTCCTTAGCCTTTCTAGTCTCACGCAATCTTTCCAGTCATATTTTTTCCTTTTTATCCGCCGTTCCCCTCCTGTCTAGCAAGTCAATTTTTATGGAGGGTGATGACCCGCGGTCTGGGCGATCATGTACTATCAGCAGCCTACGCATTATGTTTTTATCCTTACATGTTATCTTTGGAGGTATTTTACCGTTGTATCTCTGTCAATTTCACTACAAGCCCCAAGGATGGTGGGGAATGCACAGTATGCCATCCTCTTCTCCCTTCTAGCTTGAAACTGGATATGAGAATTTGTTAAATGTTTGGCTAGCCAGGATAGAATATCCGGGATAGAAACTTGAGCTCATGACTTCAACTCAGCAAGTTCCAAAGGCAGAACAGCCGCAGAAAAAGTCTAGGTCTATAATGTCGACTGTGCTAAGGATTCTTCAGTTTGGCGCCGGATGCGAAAGAGTGACAAATTCAGCAGCCCTATAAAATAACAAAATAAACAACAAATCCGAATATTCGATGTTAGAAAAACTGTTATGTACCTTGATTTTAAACAGGTCAATCTCTAATAAAAACATGGTGTGCATTAAAATTCCTACGAAATAAACGTAATGAAAAGCAAGTCAAAAGGATAAGCTAATAATGGTGTGAAAGAACATATTTCCCTTCTCATACATTTAATACCTGGAGACTAATTGCGTCGCGTTGCGTTAGATGTGTTTAAAGCTTTGTTTAGGTTGTTATGTGTTGTTGTATGTTTGCGGCATGTTAACCCATATTGTAGCCATATTTCGTTAAATAGAAAATGAGGCACAACCGAAATGACTAGCATTACAGACTGGATACTTTCAGGTTGTTTCTAGAAATAGTTCGTGAGAAAGTGAATTTGAGAGGAATTTAAACAATCATTATATGAAAATAAGAAAAGCTGCATACGTGGCATTATATCTTTTTACTAGAATGAACAAAAATGCTACAATTAAAATATTACACCACCAAGTGCTAGAAGATGGATGCGAGATTTCCACGAGTAAAGAATAAATTGAGCAGCGTAGATTTTTTTCAACCTGAAACTCACACGCAATTTTCCTTGTATACCATGCGACGAAAGTGCGGCAGCTTTAGTTAGTGCGTTTTCATAAATCCATGTTTGCAGGCATGTCATTGACAAGGTAAATAAAACCACCCGCCCAGACGGCCTTGTTTATGAGCATAACGGGGTTTTTTTTCTTTAACCATGGACATCGATGCCAGACTGGACGGAAGTGGGTGCGAAATGGAAAATTAATGTAACAATCGGATCTATTATTGCCTTAGCTTCTTGGTGGAGGAGAAAAACGGCGGTTGTCGTCGGAACAAGCTCAAGAGAATGAAGTTACCAACGACCGATAACTTGGACACGTGTGGTTAAACGATTGATACGGGCTGGACGTTGAGAGCTGCACACGTCGGACGTGCGGAGGAATAAAATCGCACTTCCAGATGTCGGAATCGTCATAACGCCCATTGAACAGAACAGACGCGCAATGATATCTTAACACTCTCACAGGAAAAGGTGAATCAATACGGAAGCGACGACGAGCATTGGGAGAAAGTGTGCCACATTGTTGGCCCCTAGACGGTTTACCGTGTTTGTTGGGTTAGTTTGGCGGTCAAAACTGATATGCCAGAAAGAGATGAAAATCTGACCACCGTCTCATTCACGCGTTCTATTAGACATTTGGCTTAGGGAGTTTTTGTTGCTAATATGATTCTTAACTATAGTTTATCGATTTCAGAATGCTTGTATAATACAGTGGGGCCTGAACATCTGATGGTAACTTGTTCCACAGACTCACTGTATTTTTAAAAATATCTAAAGCTGAAACCAAAAATAACTTTGATTTTATGAAACTCGTTCCAAATCCTTGACAGACGTCCCTTCAACATTTGAAATTTGCATTTTTAAAACGTTATAAAGTACTGCTTTTGATTTTTACATTATAAATGAGTGTTTAATTTTTTTGTTAAAGTAATGACACTCAGTGTTAGGAATCCTGCGGCCTTAAAAATCAGGGACCAAGAGCTAGAAAATACATACATATTTACATGCTTAGGAAGTAGAGTAACATTAGTTGCCGGAACAAGCAAAGACATCAGTAACCGAATAAATAAAGTCAGAAAGGCTTTCCCAGTCTAAACAACATCTGGAAATCTTCCCAGTACAATGCAAACACTAAATTTAAAAAATATGAGCTGTGTGTAATTTCTGTACTTCTGTACAGTACAAAATGCTGGAGAGTAACAGCAAAAGAAACGTCCAAACTGCCCTCTTTCCCAACCTCCTGCATAACGAAAATTCTTCTAATTTTCTGGCCAAACACCATCACTAACCAAGAATTGCCAACTCGGAGCCACCAAGAAGACATGCCTACTATCATAACGGGTAGACGCTGGAACTGGGTTGGCCACATTCTCAGAAGAGACCCTGACACCATCATCAGACGAGACCCTGACACCATCATCAGAAGAGACCCTAACACCATCATCAGAAGAGACCCTGACACCATCACCAGAAGAGACCCTAACACCATCATCAGAACAAACCCTAACACCATCATCAGAAGAGACCCTGACACCATCATCAGAACAAACCCTAACACCATCATCAGAAGAGACCCTGACACCATCATCACAAGAGACCCTGACACCATCATCAGAACAAACCCTAACACCATCATCAGAAGAGACCCTGACACCATCATCACAAGAGACCCTGACACCATCATCAGAAGAGACCCTGACACCATCATCAGAACAAACCCTAACACCATCATCAGAAGAGACCCTGACACCATCATCAGAAGAGACCCTGACACCATCATCAGAACAAACCCTAACACCATCATCAGAAGAGACCCTGACACCATCATCAGAAAAAACCCTAACACCATCATCAGAAGAGACCCTGACACCATCACCAGAAGAGACCCTGAAACCATCATCAGAAGAGACCCTGACACCATCATCAGAAGAGACCCTAACACCATCATCAGAACAAACCCTAACACCATCATCAGAAGAGACCCTGACACCATCATCAGAAGAAACCCTAACACTATCATCAGAAGAGACCCTGACACCATCATCAGAAGAGACCCTGACACCATCATCAGAAGAGACCCTAACACCATGTCGTGAGAAATTCTAAATCCACATATATAAATTAGAAATTAAATGTAAAGCCTAACGAATTAATTCAATAAAAGGAAAGAAGAATGGTAAAAGAACAGTGCGGTCACAATAGCGTACGCCTGTGTTATAGAACGTCATACTAGCTAAACAAGAAATCCCCTTTTTCTACTTCGTCTGCATAATTGTAGCGCTTTCACGTTTGCTAGTAAGCCTACTGCATCAAATACACGCGTTTCTAAAAATAAAACTGGTACTGCACTGCTTATGGTTGGTTGTTCGTCCATCACGGGTGATGAAGACCACTCTGTTCATCCAATTATTTAAGAATATGTTAGGTTAGTCTATGGGTACGAAGGTGACTGAAGAGCCCGATGCGGGCCTGGAAAGATCTTGGACAGTGTGGGCAGGGAATGTTTGCTTCATGTGAAGTCAAGTAAAATGCGCACATTCCATGCGCCTAGAATGAGGGGGAAAAATCTGTCCTTTCTTTTTCTTATATGTCGACCGCCGAAGTAGGGTACCCACCAACCGCGGTAAGCTGGTTAGGTAATGGTGAAGCAGGCAATGTTTAGGGCACCTTTTCTAGCCCCTTCCTCATGCCATGGAGGTGAGCAGTGCTTTCCTAAAGAGGGCTGCTCAGACACTCAGGGGGCTGCCGAATCCCACTGCTGCTCCGATCAGTGGAAGACGACCATATGGCCTGAGCCGCCTGTGTGTAGGTCTGCGACTACGACTGCCAGCGTACCCACGCCTGCCGCTTCGCCGCTCGCCCATCGCCACAGGACTTGTGAGTGGATGGATGAATGGATGAATGGATGAAAGAGTGACTTGCGCGGTGATTTGGATTAAAGTGAGGAAGAGTTGCGCAATTCGTCGACCTCACTCTCTCGCCTGGGTCCATCTCAATCCAGTGGCAAGACAAGTCAAGACGACTGGAGATGAAGTCAGGTGCAGTGGATGACCAGGGCTTTCTACGTGCCTCGCCGTGCTCCTTACGCTCCACAGCGCGTTGCTGGTAATCGCCGTCATGCCCGTTGAACCAACAGGTGGTTTATTCCGCGCAGTCTATCGAATCCAGTCTTCGCATGCATGGGTAGGCAGACCCTAACTCACCGAAGGTTTATAACCATTCGGCTACCCTCACCTAGTTTAGCCGGCCTGTCAAAGCCGTTGTCCGGGGGTGGCCGCTGTCGCATGCTGACAGCTACGAGGAGCCACAGGTGAGAGCTGGATGCCAGGTTTGGACCAAAGGTGGCTCAGCTGCCCTAAAAAGGGCATGACAGCTCCTTCACCAGAGGTACTACCAATACCTGACTTCCCAACGACCTTGATAGAGACACTGCGTAATGACCTAGATTAATATTACATTAAGGAGCCGCGCTGGTGTAATGGCTACGACGTTGTACTGGCGACCAGGTGTTCATGGTTCAAACCCGGCCGTTGGCGTTTGAAGAAATGTTTACGACCGGAAATTTGACTGAATAACCTGAACGGCTCCTGCACATAAATCCCGTGTGGATGGGAAGGAGCGAAGCTCCTGACCGGGTTGGAAGGAAAGTCCACTGACCCCCCAGCCTCGCAATGACATGTCATTGGGCCGAAAGAGCTGGAAAGCTCGAGTGCCGCTGGTTATAGAAAAAAAATATATATATTACATTAATGTCATTTTATGCACTACGTAAACGAAAAGACAGACGGGCTTAGAAGAGAGAGAGAGAGAGATGTACGGAGGAACGCATGCAATACTACCACGTCGTCTCGCGATTGAAAATTAATGCCACCCCACGCGAAAGGCATGCAG
Organism: Oreohelix idahoensis; assembly: GCA_024509875.1. Classification (NCBI taxonomy): domain Eukaryota; kingdom Metazoa; phylum Mollusca; class Gastropoda; order Stylommatophora; family Oreohelicidae; genus Oreohelix; species Oreohelix idahoensis. The sequence goes on along the minus strand of JAMPIV010007867.1, from coordinate 71,824 downwards.
GCTTGTTTTTTTTCAAATAAACAGTGACAAAAAACACTACCAATACGAGGTAAGGTTTTAAAAAAACATGGTTAATGCTTATTAGGAAACATGACACAATACTGTTTTACGTCTGTAATCCTGACATTAGCCTGACAGTACAGAAGACACCCCATCGTATAGAAGTGAACGGGTGGTAGAAGAAAATACATATTTGTAACGAAGCCACTTGGCTCCATTAAACTTATATATTTGGGTGCCTTAGGACTTGCTGACAAAGAATATGTTAGGTGTTAAGCAAATAGTCTAATAATTAACAAATTATAGCCAAAATACTATAGTGGTGTTGTCTGACAACACAGGATCATATTTGCTCATAATGTCGTGTTTGGACACTGCTTTAGAGGAAATGAGGCCACCACGTTAGATTCGATTTGATTGGCTAGAATTATATGTAAGGCGAAACATGATTAGTCGACTGCAAATACTATTTTTGGTTGTTAAGGGAAACGGTAGAAAGGGTATATTTTTTCAAATGCTTTTGTAAACATGGTCTCATTGGCTAGACCATTTAATATAGTCAATTAGGAGCGTCTGTTCAGTGCCACTTTTTGAAAATAAACTGTGTAGAAGCAAGTGCGTTGAGAACCAGCTCATATTTTTCTAATAAAAGCCTGGGACAGAGGCAGATCGGAATTGTGCCATAACTCATCGCCAGTCAACGTACTTGTTTAATATTTCCTTGAATTGTGGTAAGCTAGACATATTTGATATCTTTTTGATGAAAATTGAATGTGAATTGATAATTTATGTCTGTATGTGTGTGGTTCAGTAACAAACATGAGGCAAAGCCTAGATATTGCTCCACCATGAACAAAACTTGTCGGAGAGGAGTATAACTGCATAGGCCTATATGGGATTGCCAAATAGTACTATGACACCTATCTTATTGAATAGAAGGAAATAATGCTGGAATTGCAGAGGCGTTGTAACCATTAGGGAGAGGAATACTGGTGTATATTGTTACCTGAGAAGCTAGCAGTTGGCCTACAGCGCTGAACTCTGTGTTTGTTATGTATTGTGCTTCAGTGTGGAAATAGATTATAAATTAGTTCTGAAGTAGGAGGTGCAACCTTCTTGTTTCAGGGACCGTGGTACTAAAGTATTAAAGCAGCACCTGGTCTGAGTTTTGCTGAATCCAGAGGCTGGTAGCATACTCCTTGGTCAAGATATCGACCAGTGTTGTTTCTCAAGAACACGGTGAAGCAAGCGAGCATAGGAGTCAGTTTTCCTGCCGCCCACACAGAAGTTAAGATTTCGTTGGCCAGAGCAGCTATACATTAAATCAAGAGGGACAGTGATTTGTTTCAAATAAAAGAAACTGTGAACCTTTCCAATATTATTTCCACCAGAAACAAACACATGAAGTCATGATGACAAACAACAACCTAGCTTGAAAAGCCAGTATTACCTCATAGTACTACATCACAACTTACACACATATTGTAATAATAATATATGTCAATACAAAGATCCTATCTATAAATTGTGTACATACAACTTGTGATTACATTTGATTGTGATTCCTGGTTCACTTTGTAGTTGAATCAGGATATCTATTGTTGAAAGGAATTAATACATATTTTAAAAGTTAACACTTGACTTATTAAGATAGTCTTATAGAGTGTTCTATGTGTGTGAGTGTCACAGTGTTGTAAAGTATTGTGGATTAAATTAAATTGTTTATCTGTCTGTTGGTTGTTGTGAACAACCACTTCATCACTATCATAACCCTAGACATTCAACGTAGTCATCACAATATTCCAGAATAAGTCTGACTGAGGTCTACATGTGGTAGCAAAGTAAGGTCATCTGTAACACACCACACTTATTAGATACAGATACCTTCACAGCTGATCTCAGTCAGTACACTAAGTCCCCTATAAATATTTATATCATCCCACTTTACCACATATATTGGGGTCCTGTCCGGGATTTTGAATCTTCTCCTATTATATATATTGGGGGTAATTCACTTCAGGGAATTAAAAAAAAATTTAAAAGGTATCCTTGGGTGGAAAATAAATAAGGTTGAGCTCTCAGTGCTTGTGGTTGTCCTTAGATAATTAGTTATAGATTGACTTGTTTAAGTTAGACATTGTATAAATTTGCTTGTTAGAAAATGGCCGACCTGGCAAAATTTTGATCTGCTGCTATGCAGGCTGCTAAAGAGTTAGGAATGGACGGGCAAGTTATAATTGCTTATGTAACTACTGAATGTGACAAATATATTGAACGTGAAGAAAGAAAATTTGAGGCTGAAAGAAAGTTAGAGGCTGAAAAGGAAATTAAGAGGTTGCAGATTGAGGCTGACAAAGAGGCTAGGGCATTAGAGGCTGAGGCTAAGAAGTTACAATTGGAGGCTGAGGCTAAGAAGTTCCAATTGGAGGCAGAAGAAAAAAGACTGACTGCCGAAAGGGAAGACAAGAGATTACAAAGGGAAGCAGAAGACAAGAGATTACAAAGGGAAGCAGAAGATAAGAGATTACAAAGGGAGCACGAGTTACGACTAAGGGAGTTGGAATTTCAAGGCCATGCTCCTGAAAATGGTGCCAGTCCCTTTACCTCTGATGCCTCTGCTAGTCAGGGAGCCTCAACCTCAGCTATGAACTTTCATTTAGATCATTTTGTTGAGAAAGAAGATGATATCGAGAGCTATCTAAATAGATATGAACTATTAGCTACCACGTATGGGTTAGAGAGAGAAAGGTGGAGCTTAAAGTTATCTCAAGGGCTTCGTGGTACAGCTTATGAAGTTTTTGCCAAAATGAGCAGATATGATCAAGAAAATTATGACATGCTAAAGCAGGCTCTTTTGTTAAGATATGAAAAGAATGGAGAATTTTATAGAAAAAAATTTAAGAATGCTAAACTATCAGGTGAAACATATCACCAGTTCTCTGCACGGTTAGAGACATACTTGGAGAAATGGACTTCTCTGGGGAAAACCCAAGATCTTAAGGAAATGATCCTTATAGAACAATTAAGAGAGTCCATGGCTCCAGACCTGAGAAAGTTTCTCATGGAACAAGGTGCAGAGAGACTGGGTGAGTTACTAAATGTCGCTGAAAGGTATCAAGCAGCTCAGGCAGAGGTATCAGGTACTAAAAAGAAACAGGTAGATAATTTTAAGGCACCACAGAACTTTAATAAATTTGATCCTAGAGATCAAAACAAAGGTAAGCACCAGTTTGATAGGCCACGGTATGACAATAAAAATAAAACCCCACAATTCGATGAAAGGAAATATGATGAAAGAAAATCTTTCAACCAAGGAAGGAAGTGGTGTACAAAGTGTAAGATGAACAATCATACCACTGAAAATTGTAGGAATAAAACTCCTCGTTTTGCTGCTATGAAATCTGGGAAGAAGGGAACAAAGGTCAAACCTGAGGAACTACAGGAACCGTACCACCCCCAGTGTGTGAAGATGTAATCTGTAATGGTGTCACCATAAGGTGTTTATATGATACAGGTTTAGATTATGATTCAGTTGTGAGTTCTCACCTGGTGCAAGCAGATCAATACACCACAGAAACAGTGGAAATTCAAGCTGCAACCAAGGAAGTAGCGACTATGACACTCCCTATCGCTAAGATACATGTAAAAACGCGATATGTGGAGGGAATAATCAAAGCAGCAGTGATAAATGAACCAATCTACCCTCTGATATTGGGGTGTAGATATGTCTTCTTGGGGAATCCCAAGAGACCTGTGATATTGGCAACGATGCAGACCAGATCACAGTCTAAACAGGAAGAGGAAAATCCAATAAATACTCATCCAGATGAGATGAGGAAGGCACAGGCGGAGGACAAAACACTCAAGCCGTGTTTCAAGAAGTTGCCCAAATGTCATACACCTCCAGGCAAGGGAGAATTTTATATGAAGAACAAGTTGATTTATAGGAAGGCTGGATCTGAATCCAATGGTCACGGACAGCTGGTCCTTCCCACTTCATATAGGACTAAAGTGTTGGAACTAGGGCATGCGATTCCCTTCAGTGGTCATATGGGGATCAGCGCAACAGGACAGCGTATAGCTTGTCACTATTTCTGGCCAGGGATAACTGAAGATATCAAACGATATTAAAATCCTGTCCAGAGTGCCAACGAGTAGCACCTAAGCATTGGACTGCACCCGCAACTGAAGGGGAAATGCCCATAGTGGGAACACCCTTTGAGAGAGTTGCCGTGGACATTGTGGGACCTCTCACTCGAACCAAGAGGAGGAACAGCTACATTCTGACTCTGGTGGACACTTGTTCTATGTGGGGAGAGGCGGTAGCCCTGTCATCCATTGACTCTAAACATGTGGCAGAGGCATTACTCACAATTTTTACAAGGTTAGGCTTTCCCAATCAAATCTTGACTGATAATGGCTCTCAGTTCAAGGGGAAACTAACAGAAGAAGTTTTCAGGATCTTCCAGGCCAAACACTTCCATTGTAGTGTGTACCATCCCCAAGGGAACGGCCAAGTGGAAAGATTTAATGGTACGTTGATGTCGATCCTGAGAAAGTTGGCGCACGAAAAACCAGATACATGGGACCAGTACCTTCACGCCGCCCTCTTTGCTTATCGAAAGGTACCCCATAGTTCAATCGGTATGGCCCCGGCAACATTATTATTTGGAAGGCCAATAAAAGGTCCACTCGAAGCTCTGTTAAAAACGTGGACTGATGAAAAGGCAGAGGAAAATATTACACCCTCATACCAATATGTGAATGAGCTGACCACTCGTTTAAAAACTGGCTGGAAACTTGCCATTGAAAATTTGAGACAAGCCAGGAAAAAACATGCTGCCTATTACAACAAGAAAGCTAAAGACAGAGATTTGGCTGTGGGAGAGAAGGTACTGCTTCTTCTACCCGGTAGTCAGAATAAGTTACAAATTGGATGGCAAGGTCCATATACAGTTCTAGAGAAGGTATCTAGAACAAATTATAAGATAGATAAGAAGGGGAAAGAAAAACTCTATCATGTGAATCTCCTGAAGAAATATTTGGAAAGAGAAAATCAGGAAGAGACACACTTGTTGACCTTGTCCATTGCAATGGAGATGAAAAAGGAACCACTTTCATCATTTGAATATCCATTACATCCCTGTGAGACAGCGGCACAGGTGAAAATCAGTACACATTTAACGAAAAATCAGAAGGAGAGAGTGCAACAGGTTCTAGATGATCATACAGAGGTGTTAACGGACCGACCGGGGCATACAAACTTATTGGAATATGATATGAAACTGATAGACCCCACACCTGTCTGTATGAAAGCTTATTCGATTCCTTTTGCTAAGGAGAAAGCCTTGAAGGAAGAGATAGATTATTTGTTGAAGGGGGGAATAATTTCACACAGTGAATCTTCGTATAGTTCCAGTGTGGTGCTCTTAAGGAAACCCTCTGGAGAACATAGACTCTGTATAGATTACAGGAGACTGAATGCTATCACAGAAGGATCCATTGCCGGATACAAATCAGTTGTTTGCCAGGCTAAATAAAGCTAAATATTTCTCAAAAGTGGATCTGAGCAAAGGATACTATCAGATTCCAGTAAAGCCTGAAGTTAGACCGTACCTAGCTTTTAGTACCATTGCCGGATACAAATCAGTTGTTTGCCAGGCTAAATAAAGCTAAATATTTCTCAAAAGTGGATCTGAGCAAAGGATACTATCAGATTCCAGTAAAGCCTGAAGTTAGACCGTACTGTCGTAAAACATTCTAAATCCACATATATAAATTATCAGGTAAATGTAAAGCCTAACACATTAATTCAATAAAAGGAAAGAGAAATGGTAAAAGTACAGTGCTGTCACAATGGCGTACAAAAATTCCCCTTTTTTTCTACTTTGTCTGCAAATTGTAACGTTTCAACGTTGATAGTAAAGCCTATAGCAGCATACACGCGTTTCCACAAAACAATAAAACGTGTACTGCATGTCTAAGAAAACCTTGAGATACGCAAGCTGATTAATGACCTAGATTAATACTAGCATTGATTTCATTTTATACACTGCGTGATGAAAAGACAGATGAACTTAGGATAGAGAGAGGGAGGGCTGAAAGCAGGAACGCATGCAACACTAACACGCGTCTCGCGATATATAATTAATGCCACCCCAAGCGTAAGGCATGAAGCACTAACTTTTTTTCAAATAGACAGTGATAAAAAACACTACAACTACGAGGGTTAGGTTTAAAAACCTGTAAAATGCTTATTAGGAAACATGACATTCTACTGTTTTATGTCTAAACTCCTGACACTAGTCTGACAGTACAGCAGACACCCTAAAGTTTGGAAGTGAGGAGGTGGTAACAGCACGACTATCCTAGAAGAAAATACATATTTTGAACGCCGCCACTTAGCTCCCTTAAAACTTATATAATTGGGTGCCTTAGGACTTGCTGACAAAGAATATGTTAAGTGTTACGCAAATAGTCTAGGAATTAACAAATTATAGCCAAAAGAAAAAAGTGAGGGTGTCAGACAACACCAAATAATAATCGCACAGTGGCATGTTTTGAAACCACCATTTTACGGGAAATAGGCGACCATGTTAAATCCTATTTGATTGGATAGAAGTAATGTAAGGCGAAACACGATTAGTCGGACTACAAATACTAATTTTTTGTTGTTATGGGAAACGGTAGTAGGGGTACTTTTTTTGAAAAGCTGTGTAAACATAGCCCGATTGGTTAGACCCGCCAATATAGTCAATTAGGAGCGTCTGTTCAGTGCCACATTTTAAAATAAACTTACTAAGAAACAGTGCGTTGAGAACCAGATCATATTTTTGTAAATAAAAGTCTGGGACAGAGGCAGATCGGAATTTGTGCCATTATTCATCGCCAGTCAACGTATTTGTTATCATTTCCATGAATTGTGGGACCGTGGTCCTAAGTTATTGAAGCAGCACCTGGTCTGAGTTTTGCTGAATCCAGAGGCTGACAGCATACTCCTTGGTCCTGATAGCGACCAGTGAGGTGTCTCCAGAACACAGGAAGCAATCGAGCAGAGGAGTCTTTTCCTGCCGCCATCACGAAAGATAAGCTTCTGTGGCCAGAGTAGCTCAACATTATGTGCCCCCTCTAGAATTGACATTATATTAAACACCGAGGGACAATAAATTGTTTCAAATGACAGGAACTGTGAACTTTTCCCAATACTATTTCCAAGATAATCAAACACTTGAAGTCATGATGACAAACAACAACCTAGCTTGAAAAACAAAACCAGTATTACCTCATATTACTACTTCACAACTTACACACATAGAATAAGAATAATAAAATATGTCAATACAAAGATTATATATATAAACTGTGTACATACTACTTGTAATTACATTTGATTGTGATTCCTGGTTCACTGTGTAGTTGAATCAGGATACCCATTATTGAAAGAATTAATACATATATTTTTAAACTTAAACACTTGACTCATTTAAGATAGTCTTATAGAGTGTTATATGTGTGTGAGTGTCACAGTGTTGTAAATTGTTGTGGAATAAATTAAATTGTTTATCTGTCTGTTGTTGTTGTGACTTACACTTCATCATTTTCATAACCCTAGACATTTAACGTAGTCATCACAATATTCCAGAATAATTCTGACTGAGGTATAAATGTGGTAGCAAGTAAGGTCATCTGTAATACACCACACTTATTAGATACAGATACCTTCACAGCTGATCTCAGTCAGTACACTAAGTCCCTATAAATATTTATAACATCCCACTTTACCACACGTACCTAGCTTTTAGAATTCTTGGGACACACAGTCCATCAGGGAAACATGACCCCTGACCCCAAGAATTTAGAGAAACTAAAGAAAGCCCCGAGACCACAAACCAAGAAAGACGTGAGTTCCTTTGTCTCATTATGTGGTTTATACCAAAAGTATATCAAAAAACTTTAATTCCATATGTGCACCGTTAACTGATTTGACACGCAAAGGAAATCCAGATCGAATTACCTGGACAGCCAAGTGTGAATTGGCATACCAGGAATTGAAGGAAAAGCTCACAAGCAAACCTATTTTGAAATTACCTGACTTAAGTCAAGAATTCATTGTGAGAACGGATGCAAGTAATATCGGGTTGGGCGCGACCCTGTTACAGAAATCAGATGCACTGGATGGGGAATTAACCCCAGTGGCATATGCTAGCAGAAAGTTGAATAAAGCTGAAACAAATTATTCAACTAGCGAAAAAGAATGTCTTGCAGTAATATGGGAGATCAAGAAATTCAATATTTATCTTTATGGGAAGGCATTTAAGTTGCAAACGGATCACAAACCCTTGTCGTTTCCAGCGCAAGCTAGGCATGAAAATTCAAGGTTACTCAGATGGTCCTTACTTTTGCAGCCATTCCAGTTCAGCATAGAGTATATTTCTGGAAAAACAAACCTGGGTGCGGATTTTCTAAGCCACCATCCGTGTGATGAAAATCACCGTAAGCACCAGGAATAATATTACATTTCTCTATGTGTATATAGAATTATAGACTGACATATGATGTCTGTTTTAAGTGGGGAGAATTTGTCGTGAGAAATTCTAAATCCACATATATAAATTAGAAATTAAATGTAAAGCATAACGAATTAATTCAATAAAAGGAAAGAAGAATGGTAAAAAAAACAGTGCGGTCGCAATAGCGTACGCCTGTGTTATAGAACGTCATACTAGCTAAACAAGAAATCCCCTTTTTCTACTTCGTCTGCATAATTGTAGCGCTTTCACGTTTGCTAGTAAGCCTACTGCATCAAATACACGCGTTTCTAAAAATAAAACTGGTACTGCACTGCTTATACGACCTTGATAGAGACACTCCGTAATGACCTAGATTAATATCACACTAATGTCATTTTATGCACTACGTAAACGAAAAGACAGACGGGCTTAGAAGAGAGAGAGAGATGTACGGAGGAACGCATGCAATACTACCACGTCGTCTCGCGATTGAAAATTAATGCCACCCCACGCGAAAGGCATGCAGGCTTGTTTTTTTTTCAAATAAACAGTGACAAAAAACACTACCAATACGAGGTAAGGTTTTAAAAAACTTGGTTAATGCTTATTAGGAAACATGACACAATACTGTTTTACATCTGAAATCCTGACATTAGCCTGACAGTACAGAAGACACCCCATCGTATAGAAGTGAACGGGTGGTAGAAGAAAATACATATTTGTAACGAAGCCACTTGGCTCCATTAAACTTATATATTTGGGTGCCTTAGGACTTGCTGACAAAGAATATGTTAGGTGTTAAGCAAATAGTCTAATAATTAACAAATTATAGCCAAAATACTATAGTGGTGTTGTCTGACAACACAGGATCATATTTGCTCATAATGTCGTGTTTGGACACTGCTTTAGAGGAAATGAGGCCACCACGTTAGATTCGATTTGATTGGCTAGAATTATATGTAAGGCGAAACATGATTAGTCGACTGCAAATACTATTTTTGGTTGTTAAGGGAAACGGTAGAAAGGGTACATTTTTTCAAATGCTTTTGTAAACATGGTCTCATTGGCTAGACCATTTAATATAGTCAATTAGGAGCGTCTGTTCAGTGCCACTTTTTGAAAATAAACTGTGTGGAAGCAAGTGCGTTGAGAACCAGCTCATATTTTTCTAATAAAAGCCTGGGACAGAGGCAGATCGGAATTGTGCCATAACTCATCGCCAGTCAACGTACTTGTTTAATATTTCCTTGAATTGTGGTAAGCTAGACATATTTGATATCTTTTTGATGAAAATTGAATGTGAATTGATAATTTATGTCTGTATGTGTGTGGTTCAGTAACAAACATGAGGCAAAGCCTAGATATTGCTCCACCATGAACAAAACTTGTCGGAGAGGAGTATAACTGCATAGGCCTATATGGGATTGCCAAATAGTACTATGACACCTATCTTATTGAATAGAAGGAAATAATGCTGGAATTGCAGAGGCGTTGTAACCATTAGGGAGAGGAATACTGGTGTATATTGTTACCTGAGAAGCTAGCAGTTGGCCTACAGCGCTGAACTCTGTGTTTGTTATGTATTGTGCTTCAGTGTGGAAATAGATTATAAATTAGTTCTGAAGTAGGAGGTACAACCTTCTTGTTTCAGGGACCGTGGTACTAAAGTATTAAAGCAGCACCTGGTCTGAGTTTTGCTGAATCCAGAGGCTGGTAGCATACTCCTTGGTCAAGATATCGACCAGTGTTGTTTCTCAAGAACACGGTGAAGCAAGCGAGCATAGGAGTCAGTTTTCCTGCCGCCCACACAGAAGTTAAGATTTCGTTGGCCAGAGCAGCTCAATCTTGTGTACCCCCCTCTAAAATTGACTATACATTAAATCAAGAGGGACAGTGATTTGTTTCAAATAAAAGAAACTGTGAACCTTTCCAATATTATTTCCACCAGAAACAAACACATGAAGTCATGATGACAAACAACAACCTAGCTTGAAAAGCCAGTATTACCTCATAGTACTACATCACAACTTACACACACATTGTAATAATAATATATGTCAATACAAAGATCCTATCTATAAATTGTGTACATACAACTTGTGATTACATTTGATTGTGATTCCTGGTTCACTTTGTAGTTGAATCAGGATATCTATTGTTGAAAGGAATTGATACATATTTTAAAAGTTAACACTTGACTTATTAAGATAGTCTTATAGAGTGTTCTATGTGTGTGAGTGTCACAGTGTTGTAAAGTATTGTGGATTAAATTAAATTGTTTATCTGTCTGTTGGTTGTTGTGAACAAACACTTCATCACTATCATAACCCTAGACATTCAACGTAGTCATCACTGTTGGGAGTAGAAAATGCATTAATTTTAACGCCGAGTTTGGCACTTTGCCATTTCCCCCAAATAGCCACTCTATGTCACGTGATGAGACTGGCTGTGAAAGTATTGCTAACGAGGCGGGTGAAAAACGAGAGTTAGCGAAGTGGGCATTGAGTGACCAGCCGTTAGGCGGGACAGATGTGTGTTTGGGCGTGTGTGGAAAGCCCTAATGTATATTCCTGTTTTTACATGGAAGTATTCTAATGTATGGCATATTTAACATTCATAATTGTTCATGCAAATGAGTGACTTTTATTATTATTATTAATCTGGTTTATGTTCTAATTGCCTGACCACATCAATGGGTCTAATGTGAAGTTCGTCGTAATGTGTATTAAAGTTACAGAACCGTCACTCAGTTATTATTACTTTTATTGGAGAAAGAGATGTGTGCACAAAGTAAGTTAATACTAAGAATTAATGTTTATTCGCCAGGCACATAAAGAGAGAACCCTGGACATCACATTCCTATCTATATGGGATACAAACAAACAGTCGTGCAAACGCAAAAGGCAGGAATAAGCACGAAAAATATAAATAAACCACACCTCTCAACAGAAGGGTAGCCAAGCTTGTGCCTCGCGATCGATGTTTTATGCCTGAATTAAGTATGTGCACCAAGTTTATCTAAAATGCATTTGCATCAATTGAACTATAATATGAGTGAACATAAAACAGGAGTTCAGATGCACTTTTAAGGCAACGTGTTTTAAGCTATTTTGAAGTGCTGCGCTGTATAACAATGACTTTTTGTTCGTGTAAATGAACTTTCGTGCAAACTAACCTTTTTGCAAACACTGCGGTTAAACCAGCAATCGCGCAAATGAACTTCCCGTACAAAGCGAAACTTTTCGACGCACTGCGGCAAATTAGCCACGCCCCGTGACCTTTAACGGCAGCAGGAATTTACGTCAACAAACACGCATGATTTCTGTTGATGGAATATTTTAAAGACAAACGAAGTACCTATTTTTCCAAAAACATTGAAGGCTTTCAGGGACCATACGTGTACTAACATTTATAAATCTATAAAAGAAACTTTACGGACCTTATTATTAAGAAATAAATAAAATAGTTCGACCAGACGACATATTATAAAACAAGTTTTCAGAACTATAGTTTCTATTTTGGCTTAGTGTTCCTGATTCATGCGAGACAGTGTAAACTAAATTACGTCGTGTTCAGACCAAAACACTTTAGTCTGCATTTTACGATACGTTTAGCTTCATTTTAAAAGCTTGTTTAAAACATCTTGTGCTTTCATAGCGTGCTCCATCTTTGCTATTTTTCTTTTTTTTCTATTCTATATGTTCAGTGTTGCCAATTTTTTTTTTTAGGTATCATTTTTTTTCATTCATCTTCGGAAGTATGATGAAAGGTGATTTTCTATAGGTTTATGTGAGGTTTGCATTTAAGGAATTTTAGCGCTTTGACGCATGCATACTGATAGTCCTTTTTTGCATTGCGAACATTTCATTTTTGTTTAGATGTGGCGTTAGGTATCACGTTTTAATATTGTTTCGTATATATGTCTCACGTTGTCAGTTGTTGTAATAGTGCTTTCTATACCTTCTTCTCTTTAGTTGTTAATGTGACGGTTGTTTCGTTTTAGTTGTGAATTATTTGTAGTGTCTAATAATAATTTATTTTTTTTACATGTTAATATAGAATATTGTTTTTGTTGTCTTATTTTAGTTAATTTTGATTTGTTTTTGTGTGTGTTGTATTTGAAAATATACCATCATCATCATTGTCATTGACATCATTGCCTTCATCCTTTCATTGTACATTTGTCTGGACCCATTGATATACATGTCATAATTTTGCATATTTTTTTTTCTTTTAATTATAACATGTATTGAGCACTACAGTGTTCATTAACAATATCACCATAATTTAACACATTCTAATTATGTCCTTGGTGGGTTTGTACGACTTACATAGGTATTGAGTTTTGTATTGTTAATCATTATAAATATCACTATATTTTGAACAGAAAGTAGTTTCTGGTAGGAAACCATGTCTTCCTTTCAGGACTTTATAGAAATTGGGATTAAATTTAATAAATCAGGAGCGGAACTAGAGGCGTTTGCTACTGCACAATTTGACAGCTATAATGCAATAATTGAAAGACAGAATGAACGTGAATTAAAACGTCTTCAGTTAGAACATGATGAGAAGAAAAAGACACAAGATTTGGAGAAGAACAAGTTAGAACAAAAGGAGAAATTGGAGAGAATGAAGATGGAAGAGAAAGAAAAAGATCTTGCACAAGCTCTTGCGCTAGAAAAACTAAAGATTGACGCTAAGCAAGAAAAACTAAAGATTGACGCTGAGCAAGAAAAACTAAAGATTGACGCTGAGCAAGAAAAATTACGATTAGCTGCTGCAACTGCTCAGAAAGCAACTGATTTGGAGATAGAGAAATTGCGTATTCAGAAAGATATAGATGTTGCTGTCGCCCTAAGAAAAGTGGAGTTGGACGCTCCAAACACATCATCTAGTACACCTGTGACCACAAACCGGATACGATTGCCTAATTTCAACCAACAAATCGACTGCGTCGATAGTTTCTTACAACGTTTTGAGCTCAAGGTCAGTGCGTTGAAGATCCCCAAGGGTCAATGGAGTGCAACATTATGCGATTTTTTAACAGCGGACGCTCTACATGCTTATTTTGCTCTGGACAGCGATAGTAGAGAAGACTACGATGTTGTCAAGGAGACATTGCTACGTAAATTTCAGCTTACAGAAGCAGGATTCCGTGATAAATTTCATTCCTGTCTGCCTAGCAGGAAAGCTGACTTTGGAGAATTTATCTCATTAATAAAATTATATTCTAAAAGATGGATAGAATTGTCCGGAATTGATAAGACCTTCACTGGCTTACTTGATCTAATGTTACGTGACAAGGTGTTGTCGGCATGTAGCACCGATCGTGCCTCATTTCTTCAAGAAAGAAAACCAAAAGACCTTGAGGCAATGGAGATACTTGGGAGACAATATATGACAGCTCACCCAGATAAAGAGGTTCACAAACCAACTATAAAGGACGCACTCCCAGTATGTGTAGCTCGTCATGACTATAGAGATGGTGGTCAGAGACCTCGATCACAGAGTGTGGACAGAAGAGTAAGGCAAAGCTATAGATCCAACTACCGAGGAAAATATAACTTCCCAAGGCAGAGGTCACCATCTAACTTCTCACAGAGGCGAGACTATGGTTATTCAAACCAAGGTCAGTGGCGGCAGAATTCTAACCGTAATGAGGATCGCTAATTGATGAATCTGCCTTTACTGGTAAAACAGTGAAGTGCATAACATTTGGTGGGAGTATAGAGTGTTACCCAGTGGCAGAAATAGATATTGCCACACCTTTCTTTACAGGTAAGGTAAGGGCATGTGTCCTTGATGAATCAGTATCAGACATTATCCTTGGTAATATACCAGGTATTAAGGGCTCCCCAGAGGAGATACATAAATGGGTTGAATCTCACCCAATGTTGGCTAACGCTGTAGTCACTAGGGCCCAGCATGCTGCTGAATCCAAGGCAGAGCCAGCTATACCATTTAGTGAGAGAGCAACTCTTCAGAATGTTCAGAATGTTCCCCCCCCCCCCCAGTCGTTCGCTGCCAAACAGTGCGAAGATGTTGCTTTGCAACCATTGTTTGCTCTAGCAGAGAGCAAGCATGTGAAGAAGACAAAAACTTCACGTTACTGGTTTGAATTTAAGAACTCAGTACTGACTAGATGCTTTGACAACTATGTTTTAGTCAGGAGACAGGTAGTTATTCCAAAGAGTTTTAGACCTATTGTATTGAATACTGCCCATGACTCGCTTTTAGCTGGTCATATGGGGATTAAGCGTACTCTGTTTCGTGTCACCTCAAATTTTTATTGGCCCTGTGTTAACAAAGATGTAAAGCTATACTGCAGGTCATGTACAACTTGTCAAAAGGTAGCACGTAGGGGCAAGCACCACGCTGCACCCTTACAAGTCACTGATGTGCCATTACGACCTTTTACCAAGCTTGCAATTGACATAGTTGGTCCTATGTCAGTCATGTCAGATAGAGGATATCGATATATCCTAACGTGTATAGACTTATGTACACGTTGGCCGGAGGCCATACCATTGAAGACAATCACCTCAGCAGCTGTCTCTGATGCTTTATTTGTTATTTTTTGTCGCATAGGATTTCCTGATGAAATCTTATAAGATCGTGGTACTCAATTTATGTCTCAAATGATGAAAGATATTGAGAACATGTTAGCAATTAAGCATTCGTTCACAAGCCCATACCATCCGGAAAGCAATGGCGTTTGTGAGCGTTTCAATGGCTCGTTGAAGCAGTTGTTAGGCAAAGTCACCGAGACATGTCCTCGTGAGTGGGACCGAATGTTACCAGCGGTCTTATTTGCTTACAGAGAAGTGCCCCATGAGAGCACTGGCTTTTCGCCATTTGAGTTGGTATATGGTGCCAACCCTAGAGGTCCTATGCACATACTCAAGGATTTGTTGTTGGGATCAGTGGAGGATGTTACTGTCCGCACCAGCTATGAACTGGTCATTGATCTCAGACAACGCCTTGTAGCTGCATGTACTTATGCATCAGGTATGATACGTAATGCTTCACAGAGGTCGAGAGTGCGCTGCAACCAATCTCGAAAATTACGTTCGTTCCTACCAGGAGAACAAGTATGGCTACTTCTTCCAACCAAGGAAAATAAACTGCTAAATTCCTGGCAGGGCCCTTTTAAGGCGGTTGAGAAGAAAACTGATGTAGATTATGCCATTGACATAAGGGGCAAAGTTAAAACATTTCACATTAATATGTTAAAATTGTATGTGGAGCGCCCTGCAGAGTTAGAACCTATCTTAAACAGTATTTCTGATGAACCAGTTCGACAGACTTTGTCAGCTGTTGTGGAATCTGATGATTCTACAGCGAGCGATATTTCTTTTAATTTTCCTCTGCTGCCTTTAACATCTTCCGAATCTTGGAGAGATGTAACTGTATCAGTTGATTTAGATTCTGGTTATCGAGAACAGGCTCTTGCTGTTTTAGAATCTTTCTCTGATGTGCTGACTGAACTTCCAGGTCGCACTGATGTTATCTCTCATGATATTACATTGACTGATGATCACCCTATCAAACTCAGACCGTATACTATACCCTTACATTACAGATCTCAGGTGGATAGTGAACTTAAGGATATGCTACGCATGGGCATCATTTCTCCTTCTGAATCATCCTATTCTTTTCCTATGGTTCTAGTTAGAAAGAAGGACAAATCTCTTCGCATCTGCATTGATTTTAGACGTCTTAACAGTGTCACTCTCAGAGATGCCGAGCCCATGCCTGTTTTGGAGGATCTCTTATCACAACTATCCCAGGCTACATACTTTAGCAAACTAGATCTATCCAAGGGATATTGGCAGATCCCTTTAACTGATAAAGCCAAACCTCTAACTGCATTTATGACTCCATATGGTTTATTCCAATGGAACTATATGTGTTTTGGCCTTGTCAATGCTCCCGCGACTTTTGTGCGCATGATGCGGAGACTCTTAGGAGATAGATCTGATGTCATCACATACATAGACGACATCTGTTTATTCCATAGTTCTTGGCAAGAACATATCACAGGATTAAAATCTTTATTAATGCTACTCAGAAAGCATGGTTTGACAGTTAGACCTTCAAAGGTTCAGATTGGTTGTCGAGAAATTTCATTTCTTGGTCACCGTGTTGGTAACCACATGTTATACCCTGATGAGCACACTGTCAAACGCATATTAGAATTAGATATCCCTCGGACAAAGAAACAGGTTAGGAGCATGTTAGGACTCATTAACTTCTATCACAAATTCATTCCGAACTTTTCATCTATTTCTTCTGTCCTTTCATCTTTGACTAAAAAGGGAGCTCCTAATAAAATTGTTTGGTCCGATACTTGCAGTGGAGCTTTGAACAAAATTAAAACTGTATTTTCCAAGGCACCTATTTTGGTGTTACCTAATATCACTATGCCATTTCTTCTGAGGACTGATGCTTCTCAGACTGGCATTGGTGGTTGCCTGTTGCAATGGTTCAATGATACTCCACATCCATGCTTGTATGTAAGCAGAAAGTTGCTACCAGCAGAAACTCGGGATTCCACCAGTGAAAGAGAACTCTTGTCCATCATTTGGTGTATGGGCAAGTTATCACGCTATTTACTTGGCGCACACTTCTACCTCCAGACGGATCACCGTCCACTAACATCCCTAAATCAAAAAACTACAACAAACAGTAGATTACACAGATGGTTCTTGCTTATCCAAGAATATAGATATACAATTATCCCCATCAAGGGATCAGAAAACTTTCTGGCAGACTTATTGTCAAAGAATGTAACTGGAAAGTGAAATTGTTTGTGCCAGATGTTGACATTGTCTGATCTTGTTTTGTTTTTCAGGTGATATACTATTGAAACACTCATGTTATGACTTTAAGTGCATTTTTTGAAAGATTGGATTACATTTTGTCTAAACTGTTTACATATATCTGTTTTCATATCATTTCGCACTACAATTAATACTTCATATATATTATTCTGAACAGTAGGATTTTTCTTTTCTAATAGATTAATAGTTCTTGGGCTAACTATCCTCTGTTATCAAGCGAAAACCCTTGGTTTCCGCTCGGGAACAGGGGGGCAATGTTGGGAGTTGTGGTAAAGTGGGATATTATAAATATTTATAGGAACTTAGTGTACTGACTGAGATCAGCTGTGAAGGTATCTGTATCTAATAAGGGTAGTGTATTACAGATGACCTTACTTGCTACCACATATTTATACCTCAGTCAGAATTATTCTGGAATATTGTGATGACTACGTTGAATGTCTAGGGTATGTATATGATGAAGTGTAAGTCACAACAACAACAGACAGATAAACAATTTAATTTATTCCACCACACGTGACAACACTGTGACACTCACACACATTTAACACTCTATAAGACTATTCTTAAATGAGGCACTGGTAAATTTTCAAATATAAATATGTATTAATTACTGTCACTAATATATATGTGTCCTGATTCAAATACAAAGTGAACCAGGAATCACAATCAATTTTAATTACAAGTTATGTGTACAGAATTTATCAATATGAATCTTGTAGTGACATATTTTATTAATATTATCCTATGTGTGTCAGTTGTGTAGTAGTAATATGAGGTAATACTGTTTTTGTTTTTTCAAGCTATGTTGTTATTTGTCAATATGACTTCAAGTGTTTGTTTCTGTTGGAACTAGTATTGGAGATGTTCTCAGTTCCGTTCATTAAAACAATTAATTTCCCCTCTTATTTATATTCAATGTCAGTTTAAGATGGGGTTACATAATGTTGAGCTCCGCTGGCCACATAGGCTTATCTTTCGTGATGGCGGCAGGAAAAGACTCCTCTGCTCGATTGCTCCCCTGTGTTCTGGAGACACCTCACTGTTTGCTATATGGACCAAGGAGTATGCTATCCGCCTCTGGATTCAGCAAAGCTCTGACCAGGTGCTGCTCAATAACTTTTGGACCACGGTCCCTGAAACAAGAAGGTTGTACCTCCTACTTCAGAACTAATTTATACTCTATTTCTACACTGAGCACAATACATAACAAACACTGAGTTCAGAGCGGTAGGCCAACTGTCAGCTTCATCTGAAATAATTTACACCAGTATATTCCTCCCTAATGATTACTACGCCTCTGCAATTCCAGCATTATTTCTTTCTAGTCAATAAGCTAGGTGTCAGTGTACTGTTTGGCAATTCCATGTAGTTTTACTTTCCTCCGACACCTTCTGTTCAGGCTGGAGCACTATAGAGGCTTTACCTCATGTTTGCTACTGAACCACACATATATACAGACATAAATTATCAATTTACATTCAATTTTCATTAAAAGATATCAAATATTTCAAGCTTACCACAATTCATGGAAATAATACAGAATTACGTTGACTGGCACTGAATATAACACAATTTCGATCTGCCGATGTCCCAGGCTTTTATTTAGAAAAATATGCACTGGTGCTCAACGCACTGGTTCTGTAGTAAGTTTATTTGCAAATGTGGTGGTGACCTGACGCCTCTAATTGACTATATTGGCAGGTCTAACCAATCGTGCTATGTCTACCCAATCGTTTGAAAAAAGTACTCCTACTCCCGTTTCCCCTGACAACGAAAGATAGTATTTATAGCCCGACTAATCGTGTTTAGCCTTACATTTATTGCGCTCTAATCAAATCGGATTTAACATGGAGACCCATTTCCCGTACAATGGTGGGGTGAAAATCTGCCACTGAGCGATTCTGATTTGGGTGTTGTCTGACATCCCTCACTATTTCTTTTGGCTATAATTTGGTAATTCCTAGACTATTTGCGTAACGTTTAACATATTCTTTGTCAGCAAGTCCTAAGGAACCCAAATATACAAATTTAAAGGAGCTAAGTGGCTGCGTTCAAAATATGCACTTTCTTCTACCTCCTGTTTACTTCGAATACGATGTGGTGTCTGGGTACTGTAATGTTTTCAAACGTAAACCAGTATAATGTCATATTTCCTAATAAGCGTTTTTCAGGATTTAAAAACCTAACTCTGGTATGGGTAGTGTTGTTTATCACTGTCGATTTGAAAAAAAGCTAGTGCTTGTGGCCTTACACGCGTGATGGTAGTAATTGTGTATCGCGCGACTGTGGTAGTATTGCCAGCGTCCCTGCTTTCAGCCCTCCCTTCTTTCTATCTTTAGTCCATCTGTCTTTCGTTTTAGGTAACGTAGTGTATAAAAAGACATGAATGGAATTTTAAATCTAGGTCAACTTGCGTATCTCAAGGTTTTTCTTAGAAATGCAGCACATGTTTTATCGTAGAAAGCGGGTATTGAAGCAGTAGGCTTTTACTATCAACGTGAAACGTTACGATTTGCAGACGAAGTAGAAAACAAGGGGGATTTCGAGGACAGTCATTATGACAGCACTGTTCTTTACCATTCTTCTTTCCTTTTATTGAATTTATGTGTTAGGCTTTACATTTACGTTTTAATTTATATATGTGGATTAGAATATTTCACGACATCTCCCCTCTTACAACAGACATCTTATGTCAGTCCTTTATTCCATATACACATAGATAAATGTAAGTCAACTTGACTTTACTCTGCTGTTGTGCTATCATGGTTTTATGTAGTTGGGTCCATTCAGAGTAGGCACTACTCATGAAATCTGCCTCAGACCTCTACAACCAATAATATCTTTCGGTTATGTTACTGAACAGCCGCAAGTGTGACTGCTTGACTTAATGCTGCTTCACAACCAGTATTCACCATTTCTCTTCTCTGAGTCTGCGCAATGACATGTCCAGAGAACATTAGATTTTCCTCAAAATGTACGTTATGAGGAGATAACATATACCTGGTGATAGCAGAGTTTTCGTAGTGGATCCCATAATCTTCTTATTAGCCTGTATGAAACATTCGGAATATCCTCAATCAAAGAGGCAACTCAGGGATTCATTACGTTCCTCCGAATTGTTTACATCCAACAATTTTGTCTGATCTCAGGTTTTACTGGAATCTGATAGTATCCTTTACTCAGATCCACTTTTGAGAAATATTTAGCTTTATTTAGTCTGGCAAACAGCTGATTTGTATCCGGCAATGGATCCACCTGTCCTTCTGTAATGGCATTCAGTCTCCTGTAATCTATACAGAGTCTATGTTCTCCAGAGGGTTTCCTTAAGAGTACAACACCGGAACTATATGAAGATTCACTGTGCGAAATAATTCCTTCCTTCAACAAATAGTCTATCTCTTCCTTCAAAGCTTTCTCCTTAGCAAAAGGAATCGAATATGGTTTCCTACAGACAGGTGTGGGGTCTATCAGTTTCATATCATATTCCAATAAGTTTGTATGCCCAGGTCGGTCTGTTAACACCTCTGCATGATTATCTAGAACCTGTTGCACTCTTTCTTTCTGAGTTTTCGTTAAATGTGTACTGATTTTCACCTGTGCCGCTGTCTCACAGGGGTGTAATGGATATTCAAATGATGAAAGTGGTTCCTTTTTCATCTCCATGGCAATGGACAAGGTCAACAAGTGTGTCTCTTCCTGATGTTCTCTTTCCAAATATTTCTTCAGGAGATTCACATGATAGATTTTTTCTTTCCCCTTCTTATCTATCTTATAATTGGTTCTAGACACCTTCTCTAGAACTGTATATGGACCTTGCCATCAAATTTGTAACTTATTCTGACTACCGGGGAGAAGAAGCAGTACCTTCTCTCCCACAGCCAAATCTCTGTCTTTAGCCTTCCTGTTAAAATAGGCAGCATGTTTCTTCCTGGCTTGTTTCAAATTTTCATTAGCAAGTTTCCAGCCAGTTTTTAACCGAGTGGTCAGCTCATTCACATATTGGTATGAGGATGTAATGTTTTCCTCTGCCTTTTCATCAGTCCACGTTCTTAACAGCGCTACATATGGACCTTTAGTTTTGTGGACCTATTTGTCCATGCACCGGTATGGTCTCTTCCACTTGAAGCGCTATAGTGATGATTTTTCTTCCCAGAATTATCAGTCACAAAACGACCGCTACCAATTTTTCTCTTGGGGCTTTCTCTCCACTTAGAATTCCGGATGAGAGATTTCCTCTCTACATCTTCTTCCTCCAGTTTGTTTAAGTCCGATTGATGGATTTTCGGCTTATCCTGGGGTAAGACATCCTTTTGCACTCTCCGCATAGTGGCCATTGTAAAACAGTTAAGTGAAGCTTGTCCGTGAAAAGGGGCTTCCCATTCCCTTTGGTCCACTTTATCAAATTTAGTTTTCTTTTTATTATCAGGCCTAATTTTGCCCCGTGGCGTGTCCAGGTCCTGATCCATGTTCCCTCTTGTGGGTGTTCCCTCATGTGCTATGCTACACCTTTCTACAAAATTCTCAATGTCCCATCTTGCTTTGGGCCAATAATAATTGTGAGCCACCTTTTGGATGATGGTACCTATTTTTTCATGGTCCCCATCTGGTTTCACATGTAGGCTCCTTATTAATTCTGCCCTATATCTTTTAGGAAGTACCAGCTGTCCCTGACCTTTGGATCTAGCTCCAGTCTTCCTATACATCAACTTGTTTTTCATGTAAAAATCTCCATTGCCTGGAGTTGTATGACAAGTTGACAATTTCCTGAAACAAGGCTTGAGGGTCTTATCCCCAGCCTGTGCCTTCCTCATCTCTTCTGGAGTGGTATCCAACATAATATCCTCCTCCTGTCTTGAGGTCGACCTGACCTGAAGGGTGGCCATATACACAGGTTTCCTTCTGCAACGGTCAGTGTCATGATTGTTCATCTTACAATTTTCACACCACCTTTTCCCTTGGTTGAAAGATTTTCTTTCATCATATTTCCTTTCATCGAATTGTGGGGTTTTATTTTTATTGTCATACCGTGGCCTATCAAATTGGTGCTTACCGTTGTTTTGATCTCTAGGATCAAATTTATTAAAGTTCTGTGGTGCCCTAAAATTATCCGCCTGTTTCTTCGTATTACCTGATACTTCTGCCTGAGCCGCTTGATACCTTTCTGCAACATTTAGCAACTCACCCAGCCTCTCTGCACCTTGTTCCATGAGAAACTTTCTCAGGTCTGGAGCCATGGACTCTCTTAATTGTTCTATAAGGACCATTTCCTTAAGATCTTGGGTTTCCCCAGAGAAGTCCATTTCTCCAAGTATGTCTCTAACCGTGCAGAGAACTGGTGATAGGTTTCACCTGACAGTAGTTTAGCATTCCTAAATTTTTTCCTATAAAATTCTGCGTTCTTTTCATATCTTAACAAAAGAGCCTGCTTTAGCATGTCATAATTTTCCTGATCACCTCTGCTCATTTTGGCAAAAACTTCATAAGCTGCCCCACGAAGACCTTGAGATAACTTTAAGCTCCACCTTTCTCTCTCTAACCCATATGTGGTAGCCAATAGTTCATATCTATTTAGATAGCTCTCAATATCATCGTCTTTCTCAACAAAATGATCTAAATGAAAATTCATAGCTGAGGTTGAGGCTCCCTGACTAGCAGTGGCATCAGAGGTAAAGGGACTGGCACCATTTTCAGGAGCATGGCCTTGAAACTCAAACTCCCTTAGTCGTAACTCATGTTCCCTTTGTAATCTCTTATCTTCTGCTTCCCTTTCTGCAGCTAATCGCTTGTCTTCCCTTTCTGCAGTCAATCTTCTTTCTTCTGCAGCCTGTCTTCTTTCCTCGGCTTCCAATGCTTTAGCCTCTTTGTCAGCCTCAATCTGCAACCTCTTAGTCTCAGCCTCAGCCTCAAATTGTAACCTCTTAGCCTCAGCCTCAGCCTCAAATTGCAGCCTCTTAGTCTCAGCCTCTAACTTTCTTTCGGCCTCTTTTTCTAATCTTCTTTCTTCCCGTTCAATATATTTGTCACATTCAGCAGTGACATAAGCAATCATAATTTGCCCGTCCATTCCTAACTCTTTCGCAGTCTGTACAGCAGCAGATCGAAATTTTTCCAAGTCGGCCATTGTCTAACATGTAAATGTAACAATTCAATCTTTCAATAATTATCTAAGGACACTACAGGCACTGAGAGCTCAACCTTATTTATTTTCACCAAAGGATACTTTTTTAATTTCTATTTATTCCCTGAAGTGAATTACCCCCAATATTTTTAATAGGGAAAGATTCAAAATCCCGGACGAGCGAGACCCCAATATATGTGGTAAAGTGGGATATTATAAATATTTATAGGGGACTTAGTGTACTGACTGAGATCAGCTGTGAAGGTATCTGTATCTAATAAGGGTAGTGTATTACAGATGACCTTACTTGCTACCACATATTTATACCTCAGTCAGAATTATTCTGGAATATTGTGATGACTACGTTGAATGTCTAGGGTATGTATATGATGAAGTGTAAGTCACAACAACAACAGACAGATAAACAATTTAATTTATTCCACCACACGTGACAACACTGTGACACTCACACACATTTAACACTCTATAAGACTATTCTTAAATGAGGCACTGGTAAATTTTCAAATATAAATATGTATTAATTACTGTCACTAATATATATGTGTCCTGATTCAAATACAAAGTGAACCAGGAATCACAATCAATTTTAATTACAAGTTATGTGTACAGAATTTATCAATATGAATCTTGTAGTGACATATTTTATTAATATTATCCTATGTGTGTCAGTTGTGTAGTAGTAATATGAGGTAATACTGGTTTTGTTTTTTCAAGCTATGTTGTTATTTGTCATCATGACTTCAAGTGTTTGTTTCTGTTGGAACTAGTATTGGAGATGTTCTCAGTTCCGTTCATTAAAACAATTAATTTCCCCTCTTATTTTTATACAATGTCAGTTTAAGATGGGGTTACATAATGTTGAGCTCCGCTGGCCACATAGGCTTATCTTTCGTGATGGCGGCAGGAAAAGACTCCTCTGCTCGATTGCTCCCCTGTGTTCTGGAGACACCTCACTGTTTGCTATATGGACCAAGGAGTATGCTATCCGCCTCTGGATTCAGCAAAGCTCTGACCAGGTGCTGCTCAATAACTTTTGGACCACGGTCCCTGAAACAAGAAGGTTGTACCTCCTACTTCAGAACTAATTTATACTCTATTTCTACACTGAGCACAATACATAACAAACACTGAGTTCAGAGCGGTAGGCCAACTGTCAGCTTCATCTGAAATAATTTACACCAGTATATTCCTCCCTAATGATTACTACGCCTTTGCAATTCCAGCATTATTTCTTTCTAGTCAATAAGCTAGGTGTCAGTGTACTGTTTGGCAATTCCATGTAGTTTTACTTTCCTCCGACACCTTCTGTTCAGGCTGGAGCACTATAGAGGCTTTACCTCATGTTCGCTACTGAACCACACATATATACAGACATAAATTATCAATTTACATTCAATTTTCATTAAAAGATATCAAATATTTCAAGCTTACCACAATTCATGGAAATAATACAGAATTACGTTGACTGGCACTGAATATAACACAATTTCGATCTGCCGATGTCCCAGGCTTTTATTTAGAAAAATATGCACTGGTGCTCAACGCACTGGTTCTGTAGTAAGTTTATTTGCAAATGTGGTGGTGACCTGACGCCTCTAATTGACTATATTGGCAGGTCTAACCAATCGTGCCATGTCTACCCAATCGTTTGAAAAAAGTACTCCTACTCCCGTTTCCCCTGACAACGAAAGATAGTATTTATAGCCCGACTAATCGTGTTTAGCCTTACATTTATTGCGCTTCAATCAAATCGGATTTAACATGGAGACCCATTTCCCGTACAATGGTGGGGTGAAAATCTGCCACTGAGTGATTCTGATTTGGGTGTTGTCTGACATCCCTCACTATTTCTTTTGGCTATAATTTGGTAATTCCTAGACTATTTGCGTAACGTTTAACATATTCTTTGTCAGCAAGTCCTAAGGAACCCAAATATACAAATTTAAAGGAGCTAAGTGGCTGCGTTCAAAATATGCACTTTCTTCTACCTCCTGTTTACTTCGAATACGATGTGGTGTCTGGGTACTGTAATGTTTTCAAACGTAAACCAGTATAATGTCATATTTCCTAATAAGCGTTTTTCGGGATTTTAAAACCTAACTCTGGTATGGGTAGTGTTGTTTATCACTGTCGATTTGAAAAAAAGCTAGTGCTTGTGGCCTTACACGCGTGATGGTAGTAATTGTATATCGCGCGACTGTGGTAGTATTGCCTGCGTCCCTGCTTTCAGCCCTCCCTTCTTTCTATCTTTAGTCCATCTGTCTTTCGTTTTAGGTAACGTAGTGTATAAAAAGACATGAATGGAATTTTAAATCTAGGTCTACTTGCGTATCTCAAGGTTTTTCTTAGAAATGCAGCACATGTTTTATCGTAGAAAGCGGGTATTGAAGCAGTAGGCTTTTACTATCAACGTGAAACGTTACAATTTGCAGACGAAGTAGAAAACAAGGGGGATTTCGAGTACAGTCATTTTGACAGCACTGTTCTTTACCATTCTTCTTTCCTTTTATTGAATTTATGTGTTAGGCTTTACATTTACGTTTTAATTTATATATGTGGATTAGAATATTTCACGACAGGAGTAGAAAATGCATTAATTTTAACGCCGAGTTTGGCACTTTGCCATTTCCCCCAAATAGCCACTCTATGTCACGTGATGAGACTGGCTGTGAAAATATTGCTAACGAGGCGGGTGAAAAACGAGAGTTAGCGAAGTAGGCATTGAGTGACCAGCCGTTAGGCGGGACAGATGTGTGTTTGGGCGTGTGTGGAAAGCCCTAATGTATATTCCTGTTTTTACATGGAAGTATTCTAATGTATGGCATATTTAACATTCATAATTGTTCATGCAAATGAGTGACTTTTATTATTATTATTAATCTGGTTTATGTTCTAATTGCCTGACCACATCAATGGGTCTAATGTGAAGTTCGTCGTAATGTGTATTAAAGTTACAGAACCGTCACTCAGTTATTATTACTTTCATTGGAGAAAGAGATGTGTGCACAAAGTAAGTTAATACTAAGAATTAATGTTTATTCGCCAGGCACATAAAGAGAGAACCCTGGACATCACATTCCTATCTATATGGGATACAAACAAACAGTCGTGCAAACGCAAAAGGCAGGAATAAGCACGAAAAATATAAATAAACCACACCTCTCAACAATCACAATATTCCAGAATAAGTCTGACTGAGGTCTACATGTGGTAGCAAAGTAAGGTCATCTGTAACACACCACACTTATTAGATACAGATACCTTCACAGCTGATCTCAGTCAGTACACTAAGTCTCCTATAAATATTTATATCATCCCACTTTACCACACACCATCATCAGAACAAACCCTAACACCATCATCAGAAGAGACCCTGACACCATCATCAGAAGAAACCCTAACTCCATCATCAGAAGAGACCCTGACACCATCATCAGAAGAAACCCTAACACCATCACCAGAAGAAACCATGACACCATCACCAGAAGAGACCCTGACACCATCATCAGAAGAGACCCTGACACCATCACCAGAAGAAACCCTAACACCATCATCAGAAGAAACCCTAACACCATCACCAGAAGAAACCCTAACACCATCATCAGAAGAAACCCTAACACCATCCCCAGAAGAGACCCTGACACCATCATCAGAAGAGACCCTGACACCATCACCAGAAGAAACCCTAACACCATCATCAGAAGAAACCCTAACGCCATCACCAGAAAAGACCCTGACACCATCACCAGAAGAAACCCTAACACCATGATCAGAAGAAACCCTAACACCATTATCAGAAGAGACCCTGACACCATCATCAGAAGAGACCCTGACACCATCATCAGAAGAAACCCTAACACCATCATCAGAAGAGACCCTGACACCAACATCAGAAGAAACCCTAACACCATCACCAGAAGAGATCCTGACACCATCATCAGAAGAAACCCTGACACCATCATCAGAAGAGACCCTGACACCATCACCAGAAGAGACCCTGACACCATCATCAGAACAAACCCTAACACCATCATCAGAAGAAACCCTGACACCATCATCAGAAGAGACCCTGACACCATCATCAGAAGAAACCCTGACACCATCATCAGAAGAGACCCTGACACCATCACCAGAAGAGACCCTGACACCATCATCAGAAGCAACCCTAACACCATCATCAGAAAAAAACCTTAACACCATCATCAGAAGAAACCCTAACACCATCACCAGAAGAAACCCTGACACTATCATCAGAAGAGACCCTGACACCATCATCAGAACTGCCATGCTATGGACTCCAGAAGGAAACGAACGAACGAACGAACGAACTTTATTTTTAAAGGGTTAAGAATTGGGCACGCAGGCCCGTCTGAGATTCTGCCCTTCCTCTCTCTCTCTCGTCATGTATACTATATCCTTTCATCCTCACATTTACTTTAAGCATAATTAAGGCATTTATCATTATAAAAGTAATATTACATTTGCAATAATCATCATAATTAAAGTACGTTTTTAAAATAAAATTTAAAAATAAAATAAAATAACAAAATAATAATAATAATAATGAATTTAAAAATAAAGTAAATAAAAATAAACATTAAAAAAAAACAACAACAACAACAAGACATAAAAATCGAATTCTTCGCACAGTAAATTAGTGATCTGAGACATATTCAGAGGTATGTTATAAGAACCGGTGAAATTTTCAAACGGTGTGCAACTGAATGACTCAGGGACTTTTTTTTAGGTTCATCAAGATGAGGTGGGGTAAACAGTTACTTTCCTCGTTGTCTTTGCGTCACGAACGAACGAACGAACGAACGTTATTTTCAAAGGGTTAAGAATTGGGCACGCAGGCCCGTCTTACATTCTGCCCTTCTTCTCTCTGTCATCTTACATACCGTATCCTTTCAAAAGCACATGTATTTTTAGCATTATTTAAGCATACAACATTATCGAGGTAAAATAATAACATACATTTGTAACATCCAGACATAATCAAATTTAAGGGGAGGGAAAATTATTAATTAAAATAAATTAACAAAAATTAATACCTTAAAAAAACAAAAAAAAAAAAAAAACAAAAAAAAACTAACAAACACAATCTAAACCATTCATACAGTAAATAAGACATAATTTGAAACGTAATCAGATAATGGTGGCATATAATAAGAACTCGTGACATTTTGGAAATCTGCTGAATTAGCTGGGACTTCATGTGTTGTCAGCGCATGCGGAAAATGTTCCCACAGGTGAGCAACTTTGAGTCCCAAGCAGATACTGCCACAGGGAGTGAATTGTTGACGCCTCCACTACACGAGATCCAGTTTTATGACCTATGCTCCTTAGGGAGGTAAAGGGTATTGACTGATAGATGAGAATCGTACATATAGGCCCGTCTTGCATTTGCCCTTCCTCTTACTCATCTTTATTGCTAGGTATCCAGACATTCTCCAACATACTTAAGGTATTAGTTCAATGGCGATGCAACATTATAAGTAGTTTAAAAGCATACATTTACAGTATCTGATTACAATTAAGAAGTAAGGTATATTAAAATGAAAAACTAGATCATCAGACCCTCCATACAGTATATTAGATAATAATAATTCGAAACATAATCCCTTAGGGCGGCATATAATCCGCACTCATAATGTATTTGAACAGTCTACGATTATATGAGTAGGGACTGTGCATGTTTTTCAGGTCATGTGGAAGATTGTTCCAAAGATGAGCAGCTGAGTAAGCCAAGCTCTTCTTGTACAAATCTAGCCTCGGCTTGGGTACCTCTAACTGGTTTAAGCGCTGACTACGTTTTTCATTGAATTTGAAAAGTGTCCACAGATACGTTGGAGCATTATGTTACAAGATTTTGTGAGCGAATTTAGCTTTGTTAAATAGGAAGCGCTTGAAAGCGAAAGCAAGGCCGACCAAAGGCTACCTGACGGAGAACTGTGGAAGCAGAGATGCAAAGCTTGAACCAGAGTTGGGAAACGGCACGAAGCAAAGTGGAGACTGTTTGTTGTTGCCTTACAAGACGCCACCAGGCGCGATGATCACTGATTGCTTTGTCAGTCAGCGGCCAAGGATCAAAATACTGCTCTTGATTTTTACATTATAAATGAGTATTTAATTTTAAAAAGAGAGTATTTACTAAACAGTTACATCTTAAAATAAAACAGACAAACAAAAAGTCCCAAAGGAGATATTGCTTAGGAGTGTGAATTGTTAGAGACTTAACTGCACTAGGTCCAGCTTTGAAAGGTGGGGTGACGACTTCCCTTCCTCATTGTCTTTGCCTTCCCTAGCTCAACAGCAAAGTCAGATATCCATTTACATCTGGGCAGATTGCGCCAGCGTGTTTTGACCCGATACCTTTACCGTGAGATGCCATCGCTCTAAACACTCTGCCAATCGGACAAACAAACAAACAAACAAACAAGCAATAAATTACTGATTAACTATCACCATTTGAAGTATAGGGATGATTAAATCGATGACTGATCAAGCGGCATGTGACTTTTCAGTCTTATTTCTTTAGCGACTACTCCAAGGTAGACTGATTTCGATCTACTTTTTTTTTTTTTTTTGCAGCTTCATAAAGTAAGACATAACTATCTTCAATTGTACACATGAGGCTGACTCTAGAGGGTTAGTCGTCTCAAGCCAACTTTAAAGAAGATAAAAACAGAAATTCGCACACCGTTAAACCTAGACACAAGATGTGCGCGTATTATTAGCGCGCGTGTTCAAATATAGAAGACCTTGTGGTCTGGTGTTGTCCAGCCAACTATTTATTGGCCCTAAATATATACCTATATTGCATATGTAAGTTGGTAAAATTATCCGACATTATGGTTTACTTTAATTTTTATTTATTATTATATCATTATTATCATTACTATTATTATTTACATACTAAAATTTGAAGAGGTTCAAGCTTTAAAAAAGACAATTTTCAGCTCTGATTGATTTGTGTTTATTTATTTGCTGTGTGACAGCTTGGGCACCTGGGAGGCTTGGATCCTCCCTCCCTGGAGCCGACATTGGCATGTGAGGAGTTCAATGTTTTCATTTCTAGGTCTTTTTTTTTTAATTTTTCTTAAACGCTGGCAACAAGTAAAGACAATCTTAAACTCGTTAGCTGGCTCTAGATGACTTAGCATTGAATTTCTGTGCCTTTGTTGACCAAGACTCCACCCACGCGTCTAGAAATTTCCACCCATCATCATTCCTAGCTGTAACGGAAAGTCCTCGGTTTCTGGAAACGTCATCTGTCCTTAAAATGAAAATTGTTATAGAAACTAAATCTGTTACTGAGAATTTCGTAGTCAAAGCCTCATTTTACTTTTGATATTGGCGGTATTGTTTCTGCAGATCAGGCCACGCTATCTAAGTACCACGCTTTCGTTAATTTTTTTCCACTTCCGAAATCCATACGATCGCCTTTATTATGTACTCACGTGCATGTAACCGGTATTGCTAAATCGTACACAAGTTATTTTCTTATGAAACGAATGTTTGCTGATCATAGCTGATTCCATGCTTGCATTGCAGATTAGTTCAAGAGCGACTGTCATACTTCTGCCGTCATTGCTTCATTTTTGCTCCGATTAGAATTAAAGAAAAGAAATTCTTAAATGTGAGACTAATTTGAAATGTTCCAATAAGTTATCCAAAAGATATGCCACAATGAGCTGACAAACATCACTAAACAAACTAAATCATGCTTATTGAAAACGCTAAATGACAGGTCTATTGACAAAGTGAAGCATAAGAATTGACAGATTAATCTGAATTGTAAGATGAAATATCTTGTTTATTCGTGTGTAAGGAGTGGAATCACGAACAATAAATTATTGTCGTCGCGCCAGCAGAGGGCAGGTGATTCTGCCGTGGTTGTTGTAGCTATTGATAGTGGTGCTCTACAAGATATCAGTGTAGTTTTCTTCTTCTTTTTGGAAGATATAGCCATTATACCAGATATAGAACTTTGTACTTAAGTTGTTGTTCCTACTCAACAAACATTGTCATCTTCACCAATGGTTAAGGCAAAAAGAAAAAAATCCCTTCCGTGCTCAATAAATCCATACCTTCGGCTAACCGTGCTGCACAATTCCTGACATAAACAAAACAAACATGCCAACCCATCCTCTGTCCTGTGCCTTCCGTTCCAGGTCTTAAAATGTCTGCTATATCCCTTTCATATCTGCCTCTTATTTTTTCTTAAAATCAGTGTACAGTATAATGCCTTTTCACTCTGTTTTGTACAGGATGCAAAGAATGAACCAGAGCTGGAGCACTGCACAAAAGGATGGCCGCCAACCGAACAAAGTGGAAGCAGTTTGTTTCTGCCCTACAAGACGCCACCAAGCGTGATGGCCACTGACTGCTTTGACAGTCGGCGGCTAAGGATCAAAGAAGAAGAAGAGGATGGTGACGAGGATATAAATGTGTCTCTAGTTTTTCAATCTTCTTTAGCTAGTAGGTAGCCTTCTCTTTAGTCCTTAGTAATCTTATTTCTAGGGACTACTCTCTTAAAGCCGTCGAGTCGGAACTTGTTTTCATAACGATATCTGGATAAGCTTATAAACCTTTCCTTCATTTTTTGTTTATTCACCTAAGAGAGATATGTGCCTCTAGGGCAGGGGTCTACAACTGGTCGATCACGGCGTACCGTTAGATTATAGGGGACAATTTGGTAGATCTTTAGGTGACGGTGAGGTAAAAATAAATAATTTTTAAGCTAGGGAATGTTCGGACTTGTCACCTCCCGCCAGCATTTAAAAGATCGGTACCCCTAACATTTAATGTACGAAGCATGTTGTCAAATAAAATAACGCTGACCGACATTTTTAAACTGATCATTTTACAAATGAAACTAATTTTCCACCTTCTTCTGCAGGAAAATGAAGGAACTTTTTCAACAACTCGGAATTTGGGTAACAAACATTCGCCACAGACTTTCAGATAAATCTCTAAAGTCGTTAGTCTTGCAGATAATTTATTTTATCAAAAATAAAAAGTAATTATAACATACATTTTTAAGAATACAAAGTTGTCGAAAAATTAAAACACATTTTAAGACAATTTTTAAAAATCTATGGTTTTGTTTATTCTAGTACATTTTGGAATAAAACATATTTATAATCGTGTTATGTTTTTCATTCTAACTTTTATAATTTTCTTCGCCTTAAAGCTAACAGGGATGATAATTTAAAGGCGGGAAAAATCAGAACCTTACTAACGTAGTCGTTGCTCTTCTACTGTGAGGTGATGAGGTTTGGATGAGCGAGCGCCTTACTATCCTATCGGCTGTCTTCTTCCTGGCCTGGTTCAAATCTAGTCCTCGGTCCTTCAGTGATTGTCTGATGTTGCCCTCCCAGCTGACTCTGGGTCGTCCTGGAGGTCTGGATCCCTGACTTTTAGTTTCCCATACAAAAAAGCAGATCCAACAGTTACTACTACCCATAGCCCCGGTGTAGTTCCCATGCGTTTTTTCATGTTTAAAGTGGTTACATAAGGAGAGGCTTAAATAGTCAGATTTGAAGATATATATGCAGTCATTTAGGCGCTATTAAAGTGATATGATTATGATAGTTATAGAGTTGTAAGAACTAATTTTATGTCATTTGCTCCGCCAATTTGTAATTTAATGATAATGAACCTGTGGTGTATATAATTCCGTACTTACACAGATATTTAATATAAATATGCTTTTATACAGTTGGGCGACCGCAGCTGAGGTTCAAAGATGTGTGCAAGAGAGATGTGAGGGCACTGGACATGGATCCAGCAACATGGGAGGATGAAGCTGCCGATCGCATCAAGTGGCGATGCTATTTACGGCGCCACCTCAGATTGGGCGAAAAGAAGCTCACACAACAGGCGGAAGAGAGGAGAAAACGTCAAAAAATTTCATCAGGAAAATAAGCAGCTGAGGGCTGTCACCTCAAGGCGCATTCCTATAGTCAGTTATGACTGAAGGGGCTATTATTATTACGCTTTTATAAATGTGCTGTCTTTTTTTATTTTTTTATGTTTTAAATAATGTTTTGCCTCGTTTTGGCGAGGCGCGTCCCGTTCAACCTAGTCGGTTATATTATGGCGCATGTCTCTTTTTCTTTATATTATAAGAAAAGATAACTCATTAACTGCATTGCTTTTTTAAAAGTAAGGTGGAATATATGTGTATATGTGTGTGTGTTTGTGTATACACGATAAAGAGCAAGGGGGTGTTAAAAGGGTGGGGGGCTTTTTAAAATATTAGTTGTCAAAGGGGGGCGTTGCTACTATCAGGGTTGAGAAACACTGGGCTAGACTGTTTATGAGTTAGCTCCACACCTTTACCAGAATTTAGTCGCTTCATTAATCCAGACCGTCGCGTTTTTCGTTTCCTGGCGTAAAAGTCACATGCCCTTTCAACTTATTTTATTTAGTACCCACTTTTCTTTAATATCATCCGAGCGTTGTAATTTTGTCGCGGTTCAAATCTTTAACGAAAGTTTTATCTACGTTTTACTCATCGGAGATAGCTGACGTTCCGCCAAAAGCTCCCATTCTTAATACAAGATACATTTAGTATCTTAAATATTAACCTGCTTTGGCTCTTTGATTTTAATTCAAACTATGTAAAATGAAGTGGAAATAACTCTATTGAAGTAAAGATTTTAAAGTAAGGGAAATTTTGAACTACGAATACATTTTGTTATTCGTATCTAAAGAGGAAGGCGTCGGATGGTGAACGACGATGTGCACAATAAATCAGTGTGTTTCTTAAAACAACTAAATCAGTGAGTCTTTTGTGTTAAACGTAGCTTTAGTAATGACCTAATTATATGATGTCTCTTTTGAGACCGTATGATATACGGTTTTATATATATATATATATATATATATATATATATATATATATATATATATATATATATATATATATATATATATATATATATATATATATATATATATATATATATATATATATATATCATTTTTCATTCCATTGCCTTCTCTCAGCTCTAGTTGAACTGCCATCCTAGGTTAACGAGTCTCGGTCTACCATAAATAGTCTTAATTTTCTTCTTCTGCGTTCAGTTGGTAGTCGTGCTAAATCTGCAGGCCTGTCGCCAGAACGAAGCCCACAGTCTTTTCTAGGTCGGTGGGGCAGCCCCATAGCTTCTGCCTGAGCTCAGCACTCGCAAGCCAGGTCGGCCGTCGTGGGTGATCATGTGTTTGGCAGTTTTGAAGAATGTGTTCAGGGGTCTGGACTTCGGTTCCACATGGATATTAATTCGTATGAAATATCCTGAGACAATAGAGGTGGCCTAGTAATCTGCAGTGGCCAGTTCTCATGCGGAAAATGATGGTCTGCTGGTGTCTATTAAGCTGGTGGAGTGAGTCATCAATCTATTGCATCAAGAAATCAATACCATTTAGCTCCACAGGGAGCATAAGCCTTCAACAAACACGTGCCAAGTCCTCCTATATCTATTGCATATTTCACCTAAATAGTCTTCTTCTTCCTCGTTCGTCCTGAGAAGGACGTTGGTTGCGTTGTGTCTGTTTACGCCGGAGCTGTGATATTTGCACCTTTCGGAAGACACATCCGACTTCAGCACGGCATTTTTTGGGACCGGGTTTGCCTTCCCTCTTCGATCCCTACTCTCTCAGCCAGACTGCAGTGATGCAGCCTGTTTCCAGGACCACCACGTGGAGGTGGAGTAGGGTCTTGGTCAGCTCTGGTTCGCTGACTCTGACGCAAGCAGTCAAGCTATGAGTCGCTGACTGCATTCTCTATAGCGCTTTAGAGATTTGCTTCCGCCGCGTTTCTTGTTAGTTTAAATCAGGGGTTCCCCAAGCGTTCGGTATCGACCCCCACATGTCTATGGGACTACTCTAACCTTTACAACCACTACCATAAATTCATCACTTACTGTCTTTCTGTTTCCATATGCAGTCATTTTCATGTTAACTTACTTACTCTATTCTTTTAATATATTCAGTGTGCCACTAAACATGGCACCCCTTCCTCCCAGCCCGCTTAGATTCTTCCCCCTTCCCAATGCTGAGACAAGCGACTTCTAGACAGGGGATTGCGATTACATCGGGTTCGTGATGGCGGCACTTCCGCTTCATTGTGGATTTGCTTAACATCGACAAAACAAAAAGAAGCGACCGATGTGACACAGGTGTCGATGTCTGGAACAAAGAGGTTTGAAACCAGACACGAGGAGCCCAGTGTGATTGCTCAATACTTCTATTAATACAGCACGCGACTAAAATAGGGCCGCGATTCGCTCCAGCCCTTCACCCTGCAAACATATAACTTGTATAATCCACAGACGTGAGCAGTGGCGACGACAACGTTGGGTCGAAGGCTTTAGAAAAAGCCCTGGAATTTAAAGATGATATCGCCTGTAAAAGATAATGGAATCACGCGAGAGCAAAGATCTCAGATCGAAGATTAAACAGACGTACAGATTTCTCTATAAGTATAACTAGTTCATGTCTCCTAATTTTCTTATTTTCTGTCCCGTAAACAATTTCCACCAGCTTTTCGTTTGCGAGAAATTAATGAAAGCCGCGCGCATTGCGGGTTGGAAACAAAATGGCGCGCCTAGTGAAATAACGCATTTCTTTCCACCATGAGTTTATCGAAATATTCACGCTTTTTGTGTGTGTGTGATACAATGTCCGGAATTTTTCCATTTTATATTGCAGGTACCCAATGCGCATCATAGATGAAGCTATTATGCTTTCGTGCCACTCATTTTGTGTAATTGATTTTAGTTTTGATGCAAAATGGAAATGGACAAAATAACCAATTATATAAAATATCTTGTATCTGTGACGGCTATATAAAATATCTTGTATCTGTGACATGTTAATGAGTGTATGTTAGTACGATAAAATATAATTACGGCTATATAAAATATCTTGTATCTGTGACATGTTAATGAGTGTATGTTAGTACGATAAAATATAATTACGGCTATATAAAATATCTTGTATCTGTGACATGTTAATGAGTGTATGTTAGTACGATAAAATATAATTACGGTTATATAAAATATCTTGTATCTGTCGCATGTTAATGAGTGTATGTTAGTACGATAAAATATAATTACGGCTATATAAAATATCTTGTATCTGTCGCATGTTAATGAGTGTATGTTAGTACGATAAAATATAATTTGTGGCATGTTAATGAGTGTATGTTAGTACGATAAAATATAATTACGGCTATATAAAATATCTTGTAACTGTGGCATGTTAATGAGTGTATGTTAGTACGATAAAATATAATTACGGTTATATAAAATATCTTGTATCTGTCGCATGTTAATGAGTGTATGTTAGTACGATAAAATATAATTACGGCTATATAAAATATCTTGTATCTGTCGCATGTTAATGAGTGTATGTTAGTACGATAAAATATAATTACGGCTATATAAAATATCTTGTATCTGTCGCATGTTAATGAGTGTATTTTAGTACGATAAAATATAATTACGGCTATATAAAATATCTTGTATCTGTCGCATGTTAATGAGTGTATGTTAGTACGATAAAATATAATTACGGCTATATAAAATATCTTGTAACTGTGGCATGTTAATGAGTGTATGTTAGTACGATAAAATATAATTACGGCTATATGGTTGTTCGTCCATCACGGGTGATGAAGACCACTCTGTTCATCCAATTATTTAAGAATATGTTAGGTTAGTCTATGGGTACGAAGGTGACTGAAGAGCCCGATGCGGGCCTGGAAAGATCTTGGACAGTGTGGGCAGGGAATGTTTGCTTCATGTGAAGGTTTTATTTCACGGTCCTTTCTAGCTTGTCTCCGCTGTTCTGCTGCTGCTCTTCTGGATGATTCGCATGCTGCTGCACCTTTACGAAGAGATGTGCGCCAAGCAGTTCGGTCTTGCGCAGCAGCTTCCCATGTGTCTGGGTTTATGTCAAAGGTTTTCAATGACGTCTTTAACGTGTCTTTGAAGCGCTTCTTTTGGCCACCATGGGAGCGTTTACCCTTCTGCATCTCACCATAAAAGAGTATCTTTGGCAGTCGATGGTCTGGCATGCGGACTACATGACCTGCCCAGCGAATTTGTGACTGCATCAGAATAGTATCAATACTAGGGATACCAGCTCTGTCAAGAACGGCGGTATCCGGGATCTTGTCTTGCCATTTGATGTTCATTATCTTCCTGAGACAGACTGTATGGAAGTGTTTTAGCTTCTTTACGTGGCGCCTGTATACAGTCCATGTTTCACATGCATATAGCAGCACTGGAAGCACCGCAGCTCTGTATACCTTCAGCTTTGTCTGTAGACTAATGCCACTTCGATGCCAAACGTTGGTGTATAGTCTGCCAAATGTGCTGCTGGCTTTGGAGATCCTGGTGTTCACCTCATCATCAATGACAATGTTCTGGGATAGTGTGCTACCAAGGTATGTGAATCTGTTCACAACATTCAGTTTCTCACCATTAACCTTGATGACTGGCTCAGTATAAACTGTGCCAGGAGCTGGTTGGTACATGATTTCTGTTTTTTCGTTCGTGTTGATGGTAAGCCCAAAGTTGGCGCAGGCTTCGGAGAATCTATCCACACTATGCTGCAGATCAGCCTCTGAGAAGGAATTGAGGGCACAATCATCAGCAAACAGAAGATCTCTGATGGTGTGTGATTTGACCTTGGTTTTTGCTTGAAGCCTCCTAAGGTTAAACAATTTTCCATCAATACGATAACTAATGTCGATTCCTGTGTCCCCGTCTCTAAAAGCATCAGTCAGCATAGCAGAAAACATGATACTGAACAGAGTCGGTGCAAGTACGCACCCTTGTTTAACTCCATTTGAGACGGGGAAAGGCTCTGATAGCTCACCGTTTTCCTGAACTCTAGCCTGCATTCCATCATGCAGTTGCTGCACTATTGTGATAAATTTCTTTGGGCAGCCGTATTTTGCCATGATCTTCCATAGACCCTCTCTACTGACCGTGTCGAACGCCTTTGTCAAGTCGATGAAAGCTGTGTACAGGTCACAGTGCTGTTCTTGGCATTTTTCTTGTAGCTGTCTTGCAGCGAACACCATATCTGTGGTTCCACGTTCTTTCCGGAATCCACACTGACTTTCAGGTAAAAGACCTTTGTCAAGATGAGCCGTAAGGCGATTCAAAAGGATTCTGGCGAATATCTTCCCAGCGATTGATAAAAGAGAGATGCCTCGATGATTGTTGCAGTCTTGGCGATTACCTTTACGTTTATATAGATGTATAATTGAGGCATCTTTGAGATCGTGTGGGATGGTTTCACTCTGCCACATTTGCTGGAAGATCATATGAAGTTTCTCTATCAGAACTGCACCGCCATCTTTATAAAACCTCAACAGGAATTGAATCGGAGCCAGGGGCCTTTCCACTAGACAGTTGACGAATCGCTTTTTTTAGTTTCCTCCAGAGTTGGTACATCATCTAATGCTTCATTTATAGGAATTTGGGGCAGGCGGATGATGGCTTCGTCGTTAATAGATGATGGCTGGTTCAAGATATTATTAAAATGTTCAGCCCAGCGTTGGAGAATTTTTTCCTTGTCTGTAATTAGTGTTTTTCCATCTGCATTAAGGAGGGGAAATGATCCTGATGATGTTGGACCATAGACCGCTTTGAGTGCAAGGTAAAAGTTTTTCAAGTCATGGCTGTCAGCAAAGCCTTGGATCTCATCTGCTTTATTACTCAGCCATGAATCCCGCATCTGGCGTAGTTTATGTTGGACGATTCTACGCATGTTGTTGAAAGCGTCTTTCTTGGATGTAGATTTTGGATCATTTAAATATGCTTTATGGAGATGGTGTTTCTCAGCCAACATCTGCTTTATATCATCTGAGTTCTCATCAAACCAGTCATTTTGTTTCTTGATGGAAGGACCCAGGACCTCTGTAGCAGTGTTGTAGATCTGCTCACTTAGGGCTGCCCAATTTGTTTCCACACTTTGGCC
Source organism: Oreohelix idahoensis (assembly GCA_024509875.1). Lineage (NCBI taxonomy): Eukaryota > Metazoa > Mollusca > Gastropoda > Stylommatophora > Oreohelicidae > Oreohelix > Oreohelix idahoensis. The sequence goes on along the minus strand of JAMPIV010007867.1, from coordinate 32,321 downwards.
GTCTAGCGAGATAGATTTGAGACGGTCTTCTAAGGTGTCAGTAAATGACTGTTTGATTGTTGTCTTCTTTAGTTTGGTGACATCCAGCCTCTTTTGAGTTTTCTTCCCCTGAGGGCGCCTGGCTGGTTGGATACGAACTTTAAGTTTAGATACAATGAGGCGATGATCAGTCCAGCATTCGGCACCACACATGGACTTGGTCACCCGGACATCTTGCCTGTCCTTCTTCCTAACAATTACATAGTCAATTAGGTGCCAATGCTTTGAGCGAGGGTGCATCCAGGAGGTCCTGTTGCGGGTAGGAAGTCGAAAAATGGTGTTGGTGACAAGGAGGTCATGTTCTGCGCAAGTCTGGAGGAGACGAAGTCCATTACTGTTACAGCGACCCACGCCGTACCTACCAATAGTGCCATTCCAGGAGATGTTATCTGAGCCTACTCTTGCATTAAAGTCACCAAGAATGATGAGCTTATCTGCTTTAGGAACTGATGCAATGACTGCATGTAGTTCTTCGTAAAACTTATCCTTGACATCATCCTGGTTTGTCATAGTTGGTGCATACGCGCTAATGATGGTGGCATGTTTTCTTCCATAGAACAGAGGGATCTTGACCGTCATGAGTCGGTCATTTATTCCCTTTGGGGGCCCCGCTAACTTGCTGACAATTGCTGTTTTGATTGCAAATCCAACCCCTGCTTCTCGTCTTTCTTCAGTTCCTCTTCCGCTCCAAAAGAATGTATAACCTGCACCCTTTTCGCAAAGTTGGCCCTCGCCTGCAAGTCGAGTTTCACTCAGTGCTGCTATGTCAATGTTGTACCTGGCCAGTTCTCTCCCAATCAGGGCAGTTCGTCTCTCAGGTCTGTTTGCATTAAAGTCTTTGTCAAGTAAAGTGCGCACATTCCATGCGCCTAGAATGAGGGGGAAAAATCTGTCCTTTCTTTTTCTTATATGTCGACCGCCGAAGTAGGGTACCCACCAACCGCGGTAAGCTGGTTAGGTAATGGTGAAGCAGGCAATGTTTAGGGCACCTTTTCTAGCCCCTTCCTCATGCCATGGAGGTGAGCAGTGCTTTCCTAAAGAGGGCTGCTCAGACACTCAGGGGGCTGCCGAATCCCACTGCTGCTCCGATCAGTGGAAGACGACCATATGGCCTGAGCCGCCTGTGTGTAGGTCTGCGACTACGACTGCCAGCGTACCCACGCCTGCCGCTTCGCCGCTCGCCCATCGCCACAGGACTTGTTGTGAGTGGATGGATGAATGGATGAATGGATGAAAGAGTGACTTGCGCGGTGATTTGGATTAAAGTGAGGAAGAGTTGCGCAATTCGTCGACCTCACTCTCTCGCCTGGGTCCATCTCAATCCAGTGGCAAGACAAGTCAAGACGACTGGAGATGAAGTCAGGTGCAGTGGATGACCAGGGCTTTCTACGTGCCTCGCCGTGCTCCTTACGCTCCACAGCGCGTTGCTGGTAATCGCCGTCATGCCCGTTGAACCAACAGGTGGTTTCTTCCGCGCAGTCTATCGAATCCAGTCTTCGCATGCATGGGTAGGCAGACCCTAACTCACCGAAGGTTTATAACCATTCGGCTACCCTCACCTAGTTTAGCCGGCCTGTCAAAGCCGTTGTCCGGGGGTGGCCGCTGTCGCATGCTGACAGCTACGAGGAGCCACAGGTGAGAGCTGGATGCCAGGTTTGGACCAAAGGTGGCTGAGCTGCCCTAAAAAGGGCATGACAGCTCCTTCACCAGAGGTACTACCAATACCTGACTTCCCAACACCCCCTACGGCTATATAAAATATCTTGTAACTGTGGCATGTTAATGAGTGTATGTTAGTACGATAAAATATAATTACGGCTATATAAAATATCTTGTAACTGTGGCATGTTAATGAGTGTATGTTAGTACGATAAAATATAATTACGGCTATATAAAATATCTTGTAACTGTGGCATGTTAATGAGTGTATGTTAGTACGATAAAATATATTTACGGCTATATAAAATATCTTGTATCTGTGGCATGTTAATGAGTGTATGTTAGTACGATAAAATATATTTACGGCTATATAAAATATCTTGTAACTGTGGCATGTTAATGAGTGTATGTTAGTACGATAAAATATAATTACGGTTATATAAAATATCTTGTATCTGTGGCATGTTAATGAGTGTATGTTAGTACGATAAAATATAATTACGGCTATATAAAATATCTTGTATCTGTGACATGTTAATGAGTGTATGTTAGTACGATAAAATATAATTACGGTTATATAAAATATCTTGTATCTGTGGCATGTTAATGAGTGTATGTTAGTACGATAAAATATAATTACGGCTATTTAAAATATCTTGTATCTGTGGCATGTTAATGAGTGTATGTTAGTACGATAAAATATAATTACGGCTATATAAAATATCTTGTAACTGTGGCATGTTAATGAGTGTATGTTAGTACGATAAAATATAATTACGGTTATATAAAATATCTTGTATCTGTGGCATGTTAATGAGTGTATGTTAGTACGATAAAATATAATTACGGTTATATAAAATATCTTGTATCTGTGGCATGTTAATGAGTGTATGTTAGTACGATAAAATATAATTACGGCTATATAAAATATCTTTTATCTGTGACATGTTAATGAGTGTATGTTAGTACGATAAAATATAATTACGGCTATATAAAATATCTTGTATCTGTGGCATGTTAATGAGTGTATGTTAGTACGATAAAATATAATTACGGCTATATAAAATATCTTGTAACTGTGGCATGTTAATGAGTGTATGTTAGTACGATAAAATATAATTACGGTTATATAAAATATCTTGTATCTGTGGCATGTTAATGAGTGTATGTTAGTACGATAAAATATAATTACGGTTATATAAAATATCTTGTATCTGTGGCATGTTAATGAATGTATGTTAGTACGATAAAATATAATTACGGCTATATAAAATATCTTTTATCTGTGACATGTTAATGAGTGTATGTTAGTACGATAAAATATAATTACGGTTATATAAAATATCTTTTATCTGTGACATGTTAATGAGTGTATGTTAGTACGATAAAATATAATTACGGTTATATAAAATATCTTTTATCTGTGACATGTTAATGAGTGTATGTTAGTACGATAAAATATAATTACGGTTATATAAAATATCTTGTATCTGTGGCATGTTAATGAGTGTATGTTAGTACGATAAAATATAATTACGGCTATATAAAATATCTTTTATCTGTGACATGTTAATGAGTGTATGTTAGTACGATAAAATATAATTACGGCTATATAAAATATCTTGTAACTGTGGCATGTTAATGAGTGTATGTTAGTACGATAAAATATAATTACGGCTATATAAAATATCTTTTATCTGTGACATGTTAATGAGTGTATGTTAGTACGATAAAATATAATTACGGCTATATAAAATATCTTGTAACTGTGGCATGTTAATGAGTGTATGTTAGTACGATAAAATATAATTACGGTTATATAAATTACTTTTATCTGTCGCATGTTAATGAGTGTATGTTAGGACGATAAAATATAATTACGGCTATATAAAATATCTCGTATCTGTGGCATGTTAATGAGTGTATGTTAGTACGATAAAATATAATTACGGTTATATAAATTACTATTATCTGTCGCATGTTAATGAGTGTATGTTAGGACGGTAAAATATAATTACGGCTATATAAAATATCTTTTATCTGTCGCATGTTAATGAGTGTAAATTAGTGCGATAAAATATAATTACGGCTATATAAAATATCTTTTATCTGTCGCATGTTAATGAGGGTATGTTAGGACGATAAAATATAATTACGGCTATATAAAATATCTTTTATCTGTCGCATGTTAATGAGTGTATACTAGTACGATAAAATATAATTACGGTTATATAAAATATCTTTTATCGGTCGCATGTTAATGTGTGTATGTTAGTGCGATAAAATATAATTACGTAGTGCGATAAAATATAATTACGGCTATATAAAATATCTTTTATCGGTCGCATGTTAATGAGTGTATGTTAGTGCGATAAAATATAATTACGGCTATATAAAATATCTTTTATCTGTCGCATGTTAATGAGTGTATGTTAGTGCGATAAAATATAATTACGGCTATATTCTTTTTCTTCTTCCTCGTTCGTCCTGAAAAGGACGGTGGTTGCGTTGTGTCTGTTTACAACGTAGCTGTGATATCTGCACCTTTCGGTCGACACATCCGACTTCTGCACGGCATTTTTTAGGACCGGGTTTGCCTTCCCATTGCGATCCGTGCTCGCTCAGCCAGCCTGCACTGCTGCAGACTGTTTCCAGGACCACCACGTGGAGGTGGAGCCCGGTCTTGACCAGCTCTAGTTCGCTTGTCCTGACGCAGGCAGTCAAGCTATGAGTCGCTGACTGCGGTCTCTATTGCTGCGTCTTCTGGCCCCATTACGGCTATATAAAATATCTTTTATCTGTCGCATGTTAATGAGTATATGTTAGTACGAGCAAATATAATACATTCTTTAATTTTGGGAAACCTCTTTGTTGGAAGTTGCGAAGTTGAAATAAAGAATGACTGAGAGATGGACATGATCTAGGATGGCAAGAGGCAGTTTCTCATGAAGATTCCGAATGAGCTCGTTATACCGGAGACAAGGTAAATGATGAGAATCGACATTGCTTACGTCTCATGAAGAGAACTGGCTGCAGCAAGTTAGATGTTAACATCCTCAACCAAGATTGATTACATTGATTACGTAAGACTACGTGTCTGTCCCCTTACGTGATCTGAGCCATCTACTTAAAGTGTCCCTTAATGGCTTGAGCCAACATCGCGCGTGCTTATGTTTGTATATGTGTATGAGAGTGTTCGAATTAGTGTGTGAGCGACGAACACCTCAAACAATTAGACTATTGCAAACTCATGCGTACAAAAAAACACAAATTACTTTGAAGTTTTATAAATAGCTAGATTAATACTTAATATTTACATTATATTTTAGAATATGTTGCGGGTTTTTTCCCCTGTTCTGCAGTAGTATTTTTATAATGGCGAAAATTCGAGTGAAGGGGAAGAGTTTTTTTTTTTCCCGAAGGTAGCAACCTTTGCTCAAGATTACTCTTGGCAGAGGTATAAATAGAAGATTAATGCTTCTATTTCAATTAGTCTCACATGGATTTATAGAATGGTAAATATAACAACTGAGTCATCTAAATTTCTTATAAACTTTGTATTCTCCCGCCCCTTCTGTGAAAAATATATGTTTTGGCTCGTATTTAATGAGCCCCCAGCTGAAGGAGGTTCAGGAAAATACTAGAATACCTTAGGGTTCAACCAATCAATTGACAGTTGTTTTGCATCTGGGTCACGAGAGTTTTTTGGCGTACGGGCTTTCCTGTTAGTGTGGTGTGTGGCCTCCTCTTGCATAGATCTCCTGGGCATGGATGCGATCAGACGTCTGATGTGGGCCTGTGGGATGGCTGCCCATTCTTCCTGGAGTGCCTGGAACAGATCACGACGATTGGCTGGAGCAACTTCTCGGCTACAAACACGTCTATGCAGCTCATCCCACAGGTGCTCAATCGGACTCATGTCTGGAGACAGGGATGGCCAGGGAAGGGTGAGAATGTTGTTGGTAGTCAGGAACTGCGTGGTCAACAGTGCACAATGGGGTCTGGCGTTGTCCTGTTGAAGCACAGATTTTTGGGCAGCCAAAAGTGGAAAGACATGGGGTCGAAGAATTTCATTGACGTATCGTTGCGCATTCAAGCCTCCTTCAATGTGCACCAATTGACTCCTTCCGTTGTAACTGATCATTCCCCACACCATTGCACCTCCACCACCGTGCGGCGGAGCTTCATCAACGCAATTTTGGGCAAAACGTTCATTTCGCCTACGGTAGACCCTCCGCCGTCTATCATGACGCTGCAATAAAAAGAAAGAGTCGTCACTAAACCAGACACGTCTCCATTGATTGTCAGCTGCCCAGGGACGATGCTGGTTGGCCCAAAGAAGTCGATTTTGGCGATGGCGGCGCGTAAGGACGGGTCCTCGGTGAGGTCGTTGTGCCCAAAGTCCAGCGTCATGCAGTCTATTCCGGACAGTTTGATCAGACACATGACGTCCTGCAGGCAATGACTGGGCAGTTGAGGTAGCTGTTGTAAACCTGTCTCTGAGGTGACGAAGCCGAATAAAGCGATCCTCCGCTGCTGTTGTCACTCTGGGTCGTCCACTGCGATGCCGGTCGTCAACTGAGCCAGTGGCTTGGAACCGGTGCCAAAGTCGACTGATGGTACTCTGATGCACGTTTAGATGCTTGGCAACCTGACTTTGACTTTCGCCTGCATGCAGTCGGCCAATAGCAATGTTCCTTAAATTTATCGATAGAGACGCCATAAATGTCTGCTTGAAAATGAACTGAATTTTTAGTGTGTAGCATTATCCTTTTATAGGGTTTCAGTTGCGTAGTCAGTGAATAGTGTTCACCCCAAATTTTGTAGCTTTCACGTTTGCGCAACATGAGCTGTGGTCAAAAATTGCGTCATAAGCACTATTGACCACTGCGTTGTAACGATTACAAAAACGAACGCAATTCAGGTCAACACGTGCATTTGACACTGTAAAGAACATTTGAGGCTGGTTTTTATATACCCTAGCACCAAATTTTACTTACAAACTCATAAAAACGCGCCCTCGGATAGCTATGCGTTTCTTTTTTTTAACAGTATAGTATCAAAAACTGAGAGAACACAATACCTTTCGTATATCTTAAGTCTCCTGATGTAAGCATTAGGTGACCTCCGCTTCCCTATATCATTTCATCTTCCTCAGAGTTTTACACGATGTCCCTGAGCATTAAATATCAACTATCACGTCAGACGAAAAGTGTGTTAAGAGAGCGAAAGAACGCAAATTAAACATTGTGACAGAGTATGTAAATATATTTACATGTATCAACACGTTTTTGCTTCCACCTGTTTCCCACCTTTCTTTGCTTTTTTAATATCCACGTGTCTTTAACGCAGAAAGCATGCGCTTCGATATCTGTCGAAACTCAAATTGTAGCCACGCCTATTTTCTTGTTCTCTGTCCTACAGGCATTAGTAATGTTTACCAACAGACCTATTAATTAGTCCTGAGCCGTTAACTGTATTTATCACGCGAACGATTGGGCAATCGCTGAAATATTGACAGATCAGAGAATGAGTCGGCTAATTTTAAAATCAAGGGCGATAAGTAAGACGTACGTTTTCGGTAATTACTTTGGTCAGGGGGAATTAATCTGAGGAAAGGGGAGATAATCAACAGTTATCCCACCCCTCCCGCCTCCCCACATCCGTTCGTTCGTGAACGTAATTAGCTGCAGACGAGATGCCAGATCAAAGCACGTCCGTTCTCTAGTGACTATTCTGCGGTCGGCATGAGTGAAAAAAATAAGCTTTGATTCAGCATTCGACCGAAGAATTCCCCAAAATCTAAGCGAAGGCGTGAAATCTAGCACGTGATAGCGATTTTCTGACCATTTAATATATATACTCCAGCTTTAAACTCAGTTTATCTAGTACTCACATAATTTTGCAGAACTATCTAGCGTCGAATCTTAGACCGTTGTTATAGTGGATTTCTTAGTGTTTCGATTGGAGATTAGTTTCTTTTTTTCTGTGTTGTGGTAATTATATTTACTAGTATTTTGAGTGGTTTAATTGCTAAGTTCGTCATTATATTTCAGTAGGATTTACTGTGTTAAATTGTCTAGCAGATTAAATATATATATAGCTAATATTTTCCAGCTGTAATAGAAATCTAATTAATTGCTAGTAACCAGTAAGAGATATTTTAATTGACGAGTAAATGCACTAGGCAATGTAGACCAACGAAATATATATTTATCTTCTATCCATCATGTGTCAATTTTGTAAATGACTAGAATTTTTTTTCACGGGTTAATAAGACAGATAGATAAGCTTCTCATGTGTTTTTCTAATCAAATCTTATAACCGAATGGATAATAAATTATAACGTTGCACGGGTTAGGATAGATACTGATATTGTGATTAAATGTTTGTATTTTTCTTCCTAAAATATAGTACGGGTCACAAACCTAAAACTACCATTGGTCTAAGCCTACGCCTAAACCTGAATCTGAGAATAACGGATCTAAGTCCAACAGTACAAACAGAACATTCTTATATAAATATCGGGTCTTCAAGGTTGACCTGTAGGCCTCTTGTTTACACCCATAAAGAGACAGAGTACCAACAAAAAAAGAATTAAGAATAAATTGTAACTGGACCTATAGCTATCCAGATTCTTTTTTTCCAATTTCATATACATTCAGCCCGTTGTGGCAAAATAATCAAACATTAACATTTCCCGACTATCGACCATTTGTGGTGTGACAAGGAATTTTTATACTGAGAGAAGTTACATACCTGATATTCCTTTATGTATTGGAGTCCAAAGCTACTGACACTGTGAGCACTGTTAATTTTCTTACCTGGACTAATTAATGTGACATAAACAGAAATCCTAATAACAGTAATGAAGTAAACGTTCCCCGAAGAAGAGGATTTAATCAGTCTTTGAGGAGCTGGGGTTTATTTTGCCAAAATAACACTGGATTTGCTGTGTGTATCCTAAAGATTGTTCCAGACGTTGCTAATCAGCAATTAGGTAAGAACGAATGAACGTGGCCACGGGTTTGTCTGGAGAGAGAGAAAGAAGGAATGAGTAATTCTTTTTAACGTATAAGCTTTGTACTCACTTTGTTTTGCTTTTCTTTTAGTTTGCTAGTACTGTTATTTTATTTTTTCAGAATAGATTCATTAGAACTTTGTTCTTTACAGTATAGTCAAATTCTATACCATAGTGCTAATCTTTTGACCTTTTGGGGGTTAATACCTTCTTCTAACGTGATCTTGTCTCAATAGAGGGAATTGCACTTACGGGTCCATTTCTTTTATTATTTCTGTAGCATATGATTTTGTATTTTTCTATCTTGATATTAAATGTTGTACGGTTGTTTATGATAAATAAACTGAACATAAAAACATAAGTACCAGTGTGTTGGTCAGATCGGTCCAATATCCATATTCCATTAATAGAGTTTCACGTTTATGCGTCAAATTGTTGTCACTTATCTGTGTGTGTATATGTGTGTGTAAGTGAGTGATTGATATATATATATATTAATATATACAGAAAGGAAACTGTCTGATAAACAAATTTCAGTCGTAAGATAGGCTGGACTAGAGTATCTTCTAAATCCAGGGACAGACTCTACCTTTCCACCATTTCACTCTTGAAATCTATTTCTTTACCTTATCTCTCACTGAGTTACCACCTTTTCCAGTTCTATTCAGACGGGACCTATCTATCTTAAATACCTATCCTAAATCTACGAGAATCTCATACATATATATATATATATATATATATATATATATATATATATATATATATATATATATATATATATATATATATATATATATATATATATATATATATATATATATATATATATATATATATATATATATATATATATATATATATATATATATACTGAGGGATTATGGAATTCCCAGCTGCATTGTTTCCATCATAAAAAACCTATATGCTAACTTTACATGCAGTGTTGAGTTGAGCAACCTAACTTTTGAGGTGATGACAGGAGTACGATAAGGATGCCCATCAACAAATTTATTTTTGACAGTCATAGACTGGGTGATGCGCCATACAACAGAGAGCAGTCCAAGAAGAATTAGATGGACAACGTTTTCTACACTGGAAGATCTGGAATATGCAGATCGCATTTAACTACTCACACATTCACATCAACACATTCAAGAAAAAACAGAATAATTATAGCCAACAGGTGTGTATGAACATCAGTATAAAGAAGACAGAGGTCATAACACTCAATGTGGGCAGTCCTGAGCCTATAACAATAAGGAACCAGAAGCCTGGAACAGATGGGCACATTTTCATATCTAGGATACGTAGTATCACCAGACGGCAGAACAAGCAAAGACATCAACAACAGAATGAATTAAGCGAGAACAGCCTGTGCTAGTCTAAACAACATCTGGAAGTCCTCAACACCAAATTATAATTATATGAGAGCTGTGTACTTTCTGTGCTTTTCTATGGTGCAGAATGCTGGAGAGAAACAGAGAATGAAATATCGAAATTGTCGTCTTTTGGCCGAATACTATTGTCGTACCGATAAGTTTGGAAGTTATTTATGGTCCCGTCTGAGTAGAGAGGTTGGTGATAAGTACGTGAGAAATGAAGGTGTGAGAAATAGATTTCACGGGTGAATAGTTTAAGGAGAAGATCTGTCTCTGGAATGAGTAAGTATCTCTAGTCCAGCCTATCTATACGACTATAATTTAGTACAAGACTATCTTTCCCTCCTTATACATGTAAATATAAGTTTAACTACCCCCACACACACAGATATGTGACAACAAGACACACAAACGTGAAAAAACTATGATTAATTGGCTATGGTTATGACCAACACACAAAGTTAAGTTTTTGTTGTTGTTTATTATCATTAAACTTGACAACATCAAACCTCGAAAGAAAGATCAAATAAAATCAGATTTACACACATAGGAAAATAACTGAATAACTGTGCCCTCCCTCTCTTGAGAAAAAAGAACCAAAAAAGTTAATAACCCAAAGGTCAAAGGTTAGTACTATGTTACAGAATAGACAGTAAAGAAACAAGTTCCTACTAAATGCTACCCAGTAAATTAAACAATTTTAAGCATAATCCAGGTTAGTATGATCCTGTAACAAAGAAAAATATTCGCTCTCTCTCTCTGACATACAGTGGCCACTCAATCACGCTTACCTAATCTTGGTGATATTCCTTGGAATTGCAATGGTTCCTGAATATACAAATTGTCAGGTGTATTTCCCAAATTGGCCCCAGTCCATCCTCAAATAAATAAGATTTATAAGGTGGACGCCTAATTTGGTGGTTTATTCCTGGTTACAATTGATAACTGATGGTAATCCCATCGGCTGGCTCTAGGTGAGTGCCGATTCTGAAACAGCGTAATTCTGGATGATACCCTTGAATACGACTGTCAGTCGTCAGAAAACGTTATTGTTCTTTACAACCCCAGTGGGCTGATAAAAATTGAAAGAAAATATTGCTGGCCTGAATACGTCCAGTTAAATTCATCATTTAAAATGTTCCTTTGTCTCTTTGGCCAGTCCTGTTCACAAATGAACTTGTGGACACACAAGCCAAGAAAAAGACAACATTAACCATTCAGTAAATGATGGAAAAAACCCAAAAATAGACCGACGGCCGCTCTTGTGATCAGGTCTGCGTGGAATAAAGAACATTTTTTTTTTAATGCTACTGTTCTATATACACAAGGACGGGGACAAGACGATCTCTTATCCACTTCGTCAGTCCTGATTAAATTTAACCGGCACATGTGTTTTCCTTTATGCCTAAACTATCGCACGTCGCCAACGCTGAGATTTCGGGTCGGATGAAGGTATGCAACCCTCCCCCTCTTTCTCGCGTTGTAACGATTAGCGTACAATGTCAATTATTATTCAATTGTCCATTCGCACCCTTACCTAAATATCGCCTGTTGTTAATAGCTATTAAATTGTTGGCGTCTGTTGGTCATCGTATGTTATTAAATAATAGTCACTTACTATAATTACACAAAATGAAATATAATGTGAAATCTATCTTCCACTATCAGTCGCGCCTAGCATATAATATCAGTCAGCTAAACCGTATCTTCTTGTGTGAGAAAGCGGGTGGTTAAAATTAACATTACAACTGAAACATCTGGTATAGAACAGTTACTCGTTATTATTTCACTGGTTGTAACAGCTAGAACTCTAAGTGAGTTAAAATGGTAAAAGCTTTTACACTTTAACATGTAAGCACTAATTTCTATTACCAGAACATCAGAATGACAATCGCCACGAATACTATTAACACATCTTCCACAATGGTTCTAGACTACGTGTTTAGACTATCCGAAAAATTATGAGTGACAACTGATAGCTGGTTTCGGAAGACACAGTTTATATATCGTCATGTTTATCTGATCTCTAGAGAATGCTACTTTTCACACAATAGTGCGTAGCAGAGAAACAGAAGCATGAGTCCCCCAGGTGAAAGTTTTCACGGTCGCTCTGTCGGGCGTTGCTAATCGACATCAGAGACTTAAAACCGTGTAACGGGGCTCTCGGACATTTTGCCCGTATTTGAAGATCAAAGCATTAACTCCCCTCTCTGTGTACGAACTTCAAAGGGTACTTGGGGAAATATTTTTTCCCGAGCGCTACTTCAAAAAGGTCCGGTGTTTTTTCCACGTGCAGTCTGTCAGATATCCAATGATTGACAGATCAGCTGGCTTGAGAAACAAACCTGATTTGCTCCCTTTTATGACTGGCAGGTCGCGAAAGTTGTAAACAACTTCGTTTGTTTATGTTCAAGAACAAGAGGCGTGGATGAAAATTAAGCTTGTGAGGCAGAAAAATGCGTGGTTTTGCCAGCAAATCATAGAACGCTAACGAGATTACAAGGCTGTCAGATTACTGTAGGCTATATTTCCATTATACGTCACAACTATCACCAATCAAGAACTACTCACTTGGAGGACAACGGAGGACATGCACAACATCACAGATGGCAGGCGCTGGCGTTGGGTTGGCCACGTCTTCAGAAGAGACTCCAATGTCATCACATGAGCAGCTATGTTATGGACCCCTGAAGGAAAGCGAAAGAGAATCCGACCAAAAACAACTTGGCTTAGAACTGTAGAGGCCGAGATGCAAAGAATGAACCAGAGCTAGGGCACTGTACGAAGGATCTCCGCCGACAGAACAAAGTGGAAGCAGTTTGTTGCTGCCCTACAAGACGCCACAAGACATGATGACCATTGACTGCATTGACAGCTGGCGACTAAGGATCAAAGAAGAAGAAAAGTATATATATATATATATATATATATATATATATATATATATATATATATATATATATATATATATATATACACACACCATGATGTTTTCATCATCCACTACCTGCTCCCTATGGAGCCTAGGACTACTGGTTCCTTGGGAGGAATCCGTACGAAGCAGTCATCAGCTCTTGCAGTGGTGGTTTATGTGACAAATTATATTCTATAATGAGGTTGCCAGCCCAAAATGCAACTGTACATCAATAAGCAATTCATACATGTCAAATATAAATAATAAAATGTACATGTTACAACTTATTGTTATTGTTGAACAGAATCGACCTCACTGCACTCCGGGCAAACCCATAGGTGCTCAGTCTCCCTCAGCAAATGTCGAAGAGTATGAATGCTAATTGTACCTGTAGCACGCTGGTTGTACATACACCGGATGCATCCTCTCTCACGTCCATCTCTGCTAGTCCTACGTTTGATGCTAAACTCCAAAAGTTTCAGCCTTGTTGATTCATCCATTGCAGTGTCATTATCTAGCAGACGATCATTAATAGCCCTTAGTATCTCTCCCTTATCCATGTCCAGTGTCCTCACTATGGGCGCTCTCGAGGCCAGTCTGTCAGCTCTCTCATTGCCTCGTACCCCTGCATGACCATGACAGTAGATCCACATTAGTTCGTGAAGACTTGAGGATTCTTTTGATGTTTTCCATTCCTGCCGCAGCCATCCTTTCTGAACTTTAGGAAGCATAGCTTGAGAGTCTGACAATATATCTGCCCTGGTTGAAGGAGTTTCAGACAGCCACTTCAGTGCTGCAGTAACTGCCTCTATCTCCATTCTCATGCTGGAGGTTCTTGTCATTTAGGCTCCACTCTGTTCAGCAACGAACCTGCCCTTTATTCTCGCAGAGAAACCCCATCCTGATTTCTCCCCACGCACTACAGACCAATCAGTGTACACAATGGCGTCATTATCCCCAGCATGATCACTCCATAGGTGGCAGACATTTGACAGCATTAAGGGCTGCAGGCGTGACGGTATTTTCTCTAGCGTAAAGCTCAGAGTAGTGCTCGACTCACCTCTCGATCTGCTTACCCTTATCGGTTAGCTTCTCTCCGCTGATGGTTTTTAGCGGTGCCATCTTACTTTTTGGGGGGTCAAGGGCTTTCTTTATACCGTCATACATTTGTTTAATGTTGCCTTTTACTGCGGTCTGGATGCTCTCACTAAGCTGGAGCCAATAGTCATTTGCACAACGTCGAGCAGTTTGTTGAACTTTGCTACTCGTAGCCTTCAGGATCTGTAGGGTTCTAAGACTCGGTGAACGTTTGTATTCAATCGCAGCACTGCGCTTAGCTTCAATGACAGGTGTCATCGCATCTGATGAAGCATCAAACCAGTCATTTTACTTCGCTGTTTTCTTTCCAAAGGTGCCAAGTGCAGTACTTTGAATGGCGTTCTGCAGGTGCTCCCAGTTTGCTGTAAAAGTATCACCATGCGGTAAATGTCGCGGTACATTGAGCGATCATGACAGGGTCTGACATCTTGTTGGTATCGATGCGTGGTTTCCCTTCATGTGTAACACGATGGAGTTTTCTTGGTTATGCTCTGATTTCGCAGCAAACCAAGAAGTGATCTGTATCACAGTCTGCACTATGGTACGAGCGCGTGGAGAGCACAGACCTGAGAATTGGCCTTCTGACGAGAATCAGATCCAGTTGGTGCCAGTGCTTGGATCGTGGGTATCTCCATTGACACCTTATGCTGGGGTTTTGTCTGAAAGTAGATGTTGGTCACGCAGAGGTCATGATGGATAAACAACTCCAAGACGATTATTAAGGATATATTAAACTTATTATATTAAGCGACTTATCTGATAGAGAAAATACGTATTCAATTACTGTGAGCGGGGTGGGGGGGTGGGGGTGGGGGAAATCAATTGTAAATTTGTTACACTGTCAAACTCATTCTGGCGCCCTGTGTGTGGATGGTGTCTGACAGTTATGCTTCCACTATGATATCTTTCTGTTACCTTAATTCACAAGGATTGCAGTATGTTGTATTTGTTGTTAGTGCACTATTTGGTTACTATTATTCAGTGTGTTGTATTTATTGTTAGTGCACTATTTGGTTACTATTATTCAGTGTGTTGTATTTGTTGTTAGTGCACTATTTGGTTACTATTATTCAGTGTGTTGTATTTGTTGTTAATGCACTATTTGGTTACTATTATTCAGTGTGTTGTATTTGTTATTAGTGCACTGTTTGATTACTATTATTCAGTGTGTTGTATTTGTTGTTAGTGCACTATTTGGTTACTATTATTCAGTGTGTTGTATTTGTTGTTAGTGCACTATTTGGTTACTATTATTCAGTGTGTTGTATTTATTGTTAGTGCACTATTTGGTTACTATTATTCAGTGTGTTGTATTTGTTGTTAGTGCACTATTTGGTTACTATTATTCAGTGTGTTGTATTTGTTGTTAGTGCACTATTTGGTTACTATTATTCAGTGTGTTGTATTTGTTGTTAGTGCACTATTTGGTTACTATTATTCAGTGTGTTGTATTTGTTGTTAGTGCACTATTTGGTTACTATTATTCAGTGTGTTGTATTTGTTGTTAGTGCACTATTTGTTACTATTATTCAGTGTGTTGTATTTATTGTTAGTGCACTATTTGGTTACTATTATTCAGTGTGTTGTATTTGCTGTTAGTGCACTTTTTTGTTACTATTATTCAGTGTGTTGTATTTGTTGTTAGTGCACTATTTGGTTACTATTATTCAGTGTGTTGTATTTGTTGTTAGTGCACTATTTGGTTACTATTATTCAGTGTGTTGTATTTATTGTTAGTGCACTATTTGGTTACTATTATTCAGTGTGTTGTATTTGTTGTTAGTGCACTATTTGGTTACTATTATTCAGTGTGTTGTATTTGTTGTTAGTGCACTATTTGGTTACTATTATTCAGTGTGTTGTATTTGTTGTTAGTGCACTATTTGGTTACTATTATTCAGTGTGTTGTATTTGTTATTAGTGCACTATTTGGTTACTATTACTCAGTGTGTTGTATTTGTTGTTAGTGCACTATTTATTTATTATTATTCAGTGTGTTGTATTTGTTGTTAGTGCACTATTTGGTTACTATTATTCAGTGTGTTGTATTTGTTGTTAGTGCACTATTTAGTTACTATTATTCAGTGTGTTGTATTTGTTGTTAGTGCACTATTTGGTTACTATTATTCAGTGGGTTGTATTTATTGTTAGTGCACTATTTGGTTAGTATTATTCAGTGTGTTGTATTTGTTGTTAGTGCACTATTCGATTACTATTTTCAGTGTGTTGTATTTGTTGTTAGTGCACTATTTGGTTACTATTATTCAGTGCGTTGTATTAATTGTTAGTGCACTATTTGGTTACTATTATTCAGTGTGTTGTATTTATTGTTAGTGCACTATTTGATTACTATTTTCAGTGTGTTGTATTTGTTGTTAGTGCACTATTTGGTTACTATTATTCAGTGTGTTGTATTTGTTGTTAGTGCACTATTTGGTTACTATTATTCAGTGTGTTGTATTTATTGTTAGTGCACTATTTGGTTACTATTATTCAGTGTGTTGTATTTGTTGTTAGTGCACTATTTGGTTACTATTATTCAGTGTGTTGTATTTGTTGTTAGTGCACTATTTGGTTACTATTATTCAGTGTGTTGTATTAATTGTTAGTGCACTATTTGGTTACTATTATTCAGTGTGTTGTATTTGTTGTTAGTGCACTATTTGGTTACTATTATTCAGTGTGTTGTATTAATTGTTAGTGCACTATTTGGTTACTATTATTCAGTGTGTTGTATTTGTTGTTAGTGCACTATTTGGTTACTATTATTCAGTGTGTTGTATTAATTGTTAGTGCACTATTTGGTTACTATTATTCAGTGTGTTGTATTTGTTGTTAGTGCACTATTTAGTTACTATTATTCAGTGTGTTGTATTTGTTGTTAGTGCACTATTTAGTTACTATTATTCAGTGTGTTGTATTTGTTGTTAGTGCACTATTTAGTTACTATTATTCAGTGTGTTGTATTTGTTGTTAGTGCACTATTTAGTTACTATTATTCAGTGTGTTGTATTTGTTGTTAGTGCACTATTTAGTTACTATTATTCAGTGTGTTGTATTTGTTGTTAGTGCACTATTTAGTTACTATTATTCAGTGTGTTCTATTAATTGTTAATGCACTATTTGGTTACTATTATTCAGTGTGTTGTATTTGTTGTTAGTGCACTATTTAGTTACTATTATTCAGTGTGTTGTATTTGTTGTTAGTGCACTATTTAGTTACTATTATTCAGTGTGTTGTATTTGTTGTTAGTGCACTATTTGGTTACTATTATTCAGTGTGTTGTATTAATTGTTAGTGCATTATTTGGTTACTATTATTCAGTGTGTTGTATTTGTTGTTAGTGCACTATTTGGTTACTATTATTCAGTGTGTTGTATTAATTTTTAGTGCACTATTTGGTTACTATTATTCAGTGTATTTGTTGTTAGTGCACTATTTAGTTACTATTATTCAGTGTGTTGTATTTGTTGTTAGTGCACTATTTAGTTACTATTATTCAGTGTGTTGTATTTGTTGTTAGTGCACTATTTAGTTACTATTATTCAGTGTGTTGTGTTTGTTGTTAGTGCACTATTTAGTTACTATTATTCAGTCTGTTGTATTTGTTGTTAGTGCACTATTTAGTTACTATTATTCAGTGTGTTGTATTAATTGTTAGTGCACTATTTGGTTACTATTATTCAGTGTGTTGTATTTGTTGTTAGTGCACTATTTAGTTACTATTATTCAGTGTGTTGTATTTGTTGTTAGTGCACTATTTAGTTACTATTATTCAGTGTGTTGTATTTGTTGTTAGTGCACTATTTAGTTACTATTATTCAGTGTGTTGTATTTGTTGTTAGTGCACTATTCGGTTACTATTATTCAGTGTGTTGTATTACTTGTTAGTGCACTATTTGGTTACTATTATTCAGTGTGTTGTATTTGTTGTTAGTGCACTATTTGGTTACTATTATTCAGTGTGTTGTATTTGTTGTTAGTGCACTATTTAGTTACTATTATTCAGTGTGTTGTATTAATTGTTAGTGCACTATTTGGTTACTATTATTCAGTGTGTTGTATTTGTTGTTAGCGCACTATTTAGTTACTATTATTCAGTGTGTTGTATTTGTTGTTAGTGCACTATTTAGTTACTATTATTCAGTGTGTTGTATTTGTTGTTAGTGCACTATTTAGTTACTATTATTCAGTGTGTTGTATTAATTGTTAATGCACTATTTGGTTACTATTATTCAGTGTGTTGTATTTGTTGTTAGTGCACTATTTAGTTACTATTATTCAGTGTGTTGTATTTGTTGTTAGTGCACTATTTAGTTACTATTATTCAGTGTGTTGTATTTGTTGTTAGTGCACTATTTGGTTACTATTATTCAGTGTGTTGTATTAATTGTTAGTGCATTATTTGGTTACTGTTATTCAGTGTGTTGTATTTGTTGTTAGTGCACTATTTGGTTACTATTATTCAGTGTGTTGTATTAATTTTTAGTGCACTATTTAGTTACTATTATTCAGTAAGTTGTATTTGTTGTTAGTGCACTATTTGGATACTATTATTCAGTGTGTTGTATTAATTGTTAGTGCACTATTTGGTTACTATTATTCAGTATGTTGTATTAATTGTTAGTGCACTATTTAGTTACTATTATTCAGTGTGTTGTATTTGTTGTTAGTGCACTATTTGGTTACTATTATTCAGTGTGTTGTATTTGTTGTTAGTGCACTATTTAGTTACTATTATTCAGTGTGTTGTATTTGTTGTTAGTGCACTATTTGGTTACTATTATTCAGTGTGTTGTATTTGTTGTTAGTGCACTATTTAGTTACTATTATTCAGTGTGTTGTATTTGTTGTTAGTGCACTATTTGGTTACTATTATTCAGTATGTTGTATTAATTGTTAGTGCACTATTTAGTTACTATTATTCAGTGTGTTGTATTAATTGTTAGTGCACTATTTGGTTACTATTATTCAGTGTGTTGTATTAATTGTTAGTGCACTATTTAGTTACTATTATTCAGTGTGTTGTATTTGTTGTTAGTGCACTATTTTATTACTATTATTCAGTGTGTTGTATTTGTTGTTAGTGCACTATTTAGTTACTATTATTCAGTGTGTTGTATTTGTTGTTAGTGCACTATTTGGTTACTATTATTCAGTGTGTTGTATTAATTGTTAGTGCACTATTTGGTTACTATTATTCAGTGTGTTGTATTAATTGTTAGTGCACTATTTGGTTACTATTATTCAGTGTGTTGTATTAATTGTTAGTGCACTATATAGTTACTATTATTCAGTGTGTTGTATTTGTTGTTAGTGCACTATTTGGTTACTATTATTCAGTGTGTTGTATTAATTGTTAGTGCACTATTTGGTTACTATTATTCAGTGTGTTGTATTAATTGTTAGTGCACTATTTGGTTACTATTATTCAGTGTGTTGTATTTGTTGTTAGAGCACTATTTAGTTACTATTATTCAGTGTGTTGTATTTGTTGTTAGTGCACTATTTGGTTACTATTATTCAGTGTGTTGTATTTATTGTTAGTGCCCTATTTGGTTACTATTATTCAGTGTGTTGTATTTGTTGTTAGTGCACTATTTGGTTACTATTATTCAGTGTGTTGTATTAATTGTTAGTGCACTATTTGGTTACTATTATTCAGTGTGTTGTATTTGTTGTTAGTGCACTATTTGGTTACTATTATTCAGTGTGTTGTATTTGTTGTTAGAGCACTATTTAGTTACTATTATTCAGTGTGTTGTATTTGTTGTTAGTGCACTATTTGGTTACTATTATTCAGTGTGTTGTATTAATTTTTAGTGCACTATTTAGTTACTATTATTCAGTAAGTTGTATTTGTTGTTAGTGCACTATTTAGTTACTATTATTCAGTGTGTTGTATTTGTTGTTAGTGCACTATTTAGTTACTATTATTCAGTGTGTTGTATTTGTTGTTAGTGCACTATTTAGTTACTATTATTCAGTGTGTTGTGTTTGTTGTTAGTGCACTATTTAGTTACTATTATTCAGTCTGTTGTATTTGTTGTTAGTGCACTATTTAGTTACTATTATTCAGTGTGTTGTATTAATTGTTAGTGCACTATTTGGTTACTATTATTCAGTGTGTTGTATTTGTTGTTAGTGCACTATTTAGTTACTATTATTCAGTGTGTTGTATTTGTTGTTAGTGCACTATTTAGTTACTATTATTCAGTGTGTTGTATTTGTTGTTAGTGCACTATTTAGTTACTATTATTCAGTGTGTTGTATTTGTTGTTAGTGCACTATTCGGTTACTATTATTCAGTGTGTTGTATTTGTTGTTAGTGCACTATTTGGTTACTATTATTCAGTGTGTTGTATTTGTTGTTAGTGCACTATTTGGTTACTATTATTCAGTGTGTTGTATTTGTTGTTAGTGCACTATTTAGTTACTATTATTCAGTGTGTTGTATTAATTGTTAGTGCACTATTTGGTTACTATTATTCAGTGTGTTGTATTTGTTGTTAGCGCACTATTTAGTTACTATTATTCAGTGTGTTGTATTTGTTGTTAGTGCACTATTTAGTTACTATTATTCAGTGTGTTGTATTTGTTGTTAGTGCACTATTTAGTTACTATTATTCAGTGTGTTGTATTAATTGTTAATGCACTATTTGGTTACTATTATTCAGTGTGTTGTATTTGTTGTTAGTGCACTATTTGGTTACTATTATTCAGTGTGTTGTATTTGTTGTTAGTGCACTATTTAGTTACTATTATTCAGTGTGTTGTATTTGTTGTTAGTGCACTATTTGGTTACTATTATTCAGTGTGTTGTATTAATTGTTAGTGCATTATTTGGTTACTGTTATTCAGTGTGTTGTATTTGTTGTTAGTGCACTATTTGGTTACTATTATTCAGTGTGTTGTATTAATTTTTAGTGCACTATTTAGTTACTATTATTCAGTAAGTTGTATTTGTTGTTAGTGCACTATTTGGATACTATTATTCAGTGTGTTGTATTAATTGTTAGTGCACTATTTGGTTACTATTATTCAGTGTGTTGTATTAATTGTTAGTGCACTATTTAGTTACTATTATTCAGTGTGTTGTATTTGTTGTTAGTGCACTATTTGGTTACTATTATTCAGTGTGTTGTATTTGTTGTTAGTGCACTATTTAGTTACTATTATTCAGTGTGTTGTATTTGTTGTTAGTGCACTATTTGGTTACTATTATTCAGTGTGTTGTATTTGTTGTTAGTGCACTATTTAGTTACTATTATTCAGTGTGTTGTATTTGTTGTTAGTGCACTATTTGGTTACTATTATTCAGTATGTTGTATTAATTGTTAGTGCACTATTTATTTACTATTATTCAGTGTGTTGTATTAATTGTTAGTGCACTATTTGGTTACTATTATTCAGTGTGTTGTATTAATTGTTAGTGCACTATTTAGTTACTATTATTCAGTGTGTTGTATTAATTGTTAGTGCACTATTTTATTACTATTATTCAGTGTGTTGTATTTGTTGTTAGTGCACTATTTAGTTACTATTATTCAGTGTGTTGTATTTGTTGTTAGTGCACTATTTGGTTACTATTATTCAGTGTGTTGTATTAATTGTTAGTGCACTATTTGGTTACTATTATTCAGTGTGTTGTATTAATTGTTAGTGCACTATTTGGTTACTATTATTCAGTGTGTTGTATTAATTGTTAGTGCACTATTTAGTTACTATTATTCAGTGTGTTGTATTTGTTGTTAGTGCACTATTTGGTTACTATTATTCAGTGTGTTGTATTAATTGTTAGTGCACTATTTGGTTACTATTATTCAGTGTGTTGTATTAATTGTTAGTGCACTATTTGGTTACTATTATTCAGTGTGTTGTATTTGTTGTTAGAGCACTATTTAGTTACTATTATTCAGTGTGTTGTATTTGTTGTTAGTGCACTATTTGGTTACTATTATTCAGTGTGTTGTATTTATTGTTAGTGCCCTATTTGGTTACTATTATTCAGTGTGTTGTATTTGTTGTTAGTGCACTATTTGGTTACTATTATTCAGTGTGTTGTATTAATTGTTAATGCACTATTTGGTTACTATTATTCAGTGTGTTGTATTTGTTGTTAGTGCACTATTTAGTTACTATTATTCAGTGTGTTGTATTTGTTGTTAGTGCACTATTTAGTTACTATTATTCAGTGTGTTGTATTTGTTGTTAGTGCACTATTTGGTTACTATTATTCAGTGTGTTGTATTAATTGTTAGTGCATTATTTGGTTACTATTATTCAGTGTGTTGTATTTGTTGTTAGTGCACTATTTGGTTACTATTATTCAGTGTGTTGTATTAATTTTTAGTGCACTATTTAGTTACTATTATTCAGTAAGTTGTATTTGTTGTTAGTGCACTATTTAGTTACTATTATTCAGTGTGTTGTATTTGTTGTTAGTGCACTATTTAGTTACTATTATTCAGTGTGTTGTATTTGTTGTTAGTGCACTATTTAGTTACTATTATTCAGTGTGTTGTGTTTGTTGTTAGTGCACTATTTAGTTACTATTATTCAGTCTGTTGTATTTGTTGTTAGTGCACTATTTAGTTACTATTATTCAGTGTGTTGTATTAATTGTTAGTGCACTATTTGGTTACTATTATTCAGTGTGTTGTATTTGTTGTTAGTGCACTATTTAGTTACTATTATTCAGTGTGTTGTATTTGTTGTTAGTGCACTATTTAGTTACTATTATTCAGTGTGTTGTATTTGTTGTTAGTGCACTATTTAGTTACTATTATTCAGTGTGTTGTATTTGTTGTTAGTGCACTATTCGGTTACTATTATTCAGTGTGTTGTATTACTTGTTAGTGCACTATTTGGTTACTATTATTCAGTGTGTTGTATTTGTTGTTAGTGCACTATTTGGTTACTATTATTCAGTGTGTTGTATTTGTTGTTAGTGCACTATTTAGTTACTATTATTCAGTGTGTTGTATTAATTGTTAGTGCACTATTTGGTTACTATTATTCAGTGTGTTGTATTTGTTGTTAGTGCACTATTTAGTTACTATTATTCAGTGTGTTGTATTTGTTGTTAGTGCACTATTTAGTTACTATTATTCAGTGTGTTGTATTTGTTGTTAGTGCACTATTTAGTTACTATTATTCAGTGTGTTGTATTAATTGTTAATGCACTATTTGGTTACTATTATTCAGTGTGTTGTATTTAGTGCACTATTTAGTTACTATTATTCAGTGTGTTGTATTTGTTGTTAGTGCACTATTTAGTTACTATTATTCAGTGTGTTGTATTTGTTGTTAGTGCACTATTTGGTTACTATTATTCAGTGTGTTGTATTTGATGTTAGTGCACTATTTGGTTACTGTTATTCAGTGTGTTGTATTTGATGTTAGTGCACTATTTGGTTACTATTATTCAGTGTGTTGTATTTGTTGTTAGTGCACTATTTGGTTACTATTATTCAGTGTGTTGTATTTGTTGTTAGTGCACTATTTGGTTACTATTATTCAGTGTGTTGTATTAATTGTTAGTGCACTATTTGGTTACTATTATTCAGTGTGTTGTATTAATTGTTAGTGCACTATTTAGTTACTATTATTCAGTGTGTTGTATTTGTTGTTAGTGCACTATTTGGTTACTATTATTCAGTGTGTTGTATTTGTTGTTAGTGCACTATTTAGTTACTATTATTCAGTGTGTTGTATTTGTTGTTAGTGCACTATTTGGTTACTATTATTCAGTGTGTTGTATTTGTTGTTAGTGCACTATTTAGTTACTATTATTCAGTGTGTTGTATTTGTTGTTAGTGCACTATTTGGTTACTATTATTCAGTATGTTGTATTAATTGTTAGTGCACTATTTAGTTACTATTATTCAGTGTGTTGTATTAATTGTTAGTGCACTATTTGGTTACTATTATTCAGTGTGTTGTATTAATTGTTAGTGCACTATTTAGTTACTATTATTCAGTGTGTTGTATTAATTGTTAGTGCACTATTTTATTACTATTATTCAGTGTGTTGTATTTGTTGTTAGTGCACTATTTAGTTACTATTATTCAGTGTGTTGTATTTGTTGTTAGTGCACTATTTGGTTACTATTATTCAGTGTGTTGTATTTATTGTTAGTGCACTATTTGGTTACTATTATTCAGTGTGTTGTATTAATTGTTAGTGCACTATTTGGTTACTATTATTCAGTGTGTTGTATTTGTTGTTAGTGCACTATTTAGTTACTATTATTCAGTGTGTTGTATTTGTTGTTAGTGCACTATTTGGTTACTATTATTCAGTGTGTTGTATTAATTGTTAGTGCACTATTTGGTTACTATTATTCAGTGTGTTGTATTAATTGTTAGTGCACTATTTGGTTACTATTATTCAGTGTGTTGTATTTGTTGTTAGAGCACTATTTAGTTACTATTATTCAGTGTGTTGTATTTGTTGTTAGTGCACTATTTGGTTACTATTATTCAGTGTGTTGTATTTATTGTTAGTGCCCTATTTGGTTACTATTATTCAGTGTGTTGTATTTGTTGTTAGTGCACTATTTGGTTACTATTATTCAGTGTGTTGTATTTGTTGTTAATGCACTATTTGGTACCTATTATTCAGTGTGTTGTATTTGTTATTAGTGCACTATTTGGTTACTATTACTCAGTGTGTTGTATTTGTTGTTAGTGCACTATTTAGTTATTATTATTCAGTGTGTTGTATTTGTTGTTAGTGCACTATTTGGTTATTATTACTCAGTGTGTTGTATTTGTTGTTAGTGCACTATTTGGTTACTATTATTCAGTGTGTTGTATTTGTTGTTAGTGCACTATTTGGTTACTATTATTCAGTGGGTTGTATTTATTGTTAGTGCACTATTTGGTTACTATTATTCAGTGTGTTGTATTTGTTGTTAGTGCACTATTTGATTACTATTTTCAGTGTGTTGTATTTGTTGTTAGTCCACTATTTGGTTACTATTATTCAGTGTGTTGTATTAATTGTTAGTGCACTATTTGGTTACTATTATTCAGTGTGTTGTATTTATTGTTAGTGCACTATTTGATTACTATTTTCAGTGTGTTGTATTTGTTGTTAGTGCACTATTTGGTTACTATTATTCAGTGTGTTGTATTTGTTGTTAGTGCACTATTTGGTTACTATTATTCAGTGTGTTGTATTTTCAGTGTGTTGTATTTGTTGTTAGTGCACTATTTGGTTACTATTATTCAGTGAGTTGTATTTGTTGTTAGTGCACTATTTGGTTACTATTATTCAGTGTGTTGTATTTGTTGTTAGTGCACTATTTGGTTACTATTATTCAGTGTGTTGTATTAATTGTTAGTGCACTATTTGGTTACTATTATTCAGTGTGTTGTATTTGTTGTTAGTGCACTATTTGGTTACTATTATTCAGTGGGTTGTATTTATTGTTAGTGCACTATTTGGTTACTATTATTCAGTGTGTTGTATTTGTTGTTAGTGCACTATTTAGTTACTATTATTCAGTGTGTTGTATTTGTTGTTAGTGCACTATTTAGTTACTATTATTCAGTGTGTTGTATTTGTTGTTAGTGCACTATTTGGTTACTATTATTCAGTGTGTTGTATTTATTGTTAGTGCACTATTTGGTTACTATTATTCAGTGTGTTGTATTTGTTGTTAGTGCACTATTTGGTTACTATTATTCAGTGTGTTGTATTTGTTGTTAATGCACTGTTTGGTTACTATTATTCAGTGTGTTGTATTTGTTATTAGTGCACTATTTGGTTACTATTACTCAGTGTGTTGTATTTGTTGTTAGTGCACTATTTAGTTATTATTATTCAGTGTGTTGTATTTGTTGTTAGGGCACTATTTGGTTACTATTATTCAGTGTGTTGTATTTGTTGTTAGTGCACTATTTGGTTACTATTATTCAGTGTGTTGTATTTGTTGTTAGTGCACTATTTGGTTACTATTATTCAGTGGGTTGTATTTATTGTTAGTGCACTATTTGGTTACTATTATTCAGTGTGTTGTATTTGTTGTTAGTGCACTATTTGATTACTATTTTCAGTGTGTTGTATTTGTTGTTAGTGCACTATTTGGTTACTATTATTCAGTGTGTTGTATTAATTGTTAGTGCACTATTTGGTTACTATTATTCAGTGTGTTGTATTTATTGTTAGTGCACTATTTGATTACTATTTTCAGTGTGTTGTATTTGTTGTTAGTGCACTATTTGGTTACTATTATTCAGTGTGTTGTATTTGTTGTTAGTGCACTATTTGGTTACTATTATTCAGTGTGTTGTATTAATTGTTAGTGCACTATTTGGTTACTATTATTCATTGTGTTGTATTTATTGTTAGTGCACTATTTGATTACTATTTTCAGTGTGTTGTATTTGTTGTTAGTGCACTATTTGGTTACTATTATTCAGTGTGTTGTATTTGTTGTTAGTGCACTATTTGGTTACTATTATTCAGTGTGTTGTATTTGTTGTTAGTGCACTATTTGGTTACTATTATTCAGTGAGTTGTATTTGTTGTTAGTGCACTATTTGGTTACTATTATTCAGTGTGTTGTATTAATTGTTAGTGCACTATTTGGTTACTATTATTTAGTGTGTTGTATTTGTTGTTAGTGCACTATTTGGTTACTATTATTCAGTGTGTTGTATTAATTGTTAGTGCACTATTTGGT
The DNA here is from genome assembly GCA_024509875.1 of Oreohelix idahoensis. Classification (NCBI taxonomy): domain Eukaryota; kingdom Metazoa; phylum Mollusca; class Gastropoda; order Stylommatophora; family Oreohelicidae; genus Oreohelix; species Oreohelix idahoensis. The sequence continues at coordinate 5,512 of JAMPIV010007867.1, read as the reverse complement.
TACTATTATTCAGTGTGTTGTATTTGTTGTTAGTGCACTATTTGGTTACTATTATTCAGTGTGTTGTATTTATTGTTAGTGCACTATTTTTTTACTATTATTCAGTGTGTTGTATTAATTGTTAGTGCACTATTTGGTTACTATTATTCAGTGTGTTGTATTAATTGTTAGTGCACTATTTGGTTACTATTATTCAATGTGTTGTATTTCTTGTTAGTGCACTATTTGATAACTATTTTCAGTGTGTTGTATTTGTTGTTAGTGCACTATTTGGTTACTATTATTCAGTGTGTTGTATTTGTTGTTAGTGCACTATTTAGTTAGTATTATTCAGTGTGTTGTATTTGTTGTTAGTGCACTATTTGGTTACTATTACTCAGTGTGTTGTATTTGTTGTTAGTGCACTATTTATTTATTATTATTCAGTGTGTTGTATTTGTTGTTAGTGCACTATTTGGTTACTATTATTCAGTGTGTTGTATTTGTTGTTAGTGCACTATTTGGTTACTATTATTCAGTGTGTTGTATTTGTTGTTAGTGCACTATTTGTTTACTATTACTCAGTGTGTTGTATGTGTTGTTAGTGCACTATTTAGTTATTATTATTCAGTGTGTTGTATTTGTTGTTAGTGCACTATTTGGTTACTATTATTCAGTGTGTTGTATTTATTGTTAGTGCACTATTTGGTTACTATTATTCAGTGAGTTGTATTTGTTGTTAGTGCACTATTTGGTTACTATTATTCAGTGTGTTGTATTTGTTGTTAGTGCACTATTTGGTTACTATTATTCAGTGTGTTGTATTTGTTGTTAGTGCACTATTTGGTTACTATTATTCAGTGTGTTGTATTTGTTGTTAGTGCACTATTTGGTTACTATTATTCAGTGTGTTGTATTTGTTGTTAGTGCACTATTCGGTTACTATTATTCAGTGTGTTGTATTTGTTGTTAGTGCACTATTTGGTTACTATTATTCAGTGTGTTGTATTTGTTGTTAGTGCACTATTTGGTTACTATTATTCAGTGTGTTGTATTTGTTGTTAGTGCACTATTTAGTTACTATTATTCAGTGTGTTGTATTAATTGTTAGTGCACTATTTGGTTACTATTATTCAGTGTGTTGTATTTGTTGTTAGTGCACTATTTAGTTACTATTATTCAGTGTGTTGTATTTGTTGTTAGTGCACTATTTGGTTACTATTATTCAGTGTGTTGTATTTGTTGTTTGTGCACTATTTGGATTTGGTTACTATATTCAGTGTGTTGTATTTATAGTTAGTGCACTATTTTGTTACTATTATTCAGTGTGTTGTATTTTGAACTATTATACAGTTGTTAGTGCACTATTGGTTACTATTATTCAGTGTGTTGTATTTGTTGTTAGTGCACTATTTAGTTACTATTATTCAGTGTGTTGTATTTGTTGTTAGTGCACTATTTGGTTACTATTATTCAGTGTGTTGTATTTTTTGTTATTGCCTTATTTGGTTACTATTATTCAGTTTGTTGTTTTGTTATTAGTGCACTATTTGGTTACTATTATTCAGTGTGTTGTATTAATTTTTAGTGCACTATTTGGTTACTATTATTCAGTAAGTTGTATTTGTTGTTAGTGCACTATTTGGTTACTATTATTCCGTGTGTTGTATTTGTTGTTATTGCACTATTTGGTAACTATTATTCAGTGTGTTGTATTTGTTGTTAGTGCACTATTTAGTTACTATTATTCAGTGTGTTGTATTTGTTGTTAGTGCACTATTTACTTATTCTTATTCATTGTGTTTGTATTAATTGTTAGTTGTTATTTGGTTACACCAGTGTATTTGTTGTTAGTGCACTATTTGGTTACTATTTCAGTGTGTTGTATTTGTTGTTAGTGCACTATTTGGTTACTATTATTCAGTGTGTAGGATTTGTTGTTAGTGCTCTATTTGGTTACTATTATTCAGTGTGTTGTATTTGTTCTTAGTGCACTATTTAGTTTACTATATTCAGTTGTGTTGTATTTGTTGTTAGTGCACTATTTTTAGTTACTATTAGGTTTCAGTGTGTTGTATTTGTTGTTAGTGCACTATTGTGTTACTATTATTCAGTGTGTTGGTTAGTATTACTTTATTTTGTATTTGAAGTTAGTGCACTCTATTTGGTTACTATTATTCAGTTTGTATTTGATGTTAGTGCACTATTTGGGTTACTAGTTTTCAGTGTGTTGTATTTGTTAGTTATTTGGCATGTTATTCAGTGTGTTGTATTTGTGGTTTTTTTTTTAAGTGCACTATTTGGTTATTATATTTCAGTGTATGTATTGTTTGTGCACTATTTTTAGTTTATTCAGGTGTGTATTTGTTGTTAGTGCACTATTTGGTTATATTATTTGTTGTATTTATTGTTAGTGTGTTATTATATTTAATTTGTTGTTAGTGCACTATTTGGTTACTATTATCAGTGTGTTATGTATTTGTTGTTAGTGCACTATTAGTTTAGTTTAAATCAGTGTTGTACTTGTTGTTAAGTGCACTATTGGGTACTATGTGTTTGTATTTGTTGTTAGTTTTAGTGCTACGTATTTAGTTGTTAGTGCACTATTATTCAGTGTGTTGTATTTGTTGTGTTATTTGCTTTTATTCATTTTGTATTTGTTGTTAGGTGCATTATTTGGATCTGAGTGTGTTTGTATTTAGTGCATCTTTGTTGGTGTTGTATTTGTTGTAGGCACTAGTTGGTTACTATAATTCAGTGAGTTGTTGTTAGTGCACTAAATGTTACTATTATTCAGCGTGTTGTATTTGTTGTTCAGTGCACTATTTAGGTTTATACTATTATTCAGTGTGTTGTGTTACTTGTATTTGGTTTATTCAGTTGTTGTAGTGTTAGTGCACTATTTGTTACTATTTTTCAGAGTGTTGTATAGTTGTTAGTGCACTATTTAGTTTTATTATTCAGTGTGTTGTATTTGTTGTTAGAGCCTATTATGGATACTATTATTCAGTGTGTTTTGTTAGTATTATTCAGTTGTTTTTAGTTGCACTATTTTTACTATTATTCAGTGTGTTGTGTTGTTAGTGCATAATGTAGTTACTATGATGCAGTGTGTTGTATTTGTTGTTAGGCACTATATTGTTAGTATTATTCGTGACGTTGTATTTATTGTTAGTGCAATTTGGTTACTATTATTCAGTGTGTTGTATTTGTTGTTATGTGCACTATTGGTTACTATTTATTCAGTGTGTTGCTAGTTTGTTGTTAGTGCACTTTTGCGTTACTATTATTCAGAGGGTTGTATATGTTTGTTGTGCCATATTTGGTTACTATATTTCAGTGTGTTGTATTTGTGTTAGTGATATTTGGTTACTCTTACTCAGTGTGTTGTATTGTTGTTGTGCACTATTTAGTTTACTATTATCAGTTGTGTGTATTTGTTGTTAGTGCACTATTGGTTACTTATTATTCAGTGTGTTGTATTAATTGTTAGTGCACTATTGGTTACTATTATTCAGTGTGTTGTATTGTTGTTTGTGCACAATTTAGTACTATTATTCAGAGTGTTGAATTTGTTGTTAGTGCACTATTTGTGTTTCTATTATTCAGTGTGTTGTATTTGTTGTTAGTGCAAATTTGGTTAGTGTTATTCAGGTGTGTTTATTTGTGTTAGTGACTATTTGGTTACTGTATTCAGATGTGTAGTTTTTTGTTGTTAATGCACTATTTGGTTACTATTATTCAGTGTGTTGTATGTGTTATTAGTGCACTGTTTGATTACTATTATTCAGTTGTAGTTTGGTTGTTAGTGCACTATTGTTATATTTTCAGTGTGTTGTATTTATTGTTGAGCACTAATTGGTTACTATTATTTCAGTTTGTATTGTATTAATTGTTAGTGCACTAACTGGTTTTACTATTAATTCAGTTGTGTTGTATTTGTTGTTAGTGCATCTATTTGGATTGGTTACTAATTATATCAGTGTGTTGTATTTAATGTTAGTGCACTTATTTTGTTACTATTCTACAGGGTATAGTATTTGTGTTAGTGCACTGTTTGCTTATATTATTCCGTGTGATGTATTTGTTTGTTAGTGCACTATTTGGTTACTATTATTCAGGGGGTTGTATTTGTGATTCGTGCACCGGTTGATTACTATTATTCAGTGTGTTGTATTTGTTATTAGTGCACTGTTTGATTACTATTATTCAGTGTGTTGTATTTGTTGTTAGTGCACTATTTGGTTACTATTATTTAGTGTGTTGTATTTATTGTTAGTGCACTATTTGGTTACTATTATTTAGTGTGTTGTATTTGCTGTTAGTGCACTTTTTTGTTACTATTATTCAGTGTGTTGTATTTGTGGTTAGTGCACTATTTGTTTCCTGTTATTCAGTGTGTTGTATTTATTGTTAGTGCACTATTTGGTTACTATATTCAGTGTGTTGTATTAATTGTTAGTGCACTGTTTGGTTACTATTATTCAGTTTGTTGTATTTGTTGTTAGTGCACTATTTGGTTACTGTTATTCAGGGTGTTGTATTTGATGTTAGTGCACTATTTGGTTACTGTTATTCAGTGTGTTGTATTTGTTGTTAGTGCACTATTTGGTTACTATTATTCAGTGTGTTGTATTTGTTGTTAGTGCACTGTTTGATTAGTATTATTCAGTGTGTTGTATTTGTTGTTAGTGCACTATTTGGTTACTATTATTCAGTGTGTTGTATTTATTGTTAGTGCACTATTTGGTTACTATTCTTCAGTGTGTTGTATGTGTAGGCCCTATTGGTTACTGATAATTCAGTGTGTTGTATTTGTTGATAGGGCACTATTTTTTTATATTATCAGTGTGTTGTATTATTGATAGGTGCACTGTTATCGTTACTATTATTCAGTGTATTGTATTTGTTGTTAGTGCACTGTTTGATTACAATTATTCCGTGTTATGTATTTGTTGTTAGTGCCCTAATTGGTTACTATTATTCAGTGTATTGTATTTGTTGTTAGTGCACTGTTTGATTACTATTATTCAGTGTGTTGTATTTATTGTTAGTGCACTATTTGGTTACTATTATTTAGTGTGTTGTATTTGCTGTTAGTGCACTATTTGGTTACTATTATTCAGTGTGTGTTTTTGTTGTTAGTGCATTATTGGTTACTTTATCAGTGTGGTGTATTTATTGTTGTGCACTATTGTGTTACTATTATTTAGTGTGTTGATTTGCTGTTAGTGCTCATTTGGTTACTATTATTCGTGGGTTGTATTTGTGTTAGTGCCACCATATTGTTACATTATTTTGTGGTGTTGTATTTGCTGTTAGTGCCTATTTAGTTACTATTATTCAGTGTGTTGTATTTTTTGTTGTTGCCACTATTTGGTTACTATATTCAGTGGGATGTATTTGTTATAGAGCAATGTTTGATTACTATTATTCGTGTGTAGATTTGCTGTTTGTGACACTATTTGGTTACTATTATTCAGTGGGTTGTTATTTGTTGTTTAGTGCATATTTGGTTACTATTATTCAGTGT